>JAZBGY010000038.1:96239-156743 GCA_037414755.1 Lydus trimaculatus
ATTTTAGATAAGAGGGAAAATTCCTATAAATATATAATTCAATTTTTTCGACAAGCGTAATTTCGCGATATAGGCAACCAATTATACATTGGTCTAGTGAGAAAATGCCTTTATACGGTGGGTGTTGAATCGTTTGCAGTAAACTATAATGAAATTGTTTGGATGAACATACAATTTTACAGTCGAATTCAGTTGAATTGCATTCCTGAAAACTGAATTGTTCGTTCTGAATGCGAATTTAATGGGAATACACAGCAAAATTGCCGACATTTTATGACTCATTCATGCCGACTGGCGACAATAATTTTGCATTTTCTTTTTTTTTTCAACATTAGTCATTTGCTGAAATGGAAAACTTTCGTTTTCTAGAAAGGTCGAGCCAACCAACTCAGTTCCCTTTGCATATAAACTTTTCCTTCCCAAAGCAGAATTAGGATTGCGTTCATACATTGGGTAATAGGCATATGGAAAGCTACTTTCACCCTGCAACCTAAACGATATAACAGGAACAAATCACACATGTAGTTGAATTAATAATTATCGTATAATTAAAAGTTTTAGAACATAATTATACACAATTGAAATTGGAAAATTTGAATTTTCATTAAATTACAACTTTAACACAATATTTACCAAAATAATAATAATGATAATAATATACAATTAATATGAAAGAACAAATGAGAAAGATTAAAAATAATTATTTTCACAAGAACACTATAAAATAGAAGGAGACCGTACGAACTATACAGGAAAAAAAAAGAAAAATTACTCAAATTTTCATGATAAAATCCTACTTTTAGTTTTTATAAATTAATTTCAAATCAGTTCCACAGTAAGAAACAACAACAAACAAACAAACAAAAAAGAAATAATTATCATTTAATTATTATTAATCTAATAAATAAGACAAAAGAAAAACTGTGATTATTCCGTATTCTGATTTCGTCTCTCTTCAATCAATGATTGTAATTTTCTATTTGATACACGCTTACTATTTGGCATGTCAGCTTCATTTTCAATTAATAATCGTTTACCTTGTACACCGTTTATAGCTTTATTAATATCACGTAGATCTTTTGATGGACTTCTATTAAAATAATAATTAAATGTTTTACCATTACCGAAATTTGTCGTTGGACTTTCTAATGGTTTAACAAATACATTATCACGTATTTGTACACCTGGTGATATGATTTGTCGTGAAAATGCTGGTAATGGACTTAATAATAATTCATTATTTGTTTCATTATCACGGAATTTTTGTGCAAATCGTTTTAATGTTTGTATTACAACTGTATTATAAAATTTAATTAAATCACCACGTTCTTCTGCCAATTCAGTTGATTTACCATCTAGAACGAAATTATTATAATTGCATTTAACAACAACAATAATACTTCCTTACCAATAGTTTCAGTTCGTTTGCTTTTTATTAAAACTTGTCGATAAATATCACTAGTTGCTTGCGGTTGATTACGATAACTTTTCATAATTTCAGCAAAATCACGTTTATATGATTGATTCAATTTACATATCATATATACAGCACACATTAATAATTGATCTAAATCACGATCTTTCATTAATTGACATTTATTAATACGGACACTCTCTTCAAATGTTGTCCACATTTGACGTTTTATTTTCACATCATCAATTTGTAATTCATTGCATAGATGTTGGAGACGTTCACCGGCCAAATTGTAAAACTACAAAATTGAAATGTGAATCATTATGACTTTTCCCTTTGAAATTAATCAATATGACACCAGTATGACCTACCCCACAACAGATTTACGTCTACCCCAACGTGCAGTGGCGGTTTTTAACAAAGTCTGCGACTGCCCCAAGTGAACAAAGCAGTATGATTCTATGATAAAGTTAGTCACAACTCGAGAGAAAGTTAAAATTAAACGCGGCTTCAACATGTTACCTATGACTAGGGCCACCACTGTCAAATTGAGGAGGACTTACACTGATTTTTTTTAATGAAATTACCTTTCTGAAAATGATCGATAAACCACCAGTACGTTTCGGTTTATTATTTAAAACACTTGTTTCATTTATTTTATTTGGTGATGATTGTGGTGGTGGTGTTGTTTCTGAACTAACCACCGGTATCACTTTTGCAAAACCATTCTTATCTAAAATCACTACAAACGATACAATTTATTATTATTTCGGTCATCGTTATTATTATTGAAATGTTACCTAAATGTGATGTTTTTGGTAGAATTGATTGTCCACTTTGTTGTTGTTGTCGATCAGATCGTGCTACAGGTGATTGGAAACGATCAGTAGCTGATGGACCAGGTGATGGAGGTATTTGTTCTATACAAAATAAATATTATTTAAAATATTAATCATTAACAAGTTATTTATAACAAATACTTGAATCCGTATTTAGAATTTTCCGTAATGTTGAATTTTGATCATTTTGTAATTGTGTAGGTAATGCTGTTTCTTCAAATTTCGGCACATCTAAACCTGACATATCAATAGCTTGCCATATCAAACTCTCCGATTTCCATACTAATGATGATAATAAAGTCTCTTCCATCTATTTTGGGTTTTTTAATAAAAAAAAATTGAATTAGTTTGGAAAAATTTAAAAATTAATTCAACTTACAATACTTAAATGTTTAATAATATTTCTAGATAATTGATCTTTTGATCGTATAATTAATTCAATAACTTTAACGAAATTATATGGTTGTACATCTAATACATCTAAAATCCATGGGAATTTCTTTGTTGTATTATGTGAATAGATAACAATCTCTAAGGAACATGCAAAAATACATTCATAAAAAATATCATTCTCTACAATTGCTGAAAGTGCATCTTTATCTTTAATTTGTTTCTCATTCTGTAAGATACTTTCAATAAATTTATAAAACAAAACAACAGCCATCTGTGATTGTTTATTGGCCATTTCAATTTGTTCTTGATTATGTGCTTGAATGAAACGATTACTCAATTTCGTTATGATATTTTTGATATTTTGTGTTGGATTATTTGAACACGATCTAAATAATAATAATAATAATAAAAATCAACCAATTTTATTCGTACATTAATGTAAACTTACTCGAACAATTGTACTAACGCGTCAGTAGGTGCCCCTTTTCTACCATTCAACAATGCATTCAATTTTGCTATATTCTCATTTGGTGAAACAAACGAATTCCTATCGTGACTTTCACGTGGACTTAAATATTTTCGACCACTTAGTGGTGTTAAACGTATCTGTTGATTTGTCATTTCTTTACGATTTTCAATTGAATTCGGACTACTGTCAGCTGTGAAAATTTAAAGAAAAACAATCAAAATATAACAACTACTTTGATTTGTTATCCGAATTTATTTACCGCCATCCTGTGGTGATGCTGTAAGTGATGCAGTAGTGCTACTACGATTCTGATCTTTCTCTAATAATTTCCTACGATATTCAGCTATATGGAAGAGAAGAAAAAAAACAACAGGTGGTTAGTTTTGATATCTCTCCTTGAAACAGGTAAATCAGCTGTTTTAGAACACCTGCTCGGTTATAAACAGCTGTCTTTCTTGTTTGTTTTTTTTAAAATAGAAAATTACCTAAAAATATCCTCTCATCTAGATCATCTTTTGGGAAATTAATCTCATATGTGCTACTGATATTTTTTAAATTTCTTTCAAATACAGATATATCAAATATATCTTTCTTCTCATCATTATTACAAATTAGGATGCCACGATCGAAGAATTTCTTTATTGAATTCTTAAATGGATATTCTTTTATATATTTAACATCAGTAACGATTTGTTGATTTGAACATAATAAATTTATAACACATGGTGCCTCATTTGGTAATGTAAAATCATTATTTAACCAATTCTCTGGTAGACCATCAAATTCCTGATTTAATAGATCACGTCTATCGGCGAGAAAAGCATTTTTAAATGCCCAATCCAATATAACAATCAATACATGTAATGATGTAACCAAATCTTTATTATATGTTGATTCTTCACGTTTTATTGTTATAAATAAGGTCCAACAGAATTCGAAGATTTTCAACGGAGTACAAGGCACATTCCTACAATTCAACTATTTAGAGAATTTTATTTTTTTTTGGTTAAAAATCATATACTTTTGTTTACGATTGCGATGTTTAGATTGGTCGATATCTTGCACTCTTGGTGCTTTGAAGATTTTCAAAAATATCGGTTGATAATCGTTGAAAACGTTATAAGTTACCGCATATGAATCCTCCAAATTCTTGATTTTTTGTTTAAAATCATCCGGTAGATTTGCCATACTTGCCCATGTTTTGATATTGTTGAAAAATTGGGATAAACTGCAAAATTATAGAAATTGATTCGTTTCCTAATCGCTTTTTATGAAACAAACTTTACCTCATATTGCAATGCCTTAGTAGATTTGTTAAATTTATCAATGAATGTTGTGGATTTTGTACGGCAATCTTCCAACAAGCCTCATAAATTGCACAACCGATCCAATGTTGAGGATCACCCTTAAAATACGATTATTATTACCAAAATTTATGATTTCAAACAAATAGCATACCTCTAATGTAATTCTTGTATTGATCTCCTGGAAGTTGTCCCATGAATTATTGATAGTCTCGACATCTAAACACAATTTACTACAAATCTCTTTGTGTCGTTTCGATAAACCATCTTTGTTGGTGGTGGCGTCTTCAGAGAACACCATTTTTTTTTCTGTTGCAATCAAACAATTTCAATTACACCTCTCCGTAATATAAAATTCGAATTATGTTGTTGCCGATAAGATTTGGTAATAAATATGGAATTCCTTGAACGACCTCAAATCATCTGTTCTACTATACCATTTATAATTTTGACAACGCCTACAGAAGGCGGGAGATTCTCGATCTTATTATTTAACCCCAAATTTACGAAAAATTGCTGATAATTCCGTTGAAAAACGAACCCAAATTGTTGTTGCTTAATTGCAAATAATCGCACTTGAAATTTATCAAAATTAACAACAAAAAAAAAATCGAAATTATATTTGCACTAATTACGCGTTTACACAATCACTGACACAATAACATAACCTTACTTCTTATCAAAACAATGGTGTAATAAACTTCTTATCGAATAATTAATTTTTTGATTATAAATAAGGTGGAAATTTATTAGATTTGTTGAACAATTACAACTGATTTGCAACACAAAAAAAATCAATAACAAATAAATGGTGGATGCTACGTTGGCGCCAAAAAATCACCGCGTCGAACATTACCAACATAACAACAAAATTGACACTAATCGAGAGAAAGTTACTAGATTTCCAACTAGATTCTTATATCGGATGTCTCGAATTAAACGTGCCTACTATTATACGGGGTAAGTTCAAAAAGTTTATTTTATAATAAAAATTATTAATAAGGCAATTCAATTATGGTGTTTCTCGATGATCTCGGTGATCGACTAGAACTGGTCGTTTCAGAAAAGACAACATCTCTATAACTGGCATCTTCCAACATTTTTGTAATGTTTTCCACTAAATTCCTCACACGCTTCTTATCAGGTATCGGTAGATTTGGTGTTAATTTGATTTCTTCGATTTCCGGTAATTCGATAGCCAAATATGGTGCACCTTGTTCCACATATTTTTGCATCTAAAAAACAATAAAAATTCAATGTACCTTGGATTTTGAAACGATTTACTTACTTGTGATTTTTTGCGTTCTAAACAAGCAATTTTGTAATTAATCTCATCTCTACTTAGATTTTCGTTTATAAATGTTTTATTTATGATAAAATTCAAGTCGTTTAATCGTTTTTCGATCGTTTCCCTGGATATTATTTGATTGTTCAAATTTAAATCGAGATTTGTTTGATTTGTTTTCCAAAATTTCGGTATTAAGACACTGTTTTGTAATGGTGGTGGTGTTAAAATCGGCAATTCGAAACTATTCTGGATCTCTCTGTCTTGGAATTTTAATTTAATACAAGCCAAATGATTACAACAATTTACAAGAATTTGTGATCGTTCCCACAAATTTTGTTTCTTATCAAATTGTCGTTTAGGTCCAGGATAGATGCATTCATTACCCCATTCGATAATCTTCCCCAATATTTTAAATGAAGGAAATTGGATTTTTATTATTTGCAAACATTGATATTCATTTGAATCCCACAATTTTAAAACCTGAAAGATTGAAATTTTCAATTGATATTTCCAATAATAACAAGAAAGAATTTGTACAGCGTCTCGTGAGGATGTTAAGAAGATTTGTTGATTTTCCACAATTTTCACATCAATAATGCCCCCTGTATTTCGCTCATTTATCACCATTAATGGATGTGTAGTTTCAGTTGGATTCCAAATACGAATTACACCATCTTCACTGCCTGTTATCAGAATATAAAGAAGACGACTGAATGCAAAACAGTTACAGCCTTTGTTGATTTTGAAAATTAAAGAGTGACTTTTAAATTTAATATTTTTGATCACAAGAGAAGCTTCATCATCTCTACTACAAGTTATTAATGTTTTGTTATCAGGGAAATATTTAATAATCCTCACAGAATCTTTGTGGAAAACTCCTAAGACTCTGTAGAGAACGTAATCGTTTTCGTTTGATAATTCCTAAAATTTCCATTGGAAAAACCCGAAATTGTTTTAAATTTATTAGAATTACGTACCTGCCAATAGAATAGATTGATTTTGTCGTTAAATTTCTGTCGTAATAGCCCGTTTTTAGGTTGTAAGAATGTTAATGTAGAAACTTGACCTGAATCTTCGCCCATATACAAAACAATCCGTCCATCGACATCAAAATTGTAACATAAAGTCTGAAACGTTATCGATTTAAACTTCTAATTGAAATAATTCTAATAATCTAATACTTCGATAATATTTGGGGTACTTAAAATCAACCATAATGGTACATGTTTCAATCCGGAAGCATCATAGATTGTTATACTTCTTGTTGAATTTGTTATGATCAACATTAGAATTTCTAAACAGAATATTGCATCAGTTACCCAACGATTTCTACGTCTACGTTCCACTTCATTACGTTGTATATCTTTACGTGTCATTATTGTATGGTAGGTTGTTAGAAAATTCAAATTACCATCATATAAACCGATACGACCATATTTTGAGATGATTGCATAACAAAAATAACGATCCGTTTCAATTACAACAATCTTTACAACTGTATCATTCTGAAATTTTGAAAGTTTTTTTGAGAATTATATTTTTTGTAATTAATTGTTGATACTTTGACATGGGGTGCTGGTTGGATATTGTCGAAAATTAATGAAACTTTACCAAAATTGTTTTGCTGGGGATCTTTAGTTAAGAAATCTATAAATTCTGACCATGTTATTTTTTTGTTTCTTGTGATTTGATTAAATAAAGATTCTGCCTCTAATCTGGATAATTGTAAAATTGATTCAATACCGTTGATGAATTCCTCTTTAAGTAATGTGTTGTTATTATCTTTATTATCAAATATTTCTTTCAATCTTATCAATTGATCGTAAGTTAAATTATCAATCAAATTAATGATAGAGCTGAAATATAACGAATATGTAAAATAAAGTGGGATATTAACAGTTTAAGAAATACTTGGTTGTAGAATTATTGGATAAACGTGAAATTTCAGTCATTTTCTTGAATTTTACTAATTATTGATCAAACAAACAATATACCGCCTGTCTGTGAGTAGCGAAATATAGAGTATGAAGATGAGAGATGAGAGAGAGAAAGAGAACAACACTTGTAATCCAACGAATAAAACAAGGAACGCTAGTAGAACAGCACGTGACATACGTCTTGATTTTATATGAGAATAATCAAGAAACATATTTGTGTACATTTTATTTTGCACTTAAAAGTGTTACAGTATGTTTTACGAAGTATCAATTAGTTGAAATGATATTGTGCTAGTAGGTTAAACAAAAAGCATAAATACTAAGACCTAAATAGATAAAAAATGAAATTCTATCCAAAGCTACACCTAATAAAATCCATAAAGTCTGTTGATTATCTGTTAATTTCAGACGGGATTCATTCAAATTCCCATATCGATCGGATGTCTGAAAAATATTGAAATACATTAAAATTTTTGTAATAAATTCACAGGAAACATACCTCTAATTCTGGTAAGCATAATAAAAATTTAATTATCGATGAAAATAATAGAGTAATTAGGCATTTTGGTAATTTTCCAGTTCGTTCTAAACGACACATGTTGATAACCGTAATTTCGATAATTATACAAATTAAACCAGCAATTAACGAAAAACTATACAATAAAACTGCGGAAGTTATAAACAAAAAAACGATTAGAGATTAAAGTTTAAAATTCGACTTTATGATGACGCCACAGGTATACCGTGTACTGATCGCATACAGTATGCAACAGCAAACTAGGTACATAGGAGACGACACTCACGTTCATTTCTTTCGAATAAGTTGAGATAAACAGAAACTGGTCAGCCAAAAGTACGTATAAGAAAGTCGCATGTCGACGCCACCCATCCCTAATTGGTTTTAATATATCACACCTCTTTCATACATTAAAAATGTCATCTATCAGACCAATATTTTGTAACAGATGATTTGCTATTTTTATCAAAAACATCAGCAACATTACAATTTTTTTTTTAAAGATAAAGATCGATACTAGAGATGAGTAATGGGTGGTGCTAGCAACGCTTCTGGCTGTCCAGTTTCGTTTTATGAGAGTGTGTGGTGTTGATGCTTTTCTCTATGTATGTACCTATTTTGCTGCCGCATACTGTATATACTGTATATTGATCGAGTACCCCTTTTTTGTAGAAGAATTGTATAAATACCTAAATTAGGAACAATTTGCGAATGAACAGGTAATATTAATCCAATTCCAATCAATACAATCGATGATAGAATCAATTGTAGACAAGCTAAAGAGATTTTTAATGAATTAAACGGTGAAATCCAGAAGGTTAACATTAGAGAAATTGTAATAACTGTAATTAAAAATTGAATGAATTATTGATAATCGAAATTATGCCATTAACCTGAAAAAGGTGTGAATAATAAAGTTTTGTAGACACTAGAGGTGCGTTTAATTTTGAATTTTAAACTTAAAGCTGGTGGATCGAAAAAAATTCCATCTGTTCTATTCATCCAACCTTTATTCCAGAAATGATCAACTTCCAGAATTGACCATTGGGAACTATATGGAGTATCCTAAAGTTTCTCATATAAATACAAGTCTTTTATTGATTAACACAAAGAACAAACTTACAAAAGTACTTCCATTGGTATTGAAAATCAATTGTAAATATTTGAAATCTCTATAAAAGCCTAAAAGTAATTCACAGGTATGTTCATCATGCGGCCATCGACCGAAATCATCAGGACTACACCAGGATTGTAGATTTAAACTGGTCTTCCATAAGACTGATCCTGATGAATTTATTGTTATCATTGTACTATCCAGGATGTCATCTACTATATTAGCTGTACTGCAATTTTTGTTTGTTTTTATTCAATTAACAGCAACGATTGTTGTATCATACTTGAATAAAAATAAATGCGGTGTCCAGATTTCATTCGATGTAGCATGCAGTTGATTGAGACCATTGTAATCTGCAGGTTTCCAACGCAATTTCTCATCAAGCCAAGTCTGAAATTTTACAGAAAATAATTTTGAGCAATCAGGCATTCTACCACCATTACCCAAGAGATAATTCCTTGAAAATGGAAAACTGATTTCTGTTCCTCCTAAAATCAAACAATTTAAGCACAAAACAATTTTTTCATATTTGTAAGTTACCAGAGAGACTCTTGTTGTAGCTAAACTGATACTAACTGTTGTAATTTTTGATAAATTATAAACTGGTCTCACGTAAGGATTGTAAGCTAACAAATAATCCTTTCGTAATTTTTCAACCGGTGTTAGTGGTCTCTCAATTCTCTTCAATCATTTTACAAATTAATTAAAAGCGAGATTATTTATGTAGTGATCTTACAGTTGAATTTGTACTGTCCCGTGGGCAATCAAAATACCATTTAGCTTCAATACCTGGCCAGGTACTAAAACTGAACACTTTCAATGGTAACGGATCTGGATCTGTCCAGGATATAAACGCTAACTCTTCACCCTCTTTCCCAACCTCGATAATTCCATCTATTTACCAGAAAAACAACAATTACTTGTTTCTAAATACAATTTTCAAATGTTTCTATCTACTACCTTTACTGATATGAATCCAGAATGATTGTAAATCTAATCCACTTAAAAGTCCTTTAATTCGTGCTGTTGCCATAACGGCCGATTTCTGCATTCTACGTATATCACTGAATGTATTACCACCAGCACCAATAACAATCTCATAAACTGGATCACCTTTTTCAAAATTTTCAGATGGTGCTATTAAAATATGAGCATCACTGGATGCCATTACAGAAAAATGGAAATCAAATAAACTACCATTGTCGTATTGTTGATTTGAAATTTCGAAAAAATCACGATAAATACTACCACTACGTGAATAATACACTTTACATTTGGAAAAATCTGAAAATATGTGTAAAGTCAGAACGAAGAAATTTTAGGAAAAATGTGTAGGTACCTACCTGTAACGTTAGTTTTGAAGAATTTCCCGTCAATTTGGAGAAAATTTGAAGAAATTATTAATAGAATTATAGACAACATACTGAATTTCAAGGGTTAACTGGAAATGAGATGACCGAACGGAATTCATTTATCATCGTTTATCATAAACGTATTTCCTTTGTTAGAAATGCAAAACATCTATTGATAACGGCAGAAATTGAATATTATTTCAAAAAAAAATAAGACAATAAGCATGTCGATAATTAGTAAAAATTGGCGATCGTCTTGCATTATAAGACACGTACGTTTATACCAACGAAAATCGTTTATTACGAACAGGGAGTGCTAAACCTACTAAAATCTACAAAAGAATGAAAGTTCAAAACAGAGACAATTGTTAGAGGAAGTACGGAATGTACGAATAGATGAAAAGATTCAAAAATAGAGTTAACGTAGTAACTGAAGCAGTCAAACAGTAGATTGAAAACCGAATCCATGACTGTAGGCCAGTGATTATTGATGAAATTTCCGTTGAATTTAACATAAATCACGACTCTACGTTCAGTACTGCCCATGATCACCACGGATTGTCGTATACATATACGGGAGTGTGTAGTAGATGATCTCAAGCGTGTACGGAAGACGATTATCCAGCAGCATTCAGATGTTCCTGAAGGAGATAGTTGTCTCAACGGAAGCAGTCATCGTCTCCGTCTTTTGGATGTGAATGATTCTATACAGTTGCATGTTATACACGATTCAAACACAAGGACTTCTCTTAAGAGGAAGGAGAGAAATATCAGGAAAATTTTCTCTGATTTGGTTAAAACTTTAAAAGAACCTGCTTCCCTCGCGACAACTGCGCTTACAGATTAACAAGATTGGTTATGGTTCCTTCTAGACACCCAGAGCCTTGTGAGCATGTGAATCAAAAGCGTTGCAAAGTATGAGGAATTCGGGAGAAAATGCTGTTCAGGATCAGAGATTCATGTTGTTGTTTTTTTAAGTTTTTATTGTACAAGGCAGTGCATAAATACTATATAAAAAATAATAACAAAATTACAAACAAGCATTAATCATCATATCTATCTACAAAAAGTTAATAATCAAATAATAATAATAATAATAGAATAAATTGATAAAACTATAAAATAGCGCTTATATAGAGATAACTAATTTATAATATTACAAATTAGAATTTTCAATTTTTTGTTTATATACATGACTCCAAATCTCAGTAAAATTGAGATATTAACAATAATAATAATAATAATAATAATAATAATGTGATGTGAGTGTGGCTTTTATTATCATTAAAATTCATTAATTATAAACTTAAATAATACAATTAGCACCATCTTAAATCTAAAGAAATTAACAAACAATTGTTAGATAGAAAATATTTACAAATAATTATGGCACAAACAATAATATTAATTAATTCCAACCAATAAAAATAAATTATAATTTTGTTGTAGCTTGTAATTTAACATATCTATTATGTTGTTGTTGTTGTTGTTCATTGTCTGGTGGCATAAAACATTGATGTGTTTGTAATTTAGGTTTTAATAATACTTTCCTAACACCCAATATTAAACCAATTACAATTAAACATAATAATAGAAATATTGTAACAAATATTATATCTAATGTTGTAAAATTACGTTGGTCATTATGTTTAAAAACAGTAACACAACGTGGCTTTATTGTTGTTGTTGTTGTTGTTGTTTGATTCTTACGTATAATATTTGCACATACATGATAAGGTCCATAATGATTTAAACCAACAAATACATATCGTGGATTACTACAATTGATTTTACGTTGTGTCAACAACGTATTTTGTTCCAATATAGCAATATTGATTTCGCAGAAATTTGTTAAAATCGGATAAATCTTAATATCAATTATAATACTACCGTAATTTGTTAAATTCGCTTGTATTCCAACAATTTTCGGATAATTATTGTTATTATTATTATTTAAATAATTATTTGTTGTTGTAGTTTGTATTGTTTTTGAATTTTGTATCAACGGTATAACATCAGAACAACCTAATATCAATGATACATCATCTGTATGACCAGATTCAAATAAAACAATACAATATCGATAACGATGTTGTTGTTGTAATTGTATCGAATCCGGTATTGTGATATCAAGTAATTTTGGATTTGTTAAATTCGAACTGTTGCATTTCAATGGATTTGTTTCAACTAACACCTCCTCTTCAGCTTCTTCTTCATAGACAAAGATTGCATCGCATGTATATGGAGCAGCTTCATCTTCCACATTAAATTGTAATTTAATTATATTACCATCATAATTGAAATTGTTTAAATTTATTTTCGATTTATATGGTGTTGATGATAATGGTGCCATTACTGTATCTTCATCTTCACCACATAATAAATTATCAATTGATACATCAACTAAAATACCATTCTCTAAGGATGGTGGTGTTGTACAAACAACACTAGATTTATCATCATTTGATAAACTCGAATTGTTCAACCATATAGCGAATTCAATTAGACTACAATCACAATTTAATGGATTCTCAGATAATGTTAAATGTTTTAAAATTGTTGTATTTTTTAAAGCATCACTAGCAACAATCGATATATCATTATCATCCAATTTCAAATTCTTCAAATTCTTTAATGGTTGTATTAAATCAGCTGTTAATGCACGCAAGAAATTATGTCGTAAATCTAAATCATTTAAATAAAATAAATGCGATAAAGATTGTCCAGATACAGCAACAATACGATTATGTGCTAAATCCAAATTGACTAGATTTATTAAATTTTTAAATGCATGATCTTCAATCACATCAATTTGATTATGTTGTAATGATAATGATGTTAATTTTGATAAGCCTTGTAATGCATTCATTTTAATGCTACTTAATGAATTATGTGATAATTGTAAATCATGTAGATTCTCCATTTTTGGGAATGTTTTCGGTCCTAATGGACCAATTAAATTATTACCAGATAAATCGATCTCTTCCACCGTTCTCAATGGATTCAATTTTGATATAGTTGATAATGTTAAATGATTACCACGTAAACGTAGAATTTTTAATTGTGGTAAATTATCGAATGTATTTGGGGAAATTTTCGTTAACACATTATCGCTAAGATCGATAAAAGATAAGTTGCGTAAACCCTGCAATTTTATATAAAATTATTATTAGAGTGCTACTTAGGGGAGATTTAAATATACCTTAAAAGAGCCCCCATCAAGACTCTTCATTTTGTTACTCGATAAATCCAAACGATCCAATTCGGGTAGTGCTTGTAACGCCTGTATCGGTACATTTGTTAATTGATTGTTCGGTAAACCTAGAGCCTGTAATGGGGCTGCTAGTTTTTCAAATGCATTCGGATAGATTTCGTTAAGTTCACCAGATGAAATGACTAGACCATGTAAAGCTATACCTTCAAGTAATGGTACTGTGATTACACTAACATTTTGCACTGTACAATCAAGAAGTGAAACATAAGCTGTACTATACGATCGTAATGTATCACCTAACAAAAACAAAATTAAATAATTGTTAAAGTTGAAATTGTGTAAATACCTACCAATTATTGACATTGCTGTTCTATCACCAGTACAACGTAATGTATGTGGCATATCGCAACTGCATTCAACAATCGGTTGTTGGGAGATTTTCGGACATTTCCAAGGATCTGGTCCGGATGTTGGTATGGCTGTACTGCCACACCACCAAACTAGAGATAGCAACAACCACCACATCCTAAAATAGAAAACAGTAAAATTCAATAAATATGCTGGAATTGTTCCAAATCTTTCTATCGATTCCTTATATTGTAAAAACATTCTCATTCTCACCATCCATATTTGGTTAAATGACCACCATTGATTAGAATTAAAGCAAACAATACACGAGTAATTGTTGTTTGAATTTGTAGTTTTCATTTATTGATTGGTAGATAAAATTGAATTTTATTACTTTGCCATGTATAAATAAACCCACAACATATTGATTGATGGCTACGTAAAAAGGCACTTAACTCAATTTTAAACGCTACTAACCCAAATAAGACCAATAAAACGAATTACTTTATGTCGAATTTAAAACGTTTTCAACTATAAATAAGTAGAGAAACACTACAAAGTTTTGAATTTCGTAAAGAAGAAAAAAAATACATTCAGTAATTGATGCAAACAGATGCAAACCGATCTTGTTGAGATACAACACTTATACAGGCGCCTATAAAGACTTACGCAATTCTATCTCATATTCCGGACCTCCTGCCTGCACCACAACATTTCATTATATTTGAAACCACTCAGTTAAATTTGCCTTGAAAAGCATATAAGACTTGAAGTGTAAAGCAACAACAGAGACATAGTATAACTAAGCTCGGGTAATAATTCTTGTATGTTGCAAGGGTTGATAAACGGTTCTACATGCAAATTACAATATAAAGAGGGGGTAAGTATAGAACTGTTCTATTTTCGTCTGTTAGAACGATTTAATAATGGAGAAGCACCCTTGAAGGTCGACTATTTTTTATTTGTTTATTAAAACAAAACCATTATTGACAAGTAATTGGAGCGTATATTTCTTAACTTCAACAATTTCTAAACAATCACCTAATATAGCTGCAATGGCTTTTTACCTATACAGGACTGGTTTGAATTCGATTTTATATTGCAAACTGAAATGTGGATGGACATTATAAATTGTGATCATGTATGTATAACATCTACTCTACAACTTGCAAAGAAGTTGGAATAATTTCAATATTATCATCTCCATTTAAAAAAAAAAAAACAATCAAATAAATATTCTACCGGATATCCGGACTGTTCAATATAGAGTGTTGCCTTTTTTTCTGTTCTATACCATCATTTCCGGACGTATGTTATTATTAAAAAAGGATTGTCTAAATTTGCATGATTCGCTTTTGTTCGAAATAGAATAGTAGAGAATATAGCGCACATGTATCTATTATGTATATGGTATATGTAGGTATAGACAATACATAATATAAAACGTACAATAAATATTCATTGTTCGTTTAAAATAGAAATTCATTTATGCAGGGACTGAACAACAACAACATAAGAGAACACATAAGGACTGGTTCTCTTTTAAAGTTGTAATAAGAGGCTTTTGACATAAGTATATAGATAGATAGATAGTTATACTTGTTTATAAATAAATAAATAAAAGTAACAAAAGAAGGTAAAATAAACGTAAATTATATAAATTTCTTTCAATTGTATCAATTTCCAGATAGATATACTGCTTGTATTTTATTTTATATATTGATCAGATAAGGCAAAGAAATCGTTTCGATTTTATGTTTCATTAAATTAATAACATTCACGTGCTACTATTGTAAAGATGTTGTGCTACCGTGGTACGATTGCCCATTTAAGGATTTTCCAGAGTATTAACGCCCCAATTTAAGTTGGTAAAAGTACTTGTGTAGTTTTGTTCAAAATCTACACAACTTTTCGTTTCGTAGAGATCGTTTTTCAGTTGTTCGTTAATTAGACAATTATACAACCGGAAGTTTAGTTCTATATGTGAATTTGTTTCTCCGGCTACGATACTTAATAAATGCTATTTTTTCCCGTTGATTTCCGTTGAGCAAGGGTAATGCGAATGATTGAAAGAGCAACAATCACATTCGCATCATCTGCTATTGGGACAACTTCAGGTACAACAGGCCGCCAAGAGCGACGGTAGAATTCTTTCACCCAGTTCATTTCATCCATGGACCCTAAAAAATGACGTTTCACTATAATTACAACGACGTCGGGGACTGTTCCGTGCCTCAGAATACCCCAGGTCTTTGGTCCTGGTAATTTGTACCGGTTGTATCCCCCCATGCTGGGTCTAAGCGTTCATGTGTTAGCGATTTTGCTCGTTGTCAGATTCATAAACTCCTATTCGTGGCGAAACTTTGAAGGTGATGAAGAAATGAAAATAGCGCAAATGATCGGAAAATAAGATCTTTCCCATCTTCTCTTTTTCCTTCATTCTTTATTAAATCAAAATTATGAAAGATTCATTCTGTAATTAGGCTAAGAGTTGTAGTTTTCTAACGTTCTAACGTTAATTGCTAATGATTTAAACGATCATTAATAATACTGTACAGTCACGATATTCTAATATCCATCATTTATCAGTAAATAATTAGCAAATTCACGATTTTTGATTTTCGTTGAATATAACCGAAAATTTTCCCAATTTCCTGCTTTTGTTTTAGACGTCTTTTCTAGGGTCAAATAAAATCAAGGACTAATCTAGCACTTACACGCCACCACACACCGACTAACAAAACATAAAAATCTACATATGTCTACAGTTATTATTATTATTTTTGTAAACATCGCGTACTACGTTCAAGTGCAATCTATTTTACATTGATAACACAAACACAAACATTTTTTTGTGGAATTACTCTTACTGTGGACGATTCGAAGATGGCTCTATTCAAAAGTATTAGTGTATTGTTATTATTTTTGTTGATTCAAGGTAGTTTAACGAAAGTTTATACAAGATGTGGCTTAACTCAAGAATTACTTAAGCAAGGCTTTCCACGGAGTTTTATTGGGCATTGTGAGTACTAATTTGTTTATTATTATTATCATTATTTTTAATAAAATAAGTAACGCATAATTAACAATTGTCAAATATTTGCGGAAATAAAAGCAACATATTATAATTAAAACAAGACATTGTAGCCTTGACCGTTGTTGTTTTGCAATGTTGAAATTTTTGATGTTTAATTTATAAATTACGTAAAACATCACAATGATCTGTTACTATGTAATTTATTAATTGCATTTTAATCATTAACAACTTTATCTATTTTAATTTATTTTATAAAAATCATCCTTATTGTTTTATAAATGATAAACACCTACTGTGAAATAATTGCAATAATGATAAAGATCACCTTGATGAGCAGAGGATCCAAGTTGATTAAAATAATTATTAATTAATATTTTTTCTAAAGGAAGTATATAGAACACGTGAATTGCCTTCACGTTCACATTATCATTTATGATCAGATAAGAATTCTACAATATGAGATTGAAATATTGGAAAAGACCGAAAGCGGTGTATTACTTTTAAAATAAACAATTCGTAGAAGAGATTTAGTGTTTGTTATCCTCAGTTTGTTTGTTTGCCAATTCGCTTCATTACAATCTCTATAAAGGGTTGTTTGATAACAGTACGATCGATTCTAGATATAATTAGATTGCTTTGTAACTTGCAATCTACCATGCCTGATGATCGAATTGCAAATTACGAAACTTGCTCGAGAAGCCTTGATTTCTGGTTGTATTGAAAAAATCCACAAAATTTATATTCACACAGATAGATTCTTAATGATTTCTAGATATCGATTCTATTATATAGGTACGGTTCCCAATGTTTCCCAAAATTTCAAAAAGCCGTCCCCATTCAGTATTTTTCTCTAATTGCTCGTTTAAACTTCAATTCATCCAATATATAAGAAAGACAAGATCATGGACGGAATGCACGATTTACATGAAAACTTCAACTACTATACTATCTGTTTAATTACAATTTTTCACGCTTATTACAACGCAACTTTCCGGATATAACGAATTTTCCGCTCCTAATTCTAGATACGACTCTACACAGATAATTAACATTTAGTATGATTGGCGCTTCTGGGAGATTACTCAGAAATTGATAGTAAAATTGTTTATAAACTCCATAAATAACAAAAATTTTCAATTGTCGAGCAGCTGGTTATAACCGACTTCTATACTGTGTCCAAATTTTTAAATTATCAAAACCGCTGGAATTCTATAAAAATGTTGATTCTCAGACTTTTACTTATCATTAATGATTACCGTGAATTACCAAAATAAATCGTATATTTATTGATAAAAAATAAACAAACACAAAACACGTTTTTTAACCCAATAATCTCTCGACATCTTCAAGTTTTCACCGAGTTTAACACACGTACGAAAGGCGTGTATTTAAAACGTGACCTGATTGTATACGAAAAAGAAAGAAAATCCAACCCCCCATCACAATTAAAGATCTTTATTTGTAATTCATGTATTTTCCAGGGGTTTGTTTGATTGAAAGTGAAAGCAGTAAAGATACATCAAAACTAACGAATCGAGCCAATGGTGGACAAAGTCTCGGATTATTCCAGGTAAACAACAACAACAATACAGCTACAACAGGAAGTTGTTAAAGTAAAGTCTTTAAAAAAAATGTTGTAGATTAACAGTAAAGAATGGTGTACATTCGAGCAGCCCGGTGGGAAATGTAATATAAAATGTGAAAGTTGGTATATAAATATTTTTGGGAAATTTTTTGATTGTACAGAATAACAATTTTTAGATCTTTTGAATGAGGATGTTAGCGATGATTCGAAATGTGCTAAACGTGTACATGGTGAATTAGGTTTTCGTGGTTGGGATGGATGGAAAAGGAGTTGTTATCGACGGAATCTATCAATTCCGAATTGTTAATCTTTTCGAATTCCACAAAAAATACAGCAATACTTATATGTTATTCTATTGATATTATTATAAATACGACAATCTTGTAGATTGTCCTGCAATAGAAAATATAACGGAACAATAAACGTATTTAATCTGAAAATTTATTAGTTCACAATGTGTACGTTTCATTGTGTATTCAAGGATTAAGATACGTGCTAAAGATATTTAACATTAGATAATACAAAATGAACGTTAATAGTTATTGATTAATCCTGTCATGGTTTCTAATTAAACTATTTTTGAATAATAGATCGTTGTGTTTTTTTTTTAAATAAAATAAATAACCATATGGTGTTTCCATAATAGACTAAAACGACAAAAAGAATAGCTTCATATAATATTCATAGCAACGCCTACATTCTAAAATATTTCTCAAGTCTTTTGCAATTGTTTAAAAATAAAATATCAAACATATAGAGATGAAAAATTTGAATAAAAAGAAAGAAAAAAAAATACAACAACACAAAAATTTGCATTGAAATGATAGGTATAGAAAAGAAACATCGCCTTATTTATGAAATTCAATTTAGTTGTAGATTGTAAGTATTTTATAAAGAGAAACGATCTGTATTTAGGTGAAATATGGATAAACATTTATCTGAATAAATCGAGATGAGGACAGGTTCGACAGTTTTCACAGTAAATGATAACTCAGTGTTGTTGTTGTTGCCGTTATACTCACTTACACAAGAACTGTTGAAGTTGAATCGATCGGTAAAGACTCTTTTGTAATTTTCGAAACTATCATCAGTTCACTGGTGTTTTTTTCTCAACTATACTTCATCCACTTTTACGGCAGAGTAACAACAACACATGCAGAATGCAGAATCGCGGAAGCATCATTTACACGATATCGACTTTGTTGTAATTGAAAGAGATCCGATTTAATTGCACACAGGAATAAAGTTCACCATGCATAAACAGATGTGATTACTAGTAAAGTATTGCTCATAAATGTGGAAACTCATTACAATCAGTCTACCTCGTTAAGACTATTTTACAATAACAATCTTAGGCGCATTTACACTAGTGCGCTTCTTCGTGCATCTGTTGAACGGTATAACAGCGAAACTGCGCACGTCAATCGAACAGCAGTTGGTTGACAGACGTCAAATATATGCGAATATAAGCGTTTGAATCGGATGCAGAATTTCAAGGCGGTAACGGGCAGTGTGTTTACACCCTAATATGTTTCTTTAAGAAGTCATAATGTTGGATCTATCAAAGCAATGAATAATTTACGCAAATTTTGGAACTTTTCTGATGGAATACTTCCTCCAAAAGAACTAACTAGAGTATTAAAGCATTTATTATTTAGGAAATCGACCTGTATGTCCAGCTACTCTACAAAATCAACTATGCATGCAAACGATATAACACCAAAAACTTTATGTTGTTACTGAAAACTATCACATTTCATACTCTGTGAAGAGATTTAAATTTAAATTTAAAGTTTTTTATCGTTATCTGTTCCATCCTTCATTCTAATATAGTTTTAGAGTCATTCAAATGACATCTGATGAACTTTTATCAACATTGAATATTTATAAACTATTCCCTCATTATTTGATTCAATCCAAAACAGTGTTGACATTATTTTTTCTACAACACTAACAACAACACAATGTAAGTAACACCAACAATATTCTCATTTTGTTTGTTTAATCATTATAGTTGTAGGTTTTCTTATTTGTTGCTATTAATAATATCGTTTCGCTGTATCAATTGTAATGTACAAGAAGTAGAAATTGAAGCATTTGATGTTGATTATACACCATTAGAAAATGTAAATTTTTCATTGATTAAAAATAATTTAAAACGTGGATATCTATCTGTATTGACAATCAACAATTTAGAAACATTACCGATTTTACAATTAACAAATTTAAATATTTCTGTTATCAATACAGGAGATTTTTGTTTTGAAAATACGTTCGATTTACGTATAATTAATAGTATTTTCCGTCCAATAATAACACCAGAATTGTTTGGTATTTGTCCAAATTTGAAACATCTAACTTTAATAAATAATAAAATGAAATTTATTGCAAATTCATTATCAACATTAATATCATTAGAGAGTTTAATAATTCAACAACAACAAAACACTATTGTTGATTTTAATTATTTACAAACATTAGAAATATTAACAATTACAGATGTTAGTGATTATGATGTAATCGAAAAAGATGATTTTTCTAAATTAATTAATTTAAAACAATTGATTTTATGTCGTAATAATATTTATCGAATTGACGATGATAGTTTTGTTAATTTAGAAAATTTGGAATTTCTAAATTTAGCTGAAAATCGTCTAAACGTATTTCCATGGAATGATTTAAAAAATTTAAATAAATTAGAAACTTTAATTGTTTCTAATAATTTTTTATTTGATATCAATTATGATGTTATACTGTCATTACCAAAATTGAAAAATTTCGATTTAACTCAAAATTCGATAGATGCCAATCAAATGAAATCGATAAGCGACATTGTGTTGAAGAAAAATAAAAATTTGATCTTTATTGTTGATTACAATAAAGCAACAATTGGCAATTTTAAATTATTTTCGATAATTTTATGTGTTATTTTAGCGAAATTATTGTAAGTTATGTGGAGGAAATAAACAATCTTCTTATAAACAAATTGTATTCTCTAACAATCTAACTCTAAATTTCGATATCTGACTACTAGAAAACTGACTTTTGTGGTTTAAAAACAAGTCAGTGGTGATGCAGATCGAAACTGGCAACAACTGCAACGGAAATAACAATAAAACAAAAACAAAAAATCGCCCGGTTGTTGTATACACATGAAACGGCCGATTCTCCACTCTCTTTGTACCATCATAAACCGATGAATGAGTTGTAATCGATGGAAAAAAAGTCGTAACCACCCGCTAGGTCACGAATTAAATAGCTGGACCACCCACAGTTCAAAATACAATTTTTGTTTATCGACATTTTCCAAATATCGATTTGTTGTTTTTTGTTTAAATTTTAGTTCAAAATCCAGAGCACTCATACACCACGATCGACTCAAGTTTTACAACAAAACTTTGATTATTTGATGATTTAGAAAACAGAGACATTAAAGGCAAAATCTTCAAACTAGATAGAAATCGTGTTTATTTCCAGTTCTTTTTTTTCTTCCATTACAGCTCCTTTCTTGATGGAAGCTGCAGTTCCAGATGTTTCACGCCTCTATTTTCCATTATAAGAATGTTTGTTATAAAAAAATGAAATTCTATCGCTGTTTTTTTTTGTTTTGTTTGGACAGCAACGATCCTAAAAACCGTTTCAAGTATCACTTTCCTGCTGTTCATTGTGTTAAGTAGTTTCCATTACAAGTGTCGCTCTGTATCAAACTCAACAAGTCCATTGTTATTCCGATAGTAGAACATTTGATTCGGTTGTTCCTCATTACATTTCAGCATCAAAACCATATAAAACTTTTGAAAAATACTCGTATATAAAATACAAATCCAATTAAACAAAGATAAATAATAGTTAAAGAGGAGGATAGAATGAAATGGTAGATATACCTATATATATGTATATGTATAATACAAAGAAGCATGGACACGTTCTCTCTAGCTCTTTATTTGGACATGTCTGTCAGCAGCCGGTAATCGAACTGAACACACACTCAACATCGATAAGAAATAACCACAAAAAATCGCAATGTATGCGAGACGTGTCCTGACGACAGGAATCGTAATGGGGGCTTGCTTGGGCTTTTGTTATAGTTGCAAGCTATCACTATATTTTAACCAAACTATCATCATCATCATATTGCTTTGATTTTTTCGATATCATTCTCTCTAACAAAAATGGTTAAAGAAAGTTACCAAAATCAGATAGTTTTCCAATTTTTGATCTCCAATCGGATCATATTTAAATTTTGGAGGAAAAACAATCAAGATTTTCGCTTAAACTTTGCAGTTTGTGGAAGTTTTCGTTTAAAATTTATTACATTCGGTTCGTACGTGGTGTGTTGTTGGTGGATGTATTGGGAATTTTTCAACATATGCCCCTGAAGGCGTTACAAACTTGCAAAACATTATATAGAGGACGTATGTTAAAAACATACTACTACAAAATCGTAATTCACCTATACACCTGTTACATGTGTGTCGGGAATACGTTAAAAATGCGCTAGAAAATCTCTTAAATTTCAATTCTAAAAGAATGGACGTATAACTTCGATTTAACAAATAGTTTTGAACACAAAAAACTTTGTTGAGTTGTAATATGACGTAAAAAACAAACAATAGAGGAATTAATATTTTATAAACAAACTATCATTGGGGACTCAGTAGGCTCATATTACTGTGAGAACAGATTAACCCAACTACCGGAACTCGAACCCAGAATTGCACGCTTATCACACCACAAGGCTCAACCTTCGTTGTAGGACACGAAGTTTTCTCTAGACATTCTTGCGAAATCTTTAAACAAAACATTGCTGATTATCACGCACGAATTTAAACACCAGTGGCATGCTTCGTGTCTTTCGACACAGGAAAACATTACAAGTGCAAGTTGAATAAGGCATAACGTAAACACACAAGTGTAAACATAGCCTAATAGTGATTATCAATTGTTTTATAACATGAAAAATTCAATTTTACCAACTTCATTGCTGCAATGCCTCTAAGCACTTACAACTCAAATTTGACTGAATTCTTTCTTACCAGATTTGTTGTTAATTATTGACAAATGATCATAAAACAATTACGACATAATTGCGATTATAAAGAATGAAAATAATGAAGAAAAAAACAAATCGGTTTCTTCTCATTCGACTGGAACGTCTACCATTCAAGTAATAAATTCGTTCATGACTACACAGTTAATGCAAACTTTCAAATAAGCTTGCATTTACTTAAGACCATTATTTATGTATACGTCAACTATATCTAAACGACCAAACCAAAATAATAAAAAAAAATGAATAATAACGACAAAAAATTAATTGTAAACGCATAACGATACATGATCCTTCAATGAAACTGTTTCAATCTCCTTAAAAAGCGAAAACGATCAAAAAAAAATCACCACATGAATATTATCAAGTCAATATCTAAACCAATAAAAATCTTTTAAGAATAAATTAAGCTTCTGCACTTTTTTGTAGAAAAAAAAAATAGAATTATAAAATGAACATTTTAACAGACTGACAATTAAAAGTTTTTATCAAAAAAAAAAAGACATTAAGCAGAAGTTTAGCAGCAGACTATTGTTGTTGGGCGGCAGATATGTTGTTATTATTTTCTATTAACATAATTGAATTCATTTCAAGGGTGGTTTTGTGATGCTACCTTAGTGGGTGATATCATATATAAGATATAAATCGGAACGATAACGAGTACTACCATACCAAGATGGTTTTTTGCTGTTCCATCAACTTTAGTATTTCCACATATGAATTATAGATTATGTATTGTATTCGACTGAAATTTATTTTATATACCAACAACAACAACAACAACAAGAGACTGTGTTGAAGTTGAAATACCATCAACGTCGTCTCCAAATGCACATACAGGTAAGATAGTTATAACAAATTCGACGTTTCACCGATTTTTTTTCATCCTCCCTGTGCTTTGTTATTTCATTTTTCTTTATTATATTTATGATTTTTGTTAGCGATCAAACCAATAAATCATTATCAATGTTGTTTATTATAAAAATAAATACAGAAGGTTCACGTCTATCGGAAAAACTCGTATAAATTTATGTTTGTATTGTTGTTTTTCTTGTGTGTGATTATCAAAAAATAATAACATATGTCCATTATATTGATATTAACATATGTTTTGTCACTGTAATGGAATTTAGAATCTCGTAGGATGTTTACGTGACTCTTTCACAATATTTTTTTTGTTTGTCTCCAATCCGAGGACGCACCGGCACAAACGCAATTGAACAAAAATCGCATTACTGTCATTCAATTGGTGTAGTGTAGAGAATCATGTGACTTACGTGACAACTCTATGCTGTCTCGATTTTTACGATCTCTATCGGGTGTTTGTAAGCAACAAGAAGCATATTTGCGGTAAACAACTAGAAGTCGGTATTACATCAAAGCAAACGACTAGAAATTCTACCTGGGTAATCTAAATATCAAATGTCATTTTGCAAAACGATCTTATGTAAGCTAATGGTGTTTACTCTATACGTAATCGTAGTCTTGTTCTGCTTCAATACACATCAGTAAAGTCAAATTGTTGAAACATCAATGAAAATCGATTTATATAAAGAAAACCTTTCGTGTACAGATCTTATCTACGATACGTGGTTGTTGTAAAATTCGTATATTGTTAGACTTTAGTAATTTGCTCCATTCTTATCAGATAACAACTTATTATAGGTACCGGAAAGTTTGTTAAAGCTAAATATAACAAAATGTGTCTCTCATAAAAACTTGAATATTGTAGAAATACTTTTATCTAAATCGGAATACTTCATAATTAGCTAAATCGGTTGGATTGCTTTAGGGGTGGCAAACTTTCAAGATCTCAAATCAGTTTAAAATTAACAACACTGTTTTTTTTTTTTTGTATGAAAGAACATACTGGTCTTCTACGAGAGTAGTTAATTTAACTCCTCTCTAGCTACCCAAGTGACACAAGGGAATCGTTGAAATTTATATTCTACTACCATTTCCTCCAACAAGCATACAATTTCATGCCTATCGTATCTAGTTAAAAATAGAAACACATCGAAATCAATCCCCCGATAGTGCCAAATCAACTCAAATCTACTAGTTTTGATGTCTCAAATTCAATGATAGAAAGATCAAATGTTAAGGGTTGAATTTCAAATTTAAAACAGAGAATATTACAGAAAAATGAAGAAACAAAACAACCACATTTATAATCAAAATTTCAAATTCAATCCTTTTGTATTCAAACTAAACAGAAATCATTAACAGTACTGCTTGACTATTCATTTATGATTATTATAATTATCGTTTTGGTTGTTTGTTTGGTTTTTTTTCTGAATTTCGCACACAGTGTAGGTGGATTTTAGAATATTATCGTATCATTGCCTTGAGTCTAGACAATACTTGTTTTTTTATAGTTTTTCTAAGGACAAAATTCAGAAAAAAATCAACCAATTTTTTCTCGTTTCTACACAGATATCATTCAATCGTTGTTTTCATTCATTTCTTCAACTTTTAATACCATTTAAGACACGTTGTACATTACAAACTCAATATAATAAAACTGTTTTTACAACCCACAGGATTCAACTAGTACTGAACCCACATGAATTTGTATCAATTCCCACAACTTTAAAATGTGTTGTCTTGTTTTTATATACGTGCTTTTCCATATAAATCAAACATAAAACGACCTGCTTTCCACTATAAATGCACACACACACACGCACACCAACACAAAACACCAAAAAAAAATAAATAAAATGACACAAGTAAATGACACATTCATGGACGATGGACGAAACGAGTCAGAAATGGTAAAAACTGCACCAGTTACGAATAACAACAACAACAACAAAGATAAATCAATCGATTAGAGGTAGCTACTGGATATTCTTTATCGATGTTTTCAATATTCCAAAGAGTTAAATTATTATTTTCCTCCTGACACAGTCTATAATTATTCGAATTCTTGTACCTACCAGATCAAACCAACTGATTAATTAAATCAGTGGAGTTGTTTCGATGTGATTCTTGAAATAAACAGATGATTTAATTATTTCTGTGTAACGTAAAGTGAAATTGTTGTTTCGAATTTGTTCTGTTATCTAAACACCATTTGGAGAGATTGCATTTGAATTTTTCTGCCATATTCGTCGAGAAAACTCTTATAGAAAGTGTCTTCCTGCGAATCTGTCCATAGTTGTTGAGATCTTCATCTCCATCTTGAAGATAGTGATCTAGATGAACGTTTCTCCACAATTGTTACTAATGATCGGTAAAACAATTACTAGTTGGATAATTAAAGATCTTGATTATGCAAAAATGAAGGTTATCTTTACTATTCATTAATTAATCACGGAATCTACCTTTCACTATGATCCTCAATTGAAAACAATACCATTTTCAATTTCTAGGCTTGTATTGACCTTTCAAAAATTTTAGATGTACGCAAAATGAAAAATTATTCGTTTAATCAATTAAACAACAACAACAACTACTACAACAAGAAAAAAGACCATTTGTTTGTAATGAAATTTGCTATACGTGTGTAATAGAAAGCTGTGATGAAATGTATAATTTATAACCACGTTTTTTTTTTTAAAAAAAAGAACAAAACAGTCCTGAGAGTTGGCTGTTGTTGAATTAAATAGAAAAATTTTAAGGAGAAAAAATCCCACAATTACAAAAGCTGTTAAATATTTGATTTTATTCAACTGATGATGTATAAGTACCTATATCTTTAGAAATTCTATATGGAATTTCTATTATCAAATTATAAACGTAGGGAAGTTTCAACTACTTGAATTTATCGATTTATACAATTTAACACGTCTTACAATTATTACAGGTAATCAAAGTTTATGGACGTGTAATTATAAATTCAACTCACTTGTCTATAGAATGACGTTGAAGTTATTAAGAAAAACACAACAATCTTTAAGACCATAGAGGTGGGTTGGATATCGTTTACCTTATATTTTGAAGCAAAAGTCGTTCTCTATCTAACGATCTTTTAAACTGATATGCAAGCTAAGAGCTGCACAAAAGGAGATTTCTTACAGTCAAGCCACTATAGAAGCTGATACTCAAATTAAGAGTGCCGAAGGGCCGGTTGCTCTATCAAATCAACCCAAGATTTTTCAACCATAAAACATTCTCAGTGGTTAAATCTCAACCAAAGCTTAAATGTATGAAAAGCATCATACTTGCTTAAGTTAGTTTTCTCTTAGTTTTCTCTAAACGTTGATCAGAACTTAGGAAAACCTGTATCTCCATTTCGATTTTTGGGTTATTAACGATTGAAATTTCCACTGTAGTTCGGCAGTATTTCTACAAATGTGTCAGCAAACTTTTTATAAATGATGATGATTATGTTGGGGAACAAATCGATTGCTTTGCAAAGAAACACACCCCCCGAAAGATTAATTGACGCTTTCGTACGGATGCCATGTCCACTACAGGAAGATAAAAATTACTACTGTCCATGTTAAGACATGAAAATCAATATGAATATAATTCAGACTTTGTTAAACGGAAAATGCTAATTATCTACAGATACCTGAAAGCGAATAAAGTTGTATTTTCTTTTTTTGTATAATCAAGAAGTAAAAATAAATCAAAATAATTATAGAGGATGTACAAGCTTGTACTGAATGTTGTGCATCTGTTAACATAAATTATAAATAAAATTAATAATTAAATACAAATGTTACAAGAATAGAATTGCTTGTAAACAACTCAACTATCTCCTGGAAAATCCGATTTGTAACAAAATTTGAGCAAATAAAGTAGGTCTCTTTTGAAATTTGACAATTTTAACAGATTTACCAAGAAGACGGCCTATCTGTGTCCAGTGTTATAAACTATACCTGCATGTATCCCACAGGTTCCCAACGGATATTTAATCACTACATTTGAAGATTTATTGTTTGAACATAGCACCGAATAGTAATTATTATTACCAGCTTCCAATTAGCATCAAATGAAAAATAGTGGAAGTTATAAATTATACTAGTTAGTAGTCAGTTGGGATGTTGTATAGTTAACAAGAAGGAATTGACACTTTTTATTCATTTGTTAGGACGTTTGAATGATTTATTGCTATTTTTGTATATTTTATAATTTTTAACCAATTCAATCTTTTGATAGAAAATGTACAGTCGACAAATCTATACTTCATTCACACTAACTAGAGAGTAAAGACAGCGCATGATCGGCATCAGAATCGGGGAAAAACCACCATTCGCATGATCGACATATACACTTTTTGTTTTTGTTTTGATAAAGCAGTAGGCGTACAATCTGGAATTTTCAACGTTGAAAGTTAATAGAATTTGATGGCCACCGCCTATCGGCCACCAGGTGATTGTTAGATTTGGATAGAGAGGATTTCTTTTCATTATAGATGAAAGAAAAAAGTAAGTATACACAAACACATACACACACACACACACACACATACATCGTCCAACCAACACATATTTGAACTATCTAGGAGTGTTTCGACGCCCATCCCACGCATCAATCCCACGTTTTTGCCCACAGAAAACATACATACATAGACATACAATATACAAAAAGGGAAACAGAATGAAGAAAAATAATAATCAACTATAATGTAAATGTATGTGTGTGTATAAACGTCAAAGAACCGGCTCTTCGACAGTGGGCTTCCATTCAAATTTTTGGTTTGAAATTCAAAGAAATCTGTCAAGATGAAAGAGAAACGATTATAATTTTTATTTTTGATTTGTCTCTCGATAAACAAATATTGTCTTTATTTAAGATTGAGAGAAAATGGGTGGAATAAGAAAAGAACAGAAAGACATTGTGTAATAAACACAAAATACAGGTAGGCGTTAAAAATTAACATCTTCAAACAAATGCACACTGTAGTTTTCATTAAAAATTCAATTCGTAAAGATTACATCTTCTTTATTATTATTATTATTATTGATTTTAATAAAGTCAAGATTCCAATCAAACATCAGTGATTTTTATGCAAAATCAATATTGACAGAATCATAAATGTGATGATAAGCTGATTATGATGGAAATAACAATACGGAATAGAAGGAATCAAATCATAAACATTCATGATTAATTGAATAAATGGTAAAATATTACGAAAGAATTACATGCCACTGTTTAGCTTAAGCTTAAACAGATCAAAATATTTATTGAGAAATCGAATATTGCAAAATAATTAATAGAATCTATGCTTCGTTCATGAATGCTTGAGAATCCTAAGAGCGCATGATCATCGCAGGTAATACACCAAATTCAATTTTGGTTATTTTAACATGAATTTAATCAAAACTAAAGTAAAATTGACGCAATAAATCGTCGTCTTTGTGGTAATAATCCGAAATGGAACCAACAACTTCTCTAAAATACACATTTGATTTATTTATACATTTTGTTTGCGGTACATGGGAGTAATTTGAATAAGAATAGAACAATAATTCTAACATCTATGTGTGTGTGTGTGTGTGTGGTAGAATAAAAGACAACCCATAAAATACGACTTGAATTTATAGGTGTACGTTAAATTGAATCATTTGATTAAAATTACATCTATATCGTTTAATCTTCATCGGAAAGTGGCGATTTTTCTAAATAACAATCATTATCTATAGGTATAATTTACTCTTGATGTGACCGTATAGTTTTAAACAAACCGAAACGACCCACAAGAGACAATTCAGCCGGAATCATTCTCTAGATTTTCGGAATAGAGTGTATATATTTAACTTTAATTTTGTCCCAATTGGATTTAAACATGTTCTACAATGTTAAACAATTTAATTAATTCATTATGAGCATTATTGCAACTGTTGCAACGGTTAGATCGATTTTACCAGCGTTTTTTCCAACGGGACCGGCGCAAGATCGCCTAAATTACCGGTTAATTACAACTGTCGTTTATTAGGAAGTACGTGGTTTATGTTGAAGAATTAACCATAAATTATAGAAAAAAATCTCTTGATGGATTTTTCATAGATAGTCGTTATGTTGTTGTTGTTTTTCTTTTCTCTCCGCTTTCGTTTTGTTTCATAGCTTTCTGCAGATCATTAATAGCCAACAATAAATCATTATACACATGATGGTATAATTAAATCTCATGTAGTTTGTATAATTAACAATATTATTGAAATAAATGCGTTACCGCAGTGTAATGCAATAATTCACAAATTAATTAAGTTGGCGTTTTTGTTTTATTACCGTTGTTGATCAACAGCAGGCCAAACCAAAAAATCAACAATAAATCTAAAAGATCCGCAAGAACAGCATGTGGTTACGAAAGCTTACTATTGTTAAATAATAATAATAATAATAATGATAACAATTAAAATAAGAAATCCGAAGGAAACTAATCTATTCAAGTATCCACTTGAATTCTCCAAACAGCAATTTTTTAAATAGCGGTGGCACTACAACAAATAGAGGAAGTAACTACACATTTAAAGAAAATAAACATCTGAAAATCTCTATATTTACAAGATAATCCGAAAATAGTAGGTAGTAGGTGTGGAATAAGACATGTTTTTCGACACATTTTCACAGATACCGGAAGTGTGTCATTAACAGTGCTCCATATTGCTTCTTGTGTATCGTTTTTTTGTTTTTATCCAGTGATTCATTACCAACGTTATCAGATCAACATTATAATTTACATAACACATTAAAGAGTTAATGAAAATATCATTAAAATTAAAATAAAATAAATAAATCGAATCGATCATCGGACTGGTTTCAGAATAAATCAATCGACATTTGACGACTTGATGGTATAGGTATAGTGGTGTTCTTCTATAACAGCAGACACAAAATAAACGAAACGAAAAACCGGATAGATATAGAGGACAGGAAATGGTAATAAATATACCTATATATACACCTTGTCTGTTGGTTGATATTCAGAATTTTCAAGGAGTGAGGATTAGATGAATTTTCAGTTAAAAGCACTCCAATAAAAAGACGGAAACGAATGGAATACAAGTGACATCGAGTAAGGAAATTTTAAATTCAATGAATTCAAGAACAATAAGATTGGGATTTTATTACCCGAACATCTATCAAATGATCGATAAAATTTGTAATGAATAACAAAATGGTAGCTTAAGTAAACTGAAAGACTCCTTCGATAATCTATAAATGAAAATCGAATGAAGACAGATGCTGTTCTTTTGATTAAATTCCTTTATTTGTTTGTTTTGATGATTTCAACTTCAGATTAGTCGATTATAATTGAACCAAATTGACGATAAAGTACCACATGGCTTATTCAAAACAAATCAGACTATTCGCCTTTCTTTGCTTGCTCGTTAAAGAAATACAGTCTTTTGGAAACGATTAGTGGTGAAAAGTGGCTTCTTTACAAACATAATTTGCTGAATAGTAGAATGCCGTCCAGAATGTCAAAAATTTAATCCATTGACATCTACTTATAGCTCACCAAAAAGATAAATGCTATAACGAGGACATAAAATGCTGCTTCATCTGTTCGAAATTCGCCCCACGAGACACTTTACTCGATATAACTGTATTTGAGTTTTAGTTGTTGTTAAATATAATCATCATTATAATCATGATCATCACCATCATGAAATAACATTATGACAAGTTCCCAACACAATATCTCCTCTTATTCTCGACAGGCAACAATATAATAGCACTCGAAAGGTAACGTATTGATATTTCAGACGATTTTCAAGTGGTTATCATACAAAGAGCAAAACGGGGAAAAATTTAAATAAAAGTCATCATAAATGTCATTGAACGGCCACCAATAAACTACAAACTATAACTGTAATAAAAACGTATAGATTGCTGTATTGATTTGTTCCCATTATAGGAACAATTCCTGAAAGTTTGACACAGACAGCTCAACTGTTTGATTATCCTGAGGGATAAAATAGAAAAAGAAAAACATCAACAGGAGTGGTCTAATTTCTACATAATTTTCTAGTAATGTTGATTACAAAACATTGTCATTCATAATTATTATGTTATTTTGTTGTGTGCTTTTTTTTTCTTTATATAATATTGACACCTACGTGGATTTATTTTTCTAAGACAATCATATACCTTAGAGCTATAAACAACAAATAATTATAAATGTTGAAATATTTCTGTTTTAAATAGTTTTCCATATTGAATATAAGAAGGTGACATAAATATTAGAAAATTTGAATGTTTGCACATTGGGTCCATTGAAGAAGTATGAAGGAGAACCACTTTCTTTCTTATAATTATCTTGATTCAATAACGAACACCTACTTGTTATAACGATGATGATGATGATGATAGATTAAAGAAACAAATAGTTGATAATGAATTTAAATACAAAAAAAAATCGACTTTCAATTAATTAGAATTTATTTATTGTTTTTATTTATTTTTTTTATCTTTAAGAAGCACTATTTTAGTGCTGACAGTTGAGCAAAACAATAAATTAAAGTTCTGAAAGTTTTAATATAAAAGTTTTAGAAAATGCCCCATAATTCTGTAATGGAATATGAAGTTCGAAATTATTCTAATGGATAAGTTGAGATCTTTCTTCATTCTCCGGCATATCGAATAAAAATTGATGTTATGCAAACATATGGTAAAGATCGTTGAAAATTTCTGGACAAAATCATTAAAAATCGATATTAATTGTGTGAAATTTGACAAATTAAAACAACAAATGGATGTAGACTTGAGTTGAACAATTACGTTTCATAGCCACGTACTGGTATAATGTGCAATACAAGTTTTATTGTACTCTGTTGGCAAAAGATGTGTGTGTATAACGTTATTTTTTACACAACCATAAAAAGTTTCTGTGTAACATGTGCAAAATTACATATAGTTAAAGTGGAATATGAAGCTTTATAAGTACGTACGTTTTGCATTCGTACAAACATTTCGGTTGTTAAAAATCAGTAATGGTAGCGTGGAGCAAAAAATAAACTTTATGGCACGTTGCCAGTAATTTCTAGTTTACGTCTCAAAGAACATTTTTTTCAAATTCTAGTAAGAGAAGTGTCGTATTGTTAATATTTCTCTAATCGTTTCGATAAATTTTCGGTATCTTTAGGCAAACAACCCTTAAAAAACAGATCTGCAATTGTTAAAATCGAGCGATATCAATCATATCCTCTTGACGTTGTTGTTATTGATGGATTTGGAATAACAAAGGGTAAATATTTACAGTTTCATCCCCGAAATCTACCTTATCAATATTTTAATAACATTGGGGCATTTCGTGCAAAGAATAGCAAATATGGGATAATTTTCGATATTTGTAATTTAGATAGGGAGAGACGGATGAGGAAATATCGCTCCCAAAAGTATAAGACAACGTTAACGGAATGCGTACGATATTGAATGAGAAAATTTATCTATTTTCATCAATTTTCTTATTTTTGGAGTTGTGTGATAGTTGCGCTGCCACCATTTTTCCACATATTACAAATTCGTATTTTCCGATAAAGCTTTAATTACAACTGTAGCCAAATTCAAATGAATGATTGTGTAACAATTTGTACAAAAGATACAAACCTTCAATTGTAGCGTATCTCTACAAATTGTTCCGGTACTCCACAAAGCATACTTCCTATTTCCGGCGGAAATCACAATAAAAACACAACACGTTCTGTACTGATTAACAACACAATTCTGGATATCATCATCAACATGGTATTACACTTTTCGTATTTCCGACATGGAAAAGAGAAATTGAAAATTCGAAATTTTTACAGTTTTTGAATTTCACTTTCTAACTTTTTCTATTAAAAATTTTTCGATAATCTACAACGAATCTAGAATAATTTCCAAAATTTTGCCTACATTTTGTTCAAAATTTTGACAAGATAGAAACCAGGTGGTAATGACGAACAAAATGTAAATAAATCCAATTCTATATAGAGATACCCGACTGTAATCCTGCTACAGTGGCCGCAAACCGAATAAAACCAAACTCAGTGTGGTTGGTTGGTTGGTATAGAGTTTGTTGTGAAACCGCCTCTTACCCACTGTTGCAGCAGGCGCTTGCGTACGACCGTATGGCGGCTATATTTGTTGTTCTTTAGATTTCCAGTTTTACCAACAATAGGGTCATACACCCACACATGCAATCCATGTGTGTTCCTCCTGCTGCTGTTGGGTGAATGCATTCAAGATTTTTTTCTTAAAAACAAACCGAATGGGTTGCGTAAATTCATTTGAACAACTTGTATATCAACCTACATGCGACTTTATTCAAGTTTGACTATAAGAGTGGAGGAGTGGATGAAGAGGTGTCCTGCAGTTAAGGCAACCTTAAATTTTGTTAATCTGCAATAAATCAAATTGCAGCTAAAAAATGGCTGAATGTCGAGAGGAAAAAATAAATTTCAAACATTGCTTTCCAAATTTCAAAACACTACTAGTTGTCTTCAGAAGCAGGCAACTATCTATACAGTAGCAGGAGCAGGAAAGCAAATGTAGACTCCTGCAAGTAATGTTACAAAACTGCAATAGATGACGCGACTATATCGTGAAGCTTTTTCAAACTGGTAATGTTGAGGTAGAAAAAAAAAACCTGAAAAAATCTTTCATATGCGTGAAATATGTGGAATCACGTTCTGTGGAAGTTTTCACAGCATGATAGTCCACGCGTTTTAACTTATTTTCTTTCAATAAATATACAGGAAGATGGAGAAAAAAACGCAAATACCAGACCTAATAAATTTTAACGTTTTTATCGTCTATACTTCATAAAATGAATTACGATCGACTGATTTTATGCACCTGTATCTACTCGTTGTTTTATTGCTAATAAATAAATAAAAAATTAGTTGTGTGTTGTTTTCTTTTTTTCTAATTTCCCATTTGAATTAATATTGAATCAGAGGCGTTGTCAGTGGTGCAGTTGCACTCTACGTCTACACACATAAAAGGCAATCGTAAAAAATTCAAGAATAATTGGTATACACGATCTTCAGTTACAAAACACGACCTTTACGGTAAAACTAAATGAAGAATAATTTGAACATTTTAATGTTCAACTAATCAACAGGATTTGGTTTCCTGAAACTATAATTTTAATTCGATTTTTTTTACAATAATTGGTCTATACCATTCACTTATAGTTTGATTACTTGTTGTTTTTTTTTTTGTAATCGGTGCTCAAACATCCATGTCAATTTTGTATTATAACTTGAAGATTGAATAATTAATAATTGGCAATGTAATAACGATTACCATCAAACCACTCCTTTTACTTGTCTTACTTTCTGTACAAACGTTAATCAGCTGTTATATTGCTTTAAGGACAATGTAGATAATTTGTTGGCACTATTTTCAAACAAAATCTCTATTATCGATCTGCATAACTACCGCCTTTCAGATCAATATCGTTGAGGAGTTATTTTAGAAAATTTTTGTAAAATTTTTTCCAATTCTAGGCGTTATTCTATTGTAATCCTACAATGAATTGTAACAAAATCGATTATTTATTTATCTACTAGGTACTACTACTAGCAGCACTATTAGTTTTTAAACTTTACAACTATAATGTTGGCGGCGCTCGCTGTAGATTATTTTCGCATCCTGAAACCAAGTGCCAGTTCAATGTTGTTCAGTTGTAGCGCGAACGTTTACCGCGAGAGCACTGAACTTCAACTATAATTAACTCTATATAGTTTTATCATTTATTAGTTTATCACTCTATATTTATGATTTTTTTGAGTAATTTCATTTCGAAAATTTCTTTAATCAAATTGAATATAGAGAGAGAGAGGTTTTTTCTCCGGAAAATTGTCGGTTCGTCGCTTGATCGACTATTGAAGTCTCCGATGTTATCCAGTGATTGTGGTTTAATATCAATGAATTGTGACTGTATTTTCGCACAAAAAATTGAATAGTGTAGGTAAGTTAATAGAAAATTGCTATTGTTATAGATATATTTAGATTTTGAATAAAAATCGATTGAAACTAGTTGTGAAGGACGATAGGTTTGTAGAATAATTCACAAGAGTTTTAATTGACATCGTGACATAATATCACTATTATTAACATATTATTTATTGCACTAGATTAGTTCTCTACCTACATTCATACTTTTATAGTTCCACTATAATTGAAATTGTTTTTAAATCAGATTAGACAAAAAATAAAATTGTTATAACAGTTATTTAGATTATAGCGGAAGGATTTTTGCACCGAAAATTTTCCCAAGTATTGTTCCATCAACTATAGTTTTTTTTTTCGTTGTTTCATATCTACATTCGAACAAGTTAAGATAAATGTGCGCTCGTTGCATAATTCCTTTGATTTTGATCCATAGAGAGACAGGGCGTCATTAAAATTATTACGATCCTTTGTTCCTGTCTATGGTACGCCTACCATCATCTCAGACACAACAAAACATTAAAAATTAATTGCCGTTTGTAGGTAATAATAGATTTACATAACACCGTCATGATTTTAATGGGATTAATAAAATAATTTCTTACACACACACACACACACACACATAAGAAAAAAGCCCAATTATTTAAATACTGTTGCTGTTGTAATAATAAACACCAGAAGGACGTGTGAATTAATGTTGTTGGATTTCGTAATTTGAGATTTAATTAAAAATAAAAAGAAAAAACGTACCGCTTTCGGCTGATGTTGGTCCATTTTTTTTTTTGTTTGCTTCTCAATTGTTATAAATCTCTAATTCCCTCAAAGTTATATTGTTGTTAAATTGATTTTGAAATCATTAAATTATGTAATGTGGGAGTTTTCTTTTTGCTATAACTCATAGGTATATTTTTTGTGTGATGTTAATATACAAATGAGTTGTTCTTGTAATTATTTCACATAAAGCAAGGTTAATTTTGGATTAGATACCATCACTCTATACTACTATGGTGTAGCAAAAATTATATCGATTAACCACATTTAAATTGCTTAATTCTATTTTCCACTCAACAACTTTCACTTTCTTTTTTTGTTGTTGTTTTTTGATTTCAATTTTTATGCGAAACATTTTTTTTTTTGTTATTGTTGTTTGATGGGGTAACAAATATTTCAGTTATATAGTAGATTGGAAATTTTCAGCAATAATGTACTGTGTGTGATGTATCATGAATTCAGTTAAGACCTGTAGGATCTCTGGCCGTCAACTCTAACTGTAAATGATGTTTTATTCTCACGAACTGGTCGCTGAGTTGTTGTATCATCTGGTATACTGATCGCTTAATTATTATGGAAAGACACAAATAAAAGCAAAAATTATGAACGAAATAAGGACGGAAATCAATTTTCCCACATTTATACGGAAAAAAAATCGAGTTGGTTGTTTGTTTATTTCAGTTTCACTTAATTAATATCAATTAAAATGAAATATAATAGTGAACGTGAAATTTTTACTGTTTTAATCTCTAGTGAATTATTAGAAGAATTCTTAATTATTTCGATTTTAAACGGTGTTTTATCTGTTGTTGTTGTTGTTGTTTTTATGTAGATTCAACGTTTCTAACGGATGTTTTTTTTTTTGGAAAAATCCTGCCAACTCCTACCTCAGAGGGCATATTTCAGTTAGCGTGATCGATTGCATCTCATTTATCTTGTTGATATAATAGTCAGTTTTGAGACAATCAATACCATAACTTGGTATATACACACGTACCTACATATATAGATACAGTTAGTTTATAACTTGCTAATATTGGAAAATCGATTTCCTGTTTGGATTATATACAAGGTCTTCACTTCAATAATTATGTTGATGATGATGATATCGATATTGGTGTGAGGACACACTAAACCGAAACTAGAGCACTAGTTTTACTTTAATCAACAACAACACTAACAACATAATAAATCAAAATTTGAATACACTGTCGTAATACAGGAACTGTCAACTTTATACGTACGTAATGATAGATTTCGTCCTTCAAATCCAAAAGATAATCTCTTCCTAATCGTTACGACAGTAAAAATTCGTATTCCAGTTAAGAGATCAAGTCATCTTGGGACTGAAATTAAGCAAAATTTGCTCAGACGAATATAGTTATTTTAGAAAAATGATTAGAGAGCCAACAATAAAATGAAAGAATCAAATTATAAAAATAAACAGAATTAAAGGTCAGCTTAGGGAGTTCTCGGTAAAAATTCGCCTGTTTTCAGTAAAGAATCTATTGCAACATTTAAGAAAAAGCTTCTGTAACATGCTGTTTATAGACTGCTGCGGTATTAAATAAATTTCAGCTTCAGGACAACATATAAACAGAAAAAATAGATACATTTACGCTAAATTTTCAATAATCCTTCAACAGATTTGTTCCAAGTAATTTCGCAAATTTTACCTCTTACTTTTCTTATAAGCATTCCCAGAATTTCGTAAATTCAGCGAAAACATATAATTCCGCAAGTTTTGGCGATGAAATTGGAAATAATAATTTCAACAAAACAAATCGATTTGTTAACCACACAATAGGCCAAATGAAAATTGTAATTGAACATTTCAGTACTTTAAGCTTTCTATTATAGTTTGGCTTAGATGGATTAAAGAATGGATTGTTGTCCAAAATACCGTAACAAATCAATTTTTGGATTAAATCAAACCGGAAATAGATTTTATTTAACAAAATTTAAATGTCAATCACGTAATTATGATATTTAAGAAATGTTTTCTATTTATAAAGTCATCAAAAACCACAAATAATCATTATTTGAACAAACAACAACAGATGAACATCACAATGTAATAATTAAACTTGTCGCTCAGATGTTTAATGACTCTTTTTTCCAGAATTAAACAACAAAGCGTATCTAATTATTGTAGATAAGTTGACAACATGATAACACAATTGACCTACTCTTATTTAACACAAGTGTAAAGAACTGAAGAAGAAGAAGAAAAAATTGCAAACATTGCAAACAATTCATAGTTTATATTCAAAAAAACCGCTATTATTTTATTAATAAATGGTAATGTTAGATTTCCGTACAGTTAACAATTAACTGTACTCGACATTATTATTATTATTATTATTATTATTATTCCTTTAATTGTGTTTAGAATAATTGAATTAAAGTAGAAGATGAACGAAATGAGGTTTGTGTGGTGATCGACTATCGGAATCTCCAAAGAAATTAATCGAAAAATATACAAGCACCACGTCAAGTGAAAGTTTTTTTCAATAAATGACTCATTCATGTTTGAATTTATTTATTTGCTGACTTCATTGAAAAATTATTGGAATATTTTGTTGAAATTTCATAAGAAAGTGTGTACGATTTTTGTTAATCACCAACGGCGTCGTGTGATTTGAATACATTTCTTGTTTTTTTTTTTTTGTTGTTGTTATTTTAATTCAATTGAAATCATTTAAATACAACAAGATTTTATTAATAAAATATGCATTCAACAAACACCTTGACACCAAAAACGATTACCAGTTGCATTTCAATAGTTACTATTATCATTATTATTATTATTATTATTATTATTATTATATTGGCTAGACCAAGAAACACGATATAGTATAAAATAGAAACCATTATCACTAGATTTTATGGAATGATTCAGATTAAATGTCAGCAAATATTTGCAATTGTCGGAAATAACAATTATTGATCAGGAAAAAATTTGAATTAAGCAACCGAACCAATTTGATCATCAGTGTGTTAACAACAACAACAACAACAACAAGTCGATCTAATTAATTCTCGTTGAGCCTTAATTAAAGATATCCGGTATCTACTGTTCAATTATTGTTACGGTAAATCTATTAAATTGGTGATTTGTAACCACCTCCCGTTATTAGAAAGAAGAAGAAGTAAAAAAAAAAACACTTCTACCTATACCACGGACAACAATGGTTGCAAAAAAAAGTTGATTAAAATTGATGATAAAATTTGATAGAGATAACCACACAGATGAGATAACACGATCTAACGGTATTACAAATCCGATGAACTTTATCCGCCGAAATATTTGAACTCTATGCAACAAACAAACAAAAATAGACGCGAACTAAACAAAATAAAACTTGAAAAAAAAATATCAATGAAAGAAGGGAAAAATCCAATTAACGGTTCTATCATATTTCTACTGTTGTTGATTTTTTTTTTAAATTAATTCCAAAAAAAGCGCAGTGTTTCAGTTTCAGTATGATGTGTGAGAGTCGTCAATTTTTTACTGTAATCCATTAACCGAAAATAGCTTAATAAATTCTAACTGTTAACATATTAAAACTGGTGTGAAATAAGGCTGCATCGAAAGGAAAAATGTCATTAATTCCACATTTTATAATAGTAAAAGACGAAAAAAATAATTGATTGGAATTGCTTCGGAACAATATTTTTGATGTAATCATTGTAATTAAATTACAGTTAAATTATTTGTGCTTTGTTTATTCAAAAAACAAAACAAAAAACATCGTATTTATACAGGGTGATGCACCTAAAGTGGTAAACATCAATTAATACTTTTTATTTGCTCTATAGTTTTATGCTACTTTTACGACCATTGTACGGCTTCACTAACTGTATCTGTGCATATGTTTATCTTGTGTTTGTTAAGCCACGTTCACAGCTAAAAACGCACATACACGAACGTAACTAACGTTGTGAATTCTGGTAGAATATATGCGAACATGTATAGCAATTCATTGGTTTGCGTGTGTTCGTTTGAGCTCGTTGGTATTAGTTGTGAGTGTGCATTTACACACAGATAATCGTCGAAAAGTTTCAGAAACTTTTACTATACTGTGAAACACAAAAGTTGAAAAATTTATGGTTAGATAAGTTTTAACGATGCAAGTATTCAGGAAAAATCATTAAAAATAAATTTGTAACTATCAATTATTATAGATAATAGACTGGAAATTGGAAATATTCTTACATAAACTATAGTTGGTCGATAGAAAAAAAGGAACACAAAACAACGTAGATATAATTAATTAAGCTGTAATTATAATTATTATTATTATTAGGAAATGTGATATCATGTTACCTTTAATCGTATACGATAAATGGAAATATAGCGTTAAAGATAAAAGTTTTGCATAATTAGATACAGTTGAATGAAACCAAAAAATAAACAAATATTCAATTGCTAAATTTACAACAATTTTGTTACTGATTTATAATTTCACTTTCAATACTTTTCGTTAATTCGTTTATCAGCCAAATCCTACATTAAATCAACTCTAATTACATTTATTTGAACATCGAAGATTAAGATATCTAGTTTAGCTTTTTTCCATAAAACTATAATAAACTTTGAAGAAACTTAAATGTCTACACCGTCCGTTTGGATCAGTTCGGCTTGACTTTAAACAGTAAAATTGTGCGAATAAAAACAAATGAGTAAGATACGTTGTTTACAATCTTAAACAAACAAGGAAAAGACGTTAATTTCGTTAGTTCGATAATAAATGTCGAATTATCTTTTATACGTAAAAGTCCGAAAAAGTTTCACAAGTCCCCCGCCGAGATTCGAACCCGCGTCATTAGTTTGTCCGATAGACGTGTTACCAATTACGTTTGCTCGCATAAAAAGTAGTATTTTATTGGCTTTTTTTTCCAAAAACTTTCGCTTTTGGTGATTGGTAAAACAAGTTGGTTTTCTCATTTCAGTTTTTGTAATAAATGGCCCTATAAAAGTCTAACTACTTAAAGATAGGAGCTATAGTTTAGTACATTATTAGAAATGGATAGTTTCCTTTAAATTTCAAAAAAAAAAACGAAATGACTGTCAACATTCCAAATAATAAAGATGAGGATTTATCGCTTATGAAATCGATAAATACAGCATACTACACAGTAATATCATCATTACCGTTACCTTCAAACAATTCCTTTTATTATACCTACGATTGGGGAATTTATTATTATTATTATTATTATTCTATCTAATACTAATATTTAGTAACACCTGAATATTTATCGGATGATTAGTTGATTCGACCTCGACAACATTTCTAATTTGACAAATTATTAAAACTAAAAAGGAAAAACTAGAAGATGCAAAAAATTAATCCAATCATTCGCGTTAATAGTTTGATAAATTAGAAAAATTATTATTGGAATTGTAAAGCAAGTGTTAAAGCTCCTGTTTTTTTTTCTAATGTTCCCAACCCATGTAGGCAACTTGTCTAGACCAGATGTCATCGAAATCATACCACAACTAATCACAAGAGAATTAAAACGAACACACACACACACACACACACACACTCAGATACAAGAAAAGCAACTACAAGTTATGTAATAAAAGCAGCTCTAATTCTTTACATCTCGTCCTATCGTAATTGTTGTTGGTTTTGTGATAACAAGAATCGATAATCTGTATCTACGTAGGTTGATTAGATATATAGAACTCGAACTCGAATCAGTATATAAACGCCCAACAATCGGCTATAACGAACAGTTAAAGTCATGTTGTATACCAAGACAAGTTGACAGATTCTAAACAGCTGTATCACTGTTGCTATATAGTTATAAGATTTCAATTTTATTCAAGAGAATTCAATTGTAGATCAAGCCACCAACCCGTTTTCTATTCTTTTGTTATTTTTGAATTACTCTACAAGTCCCAAATTGGTATTTGAGGATCTACCGGAAATTCAAGGTAGATCCTTGATTAGTAGTGACAGTAAATGACTGTGTATTATTTTTAAATAACAGTAATTAGATGGAGAATTGTAATTATTACAACAACCTTTGTTGAAAGCCATTGGCTTATAAACTGAATTTAAATTTCAATGAAAATTACATCTAGATTTTCATAGATCCGGAAGAAATTTCCTCAAATATGTACCACTTTTCAACAAATCAAAATCAAATGTTATAGTTTTATTTTATTTTTATTTTTTTGAGAAAGCAAGTTGTACCAACTTTCTCAATGTTATAATTATGAAAATTAATTTTCATAATGAATCTATTAGGAAAAATTTAACCTATTTTTCAAACGGAAAACTCATCTATCATGTTAATTAAAATTCAAAACCAACTCAACAATGTATTATTTGACTAATGGTAGACGCCATTTGTTCATATTTTCAATTAACTTTACTTTAGTCTTTAGTATATGGATATTTAACGGAGACTTCAATACTCGGTCAAGCAGCAAACCTGCCTGAAATATATTTCAGCTGTTGTTATTGTTAAGAATCATTTATTTTAAAGTTTTTCACCCTTAAAATCAACAAAATCATCTGTTAATAGATTAAGACCCAGTCTGTATTTATTGATAATAAAATCCACCCATATTGTGAAATTTTTGAATTTTGTTCCTTCTTCGCCCACTTATATAAAATCAACCATGTAAGAAATAAATCTTGTTTTAGAGAAACTCTACCATAAGCATTATTGATTGTTTTTGTTTGTTTGTTTTCGTATTTAAACTTTCTTTGTTGAAAAATTGATGATAAATTTACCATTTTTGGTATGAATGTCAACATTTTCCATCATTTCGTTTTTCAATCTTTTTGTTGTTGTAATAATGAAAAAAAGCGGTTTTATTGAGCCATAATCCACACACAAAGCCTGTATTGCATAATTCAATTTTTATATGCATATGAGATGACAACAATAAGTCCAACAATATTCTGCATCTACGGTTTGTTATAAACAATGTCGACATATTGTTTTTTTCTCGAATTCATTTCTCTTTAATTATGACAATTAAGCTGAAATCAATAATTCTCGTTTGATTTAATAATTATTATTGTTCGTGAGGAACATGTTGGAATTATTGAATATCAATATTCAAATTATAGTTTAGGTACAAATAAAAATTGTGGAAACCAACAGGTTTCAACCGATTGCATATTTCTGCTACCAATGCTCGTACACCTGCTTCATTACTGGGTTATGTGCTGTATGTAAACAAAGAAATTTACACGATCCTCCGATATAAAAATCAAAACAACAACAACAAGAACATGATCACTAGGTATAGGTAATATTGAGTTTATTTAAAATTTGTATTACTCCAAGTCTATTACAAATTTTATTACTATTGAAAAGAACTATCACTACAAGAAAATTGACTGTAGGTATATATAGATGAATGTTTGAATGTTCGTTATCGTATAGTGATTTTAAGATTTATTGCAAATGCAACTTGGACTATTAGCAACTGTAATAACAACATGCACCTGGACGATAAGAAATGGAACAACATTTTTATTAAAATTCGAAAAACATACCTACATATATAAAATTAAGTTGTTGAGATGAATAAATTCACCTTGTATTTATCGCTAATTATCGAATTCCTGTTAAATGAACAAAGAATGTCGTTAATTTTCCAAATTTGTTATAATAAATTGCTTATTGTTGTTTTAGCAAGTTGTTAAAGAAAGTGAAAGAGAAAAACAAGAATTACATGAGATTTCTATTAAAAATTGACAATGCTGAAACCATTAAAGCTACATAGACTTTTTTTTAATAAAATGTCCCCTAACATGTAAGTATGTAAGTTGGAGTGAATGTCGATGTGATTTCATTTACTGTTTATTGCCACAGTAACATACTTTTTCAATAATAGTAGTAGTAATAATAATAATAATGATAATGAGAAAGAGAAGAAATGTTTATTTATTTATTTATTTGTTTGTTTGTTTATTTATCCATTGTATTACCGGTCGAAGTTCTGGAGAAACAGATGGTCCTTAATTCGTGCAAGATATAATGAAGCACGTTTCAATTATTTGTTGATGAACTCCTAACAGGACTTTAAATTAAATTATTATCTATAATTTGATGTTGGATTTGTTGTTGTTGTTGTTGTTGTTATTGTTGTTGTTAAAAAATAAATAAACAAACTACTGTGTAGTTAATTGTAAGTAGTTAATATTTGTATTTTGAAGAATTCAACTATTAGCTTTCGATTATATCTATTTATTTATTTATTTTGGAATCTAACAGCATTCTAGGAATGTTGTTGTTGGATTTGAATATAGCAGCAGTGTTGAAATTTTTCCAGTAATCTAATAGCTTCAAGGGATATTTTAGAACTGTAATTTTTCTCCAATTTTCGATATCTAACTATGGATTTCTTAGAATTTGATTTGAATTCTTCATTTAAAAAAAAGGAAAAGAAAATAATGTGCCTAAGTGACGTACTGCAATAACAGTAGAAAATTTTGAAAACAAAACAGTTTTCAAATAGGATTTGTTTGAAATGCAAATGCTCCCGTTGTACTGTATTTCATTCAAATCTCTCGATTTTCAAGAACACTTAAACGAAAATTCCTAAAATTCCTTGTTTGTCTCTGATAAAACTCTGGAATTACTCCAACCTTTTTGTTTTTCTAAAAATGAATAACTCACTTGTAAACATTAGGATGATGGACTTTTTTCTACATTCACTGTTGGTTTGTTAAAAGAATGTTTTTCGACGTTCACCAGGAGTTCATACGAAATCTATGCCAGTATGTTAGTTTTCTATAGGTTTGTAGGCTCCATTTCTGTTAATTCACTACAAATAATTGCCTTTTAAAACAAAGAAAGTCCGTTAAGCCTCCCTTGAGTTGAGTAGAGCGAAGCGACCCAACATACAAGTAAAGCGAATCTGAGCTATTGAAATACCAAAAGACTAACTCTACGGCCACTCAGTAAAAAACGACAGCTTTATTTGTGGAAACTACATGAACATTAATGATTAGAAACAAGGAAGAATCAAATTAATTAAGAAATAATTAAGAATAAACTATAAAAATGAATAAAAATACAATGAAAGAAAAGGAAATGCTGCAATTTCATAAGAATATGGGAACCTCTGAAGAATCGAAAATACCTATAAAACCAAAATTATAGGGTCAAAAGCCGTGTAAAATAATTCAGTATATTTATTTTTAGTGATATCGAAAGTATATATAGTCTGTCCATTTAGATTTTGTGAACGATTCGGCCGACTCGTCGATCAAGTATAAATTACGATTAAATGGTGTACATGAACGATTTCCGAGGGTATCGTACGGCCGTGTGAATCCAAATCCTCGCCCAAATCCATATTTTTCCAAAGTCCATCAGTCGACTGAAGACACGTTCAATGCTACTGTCGACCGATTACTGTATCGTTAATGTGGGCTTATCCTAAGAGATTATAATGTCGTCACTTGTACAACCATCAAGTCAAGTTGTCACTTGTACAACCATCAAGTCAAGTCGTCCAGATTAAAATAAACCAACTGTAATACTCTTTGTATTTTCGTTTGTATCAAACAAATTGGATGATAATCGTGCGTTGAATTATCGATTATATCAAAAATGATGGTGAATGATCGCTATCAAAGACAAATCCTAGAGCAAACACACACAACGAGAGATAGAGTGAGATAGATATGAATGAAAAACAAAAGAAAATCAAGGATAATGACCAGAAAAGGCATTGAGAGGATAATCGAAAACTATAAATTCTGCATAATAAAATTTTAGTTTCAAACAATTATTCCGTTCATTGTTTCTATTAAATGTAATGTGGGGAAATCTTAACTCTCAAGGTTGTCAAGTATCAAGGTAATCTATCCATAATCTACCGAAAAATACTTAATCGAAAACTACTACTTATTGTTAGATAATTACTCAGTCAAGATCAAAGAAACAAAAAAACAACTTAAACCTAGTTTAGAGACTGCAAAAAAGCGCCTTCAACACGAAGTATGTATAGTACGTATATAGGTACACGTACACCTGGCGTTTATATAGAAAAACTAGAAAATTTCAATATTTCATATATTTTATAGGTAGAGAAAAGTATAAATCATATATTTTTATTTTTTGTTTTTCAGAAATTCTATTTCTATTTTCCCAATCGATTTCATGTTCTCTTTCAGCACGTGCTCGCTGGTGGATAAAACGTGCAACCTTGAATTCACTATATTTAAACGTATTTCATATTCTGAAAAAATTTGGTATTTCTGTTTTCTTTATTGTTGATTTCTTCTATTTGTTTTTTGTAAAGTTCTTGTTGTTGGTTGTTGGTATATCTTTTAATAAACATGAAATTTATACGAGTCTCTCTATAATAATATAAAACTCTAAGTACTTGTACGACACAAAATAAAACCAGTTATTGGCATGTAGAGTTGAGAGATATAGGCACACTACAATTTATAGAGAAGCATTACAATTGCTGAAATATCAATGCTGAAATTTATTTATTTAAATCAACGATTTTTATCTCCCAACCTTGACAACCTTTGTTGCAACTCGCAACTGATTGTGAGTAATATAGATGCAATCTCTTATATCCGGATCAGTTATTATCAATGGAATCATTCAAGACGTTAGCCGCAAAAATGTCAAAAAAATTTCCATTCAATTGCAACAAAGTTGGGAAAAGTTCAGTGACTTTCAGGAATAAAAAATTGTTGATGTGCGAATTATTGTTATTATAACGGTTATTATTATTATTAAGTAGTTTTGTGCAATAATAAAAGTTTATTTGGAATTTTACTTCTCTAGTTGACTGTAAACTAAAAACACTTGACCCGAAATAGCCCTCTGCCAACAAAAATTGCAACATTTTTTTCCTGTCGAGAGCGAGAGAGAGAATCAAAAGTTGTTTCAGTTTCGTTGCCCAAAGCTCAACTAAAGTCAATATTTAAACTACAAAGTCATCTTAATGACCACCGAATTTAATATGGAAATCAACTGGATTGTTAATCACAAACACATGAAAAAAAGTTCAAAGACTTTTTCAAATTACACATGTAACTTTCCATTTAAAGGAAAAAGGAAACTTTTTAAATACGCCAACTTGTTGATGAACTTTCCCTTTCTTCGATGAATCTCTCTCTTTCTCTCTCTCTCTCTCTTGCTCTTTCTATACTATTATAGTATCATCTGGTTTTGTGGTAGCGGTCCTACCCGAATCCTTCTGTGCAGATGAGAATGATAACACAACCACCTGATCTTCGATGGCCGATAAAGGAGATCAGACAGTATGAGCGCCCATGCGAACCAGAATCACGCGTTTTGAAGTCATTGCCATTGTGACCTTGGCTTAACCCCAGATGATGCCCAAGCTCTCTTCTAGTCGGCCTTTGTTTCTAAAGCGACGTTCACGATTACAATTTCGCACACACACACATATAAATTCTATAATTAATATTATCGATAATTTTGTAAAGTCATTGTAATTTTAATTGATTTTTGTTTTCCTGGGGGGTGTGGGGAGATCTATCGTTCCAGGTGTACGATTTCTGATTTATTAACTATAACTTCCTGATCTGGGTTGCGAACAATCTGCATTTTGGAATGCTATTTTCTGCTATAGTTGGAGATTTCAACGCGACGTTAAACAATGTATAAAGAATAATAACATTTCAAAACTGCAGATATCTTGTGGCAAATTATCGTAGGGATATTGGGTTTTAATGATATAATGATAAGATTATCGTTGGATTTTCTGTATAATATGTTGAAATTGTTGTATTAAAGAGCTGTCTATAAAACTGTCAAATATTTTAAGAAGCAATCTTCTTACTTTTCTGATTTAATGTTTAGTTGTTGGAAAATTATAGGTTGGGCGTTTATACAAAGTAAAGGTCCTCTTCTGCTACTGCATAGTATAGATCTGTTTGCATGGATGATTACCATAAATTACGATGCACCACGCCATACGGATAAAGTTCGAGTTGAAACAGTCTCTCTATGTGCGTTTTCTTTTAATACTACTTCTTCTATGTTTAGTCGACATTTCCGTGTTGCCATACGTCCAACTATATACACCTACACTCAACTATCGGATAATGGAATACATAATAGTTTTAAGATGAAAAATTTTAAAGTTAAACAACAACAGCTATACAATTTCAATTTACAACAATTTAACAAGAAATAAACAACACACAATTAGAAAAAAAACTTGTTTCAAATTAACCAAACAAAAACAAAAAAAAAAGGCTAAAATTTATTGTCAAAATTTGATTAAAGAAATTTCCGATAAATATAGCATGCTATCACCGTAGATAGATTAATTATGGTCTTCTGAAACATCGGCGAATAATCGAAGGATAATGAGACTAATAAATAATCCATCGCTCAATAAGCGATTTTACGATGGAGACTTTATAAAGATTAACGATCAACCTTGGAGCACGTTTAGACTTATTTTATGAAATATACCGAAATTACTTAACTTTTATTAATTTATTTTAAATTCCCATTCTACTACTTATAGTCGTCTATTATTTTTGTTTCAGATTTGTTTTGTTTTGTCAATTAAAGCGATGTAGTAACAGGAGAGGGTATAGAGAAAACAAAACAACACAAAAAAATAATCGAGGAAAGATGCTCACCAATGCAACAGTATCATCGCGTAGTAGTTCCAATAGAAGTGCAACAAACAGTTGCAGTAGGAACTCATCAATGCCATCATTACGGATGCCTAATCCATTATCACCGAAAACCTCATATAATCCATTATATCGTCATTCAGATGCATTAACAAGTTTCGATGCATCACAATTCATATTTCAAGAACATAAACGTAAAGAATATAAACAACAACAAAGGAATATTGCTGTATTAAGACGTTACCATTCACATGATTCTAGTACAACGAATTTTGGCAATATTGATAACATCATAGATAATAGTGGTAAAAGTGATATAACACCAGATTCAACACAAAGTCGTTCGTGTGATACGAATTCAAGTAATGAAACAAAGAAATGTGGTGAACATGAAGCTAGAGATTTTTTGGAAAAATATTCATTACCAAGAGTGGTGCGTGTTGGTGGTGGTGAACCATTATTGTTGTATAGGTGTTTTGATAGTTTTACGAAAATTCAAGCTAGAGGTGTTTATGGCAAGAAAGGCAAAGATAGAACTGACGATCACATCCTACACTTTCCAGAAGGGTATTCAGGTAATTACAATCATTTTAATTAATCCAACTATTATAATTATTAATTAGTGTTTTAATAAATCACAAATAAGAGTTGACGTTTTAATTGAAACGCATTTAAATAAAATCCAATTGACCTAAATTCAATTGAAATCAATCATTTTTAATAAACAACAAGACTATAAAGATAAATAAAACTAGGATAGACGAAATACTGATGAGGGTACCACCTGTAGATTTATCTTAATCAAATGATTACATAAAAGCTCAACTTTCTCTTTATTTGTAAATATTTTGACATAAACAAATTTGCAATGGGTGTACCTACCTATATTGGTGAAAATAGAACATATTCAATGAATTTTTCCCAATATTGTTGTTTCATATGCGAAAATGATGAAAAATTATGAAATCTACAACGTTTCTCATAAGCAAACGAAACAAACAAAAACAGTCACAACGAAATAAAAAAATAAACAAACAATTAAAATTAATATTTTCCCATAAATTACACAAAACACTTTTTATATTCAATACAACAATAATTTCACCATTCATGCCTTATTTTTCCTTATAAAAACAACAATAACACGAGTAACTAGCTGTTTATTAGTAATTACGAATGGAATATCAGTGAAAATTGGGTCAAATTATTACACAAACCCTGTAAGTTTGTCATTGTTGTGTTGTTGTTTTTTTTTTCTTTATTTTTGTCTCTAAAAGATGGAATTTATGAAGAATTATATGGTAATTGGTGGAAGTTCCCACAGATTTTGTTGTTTTAAATTATTGTTGTTTCGACATTTTAGATTAAAATGAAAATTTGGTAAAAAGAAATCTAGTTGTTGACAAAAATTGTAACAAATTAAGCAATTTGATGATATCTCAACGATCGATTTCTCATTTACATAAACAAGAGAATGTAATTTTATGGAAATTTACCGAAAATTCTACACTCTAAATCTAGAATTCTATTTCACTGATAAGCTGGATGCTAAAGTTATAAATTCACATGTGATAGAAAGTGCACTAAAAACCTTGAAAATTCCTATCTATAAAAATAATAGCACAGACCAATACTAAACTATGAAAGTTTACTGTTGTTGGATAACTTTCATTGATAGAGTTCTAAATTCTTGCAAGTTTTTCTTTAGTTGTTTGTTCAACAAATATCTGGGGCGCAATTATCAAATATTAATGTTAGCTGATAGCTGTCGTGTTAGACATGTAAAAAGTTGTTTTATTTTTGATTGACTTCAAAGTCAAGGGAGCAGTTATTGGGGTAAATTTACAAAAACACCAGTCTTCTTTTTGTTTTAGAAATTACCAGACGAACAACCATTAAAATGCGTTTATTTCTAATAAATTTTCAGGTGACTGTTTAAATTAAAGTTTGCCTAGCATCTGTTGCTGAGAGAGAACTCTTTTTAAAACCGTCCAAACACAATAATTCCATATATGAAACAACTAAAACAAGTAAAAATCATTTAAATTCTAGGCTGGTTCTCCCTTACCAATGAGAAAGGTGAAAAGAGCGCTGTAACCTACACATCAATCCTACAATTAGTTCGTGAACAAGTCTGTTCTTTTATTAGCATACAACCATTTACGGCATATGCAACACAAAGTTCGGATTTATCTGGTAAATTTACAAATTTATTATTTATATATACTTAATAATAATAAATCGATATAAATTTTATACCTATGTTTAAATATATACTTAGGTGGTAAAGTTCAGTACCTGAAAACCCAAGCTAGAGGTGGTCAATTATTCCAATTACGTGCCGTTTTCCAACATAAAGATCGACCAGATGGTAATAGTAGGAATTCAACAAGATCCTCTAGGATATCACGTTCTGTACGTGATAAAGATTTGGCCAATCGATATGCACAATTAATTAGTCAAACTAATCAGGTATTTGGCGCAATTACCATAAAACAAAACTATCATTATTATAATATTTTGATAATTTCAGGAATTCTACGTTCCGCTAACTGTAAAAGGGGAATTTTACGAAATCCATAGTTCAATGAAGGCACGATTATGTTTCGCTGGTATGTTAGATAAAACTGGACCATTAGCACTTGATAAGGATTGTTTGTATAAAATAACGCATTTATTGAGACGTGTAGCATTACCAGTTAGAGTCAAATTAATATCAGGACCTTTACCACATGGATTACCCAAAGATTTTACAGGTTTGTTCTTAATTTTTCTCTTCATAATTGTTGTCATAAGTCTTGATAGAACGAGTTCTATTTTTGAAAAAAAAAATAAAAAATAAAACCCAAGATATTCTCAGAAATAATTGACAAGTTTTTCAAATGAATATGTATGGGAATGTGCCACAGGCGGTTCGTTATATTGAATCTACAAAATATTAATTTTCATTAAAATATTACAAGTGTCGTCGATATTTCAAATAAAAATAAATAATAAAAATCTATCAATTTCCACTAATTAAGTAAAGAATTCTACCTTTAATTATGCATAATTAAAAACGAACCGCCACTGGTAAACCTACATGAAGCAAAAATTTACAACTTGCAAAATAAACTGGTAATAACCAATAAAAGAGAATTTATTGTTTAACTTTATAGTGGTTTGTTTCATTTAAATGTATGTTTTTGTTTTTTTTGTTTTTTTTTTGTAATTTTCCAGATACATTCGTGTTGGAGAGTAAGTTTCAAGAACCTTTAATGGTCACTTGTACATTACCGCCACCAAATCAAGATTTAATCCAACATGAGATCAGTTGTATTAGTCTTAATTCAAATTTGAAATTATCGAAATGTACATTAGGTTTTGATACGGAGAATCGTTTATTTAAATCACAACGTTTACAAGCTGCATTAGCATTCTGTCATAAAAATGTCGAGAATTGGTATCGTGAAGTACGATTAGCGCCCAATATCCAACAACAACAACAGCAACAAATACCTAAAGTTATCTGTGACTCAAACGAGAAATCTATAAAATTGATAGATGATAATGATGATGGTGATGTGATAACAAAAGAGAATTTGGAGAGACGACCGAAGAAATGGTATAAACATTTTAAATTATTCAATGATATAAAAGATCCAATGGATGGTATGGAGAAAGAACGTGGCAGTGTTGATCGTTATAAAGATATGTCGAAATTAATTGAAGAGAAATTCGGTAAACGTAGCTATAATCCTGTGAAGAAATCAGCAAGTTTTATGTTTTCAACGAAACGTACTGATATAGATGAACGTGATAATAATCCAGCATTGTTGAAATGTCAAAGTTTAGACACACAATTGTATTCAATTGATGAAACAACAACAACAACAACAACAAAACAACAAAAAAGTGATAATTTAAGTTATGATTTTCAAATGTGTATATTAGATGATGTTGATCAACAACAAATTGATAATAAAAAGAAAAATAAGCCGGATTTGATACCAACATTACCGAAACAATCATTAATTACAGAACGTTTATGTAATGAGTTCCATGTTAAAACCAAAGTACAGAAGAAAACAATCATTAATAAAACTGACATAAAACGAACTAGTAGCCATCATCATCAACAATATCCACAACAACAACAACAACATTTAGTTGTAAATCATGAAAAACAACCAATTGTTAAATCTGTAACAGTTCAAGTACACCATGTTGTTAATGTTGATGATATACCATATAGTCATGTAGCTGATGAACAACCATCAACGAAATTAATTGATAGTGAAAATATTTATGCAGAAATTGTTGATAATAATAATTGTAAATGTGATAAAAATTGTTTATGTAAAAATAGCACTAATAATAGGACTAAAACAGGTGAATATTGTTATGTTAAATTAGGCTCAAATGGGGACAGTGTTACCCAATCAGATTCTGATGAAGCTATTTACAATACATTAAGATAACTCTGTTGTTTTTTTTTTTGATTGTTTGTTTTAATAGTTATTATTGCAAAATTTTTGTGTGTATAGTAGAATTTTTTGTAACTAATTTACCAATAAAACTATAATTGAAACAGCTATAGATTGTACATTTCAAGTGACCCATGATAATGGATGATATCTAGATAGCGTTACCGCGTTACTAGGACGTTGTTATAACAAAATTTTGTTTTATAAAAGAAGTAACACACATATTTCCACCAAAATAATTTCAATTAATAACAACAATGAACAGCGAATTATTAAAAATCGGTTCAACAATTACAATTGAACGTAGTGATGGTCGTATTCATTCAGCTACCGTATCGAAGATCGATTATAATTTGGCGATTATTGATGTGGAATGGATGGAAGAGAATTCTATTAGAGGTAAACAATTGAATTTTGATACAATCATTGCATTGAATCCATCAATAACAATACGTAATAGAAATCATAATAATTCATCTAGTGAATTAACAACTTTCAACAAAACAACAAATCATCAATCGAAAATAAAATTACCGAATTCAACACGTTTAAATCAAACACCAATTGTACCAGATACAACAAGATTAGCTGTTGCACGTATTGAAATTGAACGTAATCGACGTAGACAAAAACAAGCTAAACTTCAACGTGACAAATTGGAAGTAACAAAACAAATAAGTTGTAATCCATATTATGAATGGCAACAGATGATTGAAACGTATCAATCGAAATTGAAAAGACAACCATTACGTATCAATGATAATATTGTGAATAATCATGTGATTACAGTTTGTGTACGTAAACGACCATTGAGTAAATCGGAATTATTAAAAAAAGAAATTGATGTGATCACTGTAACAACGAAAAATGAATTAATTTTACATGAACCGAAAACAAAAGTTAATTTAACGAAATATTTGAATCAACAATTATTTAAATTTGATATAGTATTCGATGAGAATTGTACAAATGAGGCAATTTATAAATTTACAGCAAAACCATTAATTAAAAATCTATTTAATGGTGGTAATTCAACATGTTTCGCATATGGACAAACTGGTAGTGGTAAAACTTATACGATATTTGGTGATACAAAAAATAAAGATAATACACATGGTATTTATACATTGATAATTAGAGATATTTTCGAATTAGTTCATTCGATCGATTATAAACAATTAAATTTTAAAATCAGTTGTAGTTTTTTCGAAATTTATTCACGTAAAATCTTAGATTTATTCCATAATAAACATGAATTAAAAATGTTTGAAAATCATAAACAACAAATACAGATAATTGGTTTAACGGAGAAATTGATCAATAAAATTGATGATTTATTTCAATTTATTCAAGATGGTAATAATTTACGTACATCATCATCAACAACAGCCAATACGAATTCATCTAGATCACATGCAATCTTTCAAATTTATTTAAAACGTGATATTAATAATGAATCAATATTGTATGGGAAATTTTCATTGATCGATTTGGCTGGTAATGAACGTGGTACAAATACATTAAATGCATCCAAATTAACACATAGCGAAACTGGTGAAATTAATAAATCATTATTAGCATTAAAAGAATGCATACGAGCATTAGGACGTAAAGATAGTGTACACATACCATTTCGTTCAAGTAAATTAACAGAAATTTTACGTGATTCATTTATTGGTAAAAATATAAAAACTTGTATGATAGCAACAATATCACCGAATATTAATTCGTGTGAAGATACATTGAATACATTGAGATATGCAGATCGTGTCAAAGAATTAAGTGTTAATAACAATAATGATGTTGATGAGGATAGAGATGATGCTGTTTTAGTTGGTCAACAATCAGCAACAATAGATGAACGTAATGATAATTTAGTAATTTTGAAAGAAAACCATAATAAAATTATAAGAAAATTAAATGAAACCAATCAACAATTGAAAAATTTGACAAATATGATTGACAGCGACTTGGATAATTATCGTGGAAATTTACAAAATATACTTGACAATACTATGGAATTCTTAGTAAAATCAAAAGATATCGTAATTTAAATTGTATGAAATTTAATGAAAATAATAAATGAATTGCTATTCTTTAAACTAATGTTGCAATAAATCATTAACTAACGATTCACCGTGAACACCAACATTTTCAACACCAATAAGCCTCACTTTATCATTAGTGATTTAACCATTTCTCAATTAATTAATTCGCATTTTCGTATTATTTAAACAATTAACTATTGCTATCGATTGCAATTTTCAATTTCTATCAATTCGCTTTCTTTTTTGCGCATTCCTCCAAACACCTACTGGCACTACATCTCTGTATTTTAAAATGAATAGTTTCCGTCATGATTATATAACAGTACTAACAATTAGAACCTGTAATGTACGATAATTAATTCCCATAGAAATCGGCGAAAGGTCAAGACGGATCAATTTTAATTTTATATTACTTGTTGGAGGTGACATAATGAGAAACTTCCGCAAACGATGTTAAACACAACAACAACAACAAAAGATATGGATTGAGATTAAGATTTGTAAAGGCCAGCCCTGGGGTAGAGCAAGTAGAGCGAACGCTCTAGGCGCTGGGTGAATTATAATGGATGCAAAAAAGCTGTCGATCCAAGGGCGCCAACGGGAACTTCGCTCCACCCTGATAAGAGTCTAGGGCTGTTCTCAAATTTTCATTGTGTCTTGAGGAAAATAGATAATGAAGGATTGGCGATAATTCTTCCGAAAACGCACATATTAAAAATAAATCAAGTCGATCTCGTTTTATTTAACATAATATTGAACTAATCTGGTGAATCGATCCATTTCTCTATCGCTCATACGATTCAAAGCGTCATCAATTGAAATTTCATTAAAATCCTGAAATTGTTGTTCAGTTGTTTCTTGTTGTTGGTGATGTTTCATGAAAAACATCGGCATAATCCATAAACCATTAATAAAACCGAATATACGAAATTCATCCATTTCTGATTTTAACCAATTTATTGTTAAATTCTCTGTAATATATGGAAAATCTGAAATATTCAACAATAATTGATTTAAATAGAATTGTAATAAATTATCATAATTATCATTGAGAAATTGGGGATCTAGATTAACATAGAAAAAATATGATAAATCAGCTGCTGGTGAACATAAACGCATTAATTGAAAATCGATAAATTTAATTTGATTCTCTTTAAACATTAAATTGGTGAACCAAAGATCACCGTGATTGATAACATCGAAAATTGTAGATCTTCTAATGAGTGATTTTAGTAAATCTGGAGTATTTCTTCGAATTTTTTGAAGATCATCTACAATCCTACGATCGGATTCAAATAGTTTCAAAGCCATATCAAGACGAAATTGTTGAGATTTCAGTAGGAAATTCTCCTCGTTTGTATAGAGAATTTCTTGGATTTTCGTACTGATCTCATGAAATATTTCGGGATGTTTTTGTTTAATCATCAAAGATGCACCATGTAGATTAGCTAATTCCTAAAGAATTCAAATAATTTGCAACAATAATTATTGTTTGATAAATTCGAAACGTACAGTTAGAATCAATTTGACGTTTTCTATTGTAAATCCTGTTAACGGGTCCAAATGTTGATAGCCATCTTCTTTCAAATCTTGAAGAATCAACATGTTGTCACTACAATAAATACATTCTGGTAATGGTAGAGATTTTCGACTGTACTGATTTAAGATTGGTAGAATTTTGGAATACGAAAAACATTCATTTTGGAATGCTAGAAGACTGTTGTAGATCTTTGCAAAATATTCACTAGTTGTTATTTCTTTAACAACGATACTTTTTCGAAATTCTAAAATTAAGCTACCGAGTTATTTGCTAACTGATCAACAACAACTCACCTTTCTTCCGATTATTTGAATCGATTTCAATGCCTTGAATTAAACAATTTTTAATTTGCGATAAAAACAGTTTATTTTCATTCAAAACTACCACTTTTTCTACTTTTTTAGTATCAGTCTCAAAGGATTCTGTAAGAATTTTGTGAATATGTTGTGAACTAGATTCGAGCATTTTTTGATTAAGTTTTTCTAAATTTACTTTTTGGATATTTTTCAAGTGCATTAGTTGTGGAATGCAACTAAAACGCATCTAATCCAAGTAAACGATTTTATGCACCGCGTCAAGGTCTTCTCTATTTATTGCATTATTATGTAATTTTAAATGCAACTAAATTTAATCTATGATGCATTAATGTGTGTTATGATTGGTTATTTATTCATTATCACAAACACACGTGGCATTTTTTATAGAATCAAGGATAGATAATAGTCACCTATAAGGAAATCGGAGAAAAATGTAAACAATAATGCAGTTGTAGAAGAATGAATCACAGAAAACCCCGTCAATTGATTCTTTATTCGTTCCCTAACGTTAACGCACGATTGAAAAGGAGATTAACGTACAAAGTTGCATGCAAGAATGCAAAATTTAGAGGTGAAAGTCAGGAAATAAAAACACTTTTAATAAAGACAAGCATTATCCATGTTCAAGAAACAGACCAGACCAATCACATCCATCATCGTCATGATCATCAGTTTTCAGATGATTTTGAAAGAATTTACCATCACTCTTATCACTATTATAATCGCAAAAAATCGATAATTCTTGGTCATTATTAACGAAATTCGGTTTTAATTGATTATAAATATTATCAATATAATGTAAATTGAGAATTTTCACTTTTTGGTATGTTTCATAATCATAGAGTTTTGGTATTATTTGAAAATGTTGCTTAAGATATTGTAAAACATCTTTAAAACATTGTAAATTATTAAAAATACGTTTTTGTTGCTTATTCAATAGTTTTTCTAACATAAATACAAGATGATGATGGAAACACTGGAATGTTAAATTATTTGGTTTTTCAGGAATTGTAGTAAATTCTCTAATATTTCGATAATTTTCTTCTAATATTGTTGTATTATAACAAATATCAACCCAATTTTGTACACATTCAAGATTTGTTGAATTCGTTCCAGTAAATAAAGTTGGATTTGTTAATAAACCATTTGCTACCATTACACCTACAATAAAAGGAATTTTTTTTAATTTATCAAACATTTCCATGTTTGTTTTATTTAAATGTGAAACCTTTACAACCGGTTTCTTCATGTATTCGATAACAATCGTCCAAATGTTTAACACCACCATTTGCTACCACAGGTAATGACAAATTCTCTCGTATCAATTTCAATGAATTTCGATCAATTTCACCGGTTAATTGGTCGACAGTACGGGCATGTACTGTTAGAAAACTTATATTGCAATGTTCTAATTGTCGACAAATTTCTACAGTTTTTCTACAAAAAGCAACAGTCACATTATGAGGAAAAATTGATTATTTGAAGGGAACAAAAATACTTTAAATCTTTGCATAATCGCATTTTAACACTAACTGTGAATGGTTGTGCTATACGATTCCGGCATTGTTTTGTCATATCGTAAATTAATTCGGGTTTCTCTAATAATTTACAACCTAAGCCCATTTGTTTGGCCCATCGTTGTGGACAACCACAATTCAAATCAACACCATTGCAGTAAGGTGCAGCAATATAAGCAGCATTAACAAAATCTTGAATTGTATTCGCAGCAAATTGTATAATAACTGGTGTATCATCTATAACAATTGTTATTATTATAAAAAAAAATACAATTTTTATGATATATTCACTTAAATTTGTTGTAAATTCATTATTGCGTGCTTTCAGACTTTTACAAAATGAATCGGCAATTATCATCGGTGTCATAACTACATCACAATTGTAATGTTTAACAAGATTTCTAAATTGTAATCTGAAAATTGTGGAAGTTTTATAAGGTTGTTTTTCAACATTTTAGGTTATGTTCAAATACTTGCTATATCTAACCATCGGTGCTGCTATTTTTACC
>JAZBGY010000039.1:0-66601 GCA_037414755.1 Lydus trimaculatus
TTATTTGAGGCTTCCAAATAAAATGTATTTTAGTTATTTTGGTTGATTGAATTAATTAAGAGTCTATGTCGTGCGGTAGGTAGCATATGGGAAACAACTTTTCGTTTTATTCAATGAAATTAATAGATGAAGGAGTGGTCGATATTGCATTCGATTACAGTTGCAATGGAGAATCCTTCTTAATATCTGAAAAGTCGAAAAATTCTAAGAATTTCCCAAAAAAAGGGAAAATCGCTCAATCGTACTTTTCGTTTCCTACCTCCTGTAGTTATTATAACCGAATAAAATTTATATGGATGATAGAAGGCGGTATTGTGATTCCCTGTTAATATCTATTTTTTCAAAATTTGCTGCCTTTTTCAGAAAATTGTAATAAACTATGATAAAGTAAGATTATTTTAGAAAAACTTTTTAACATTTAGGCAAACAATAATACACCTTGTCTTCTGTCTCTGTGTAGTCAGTTTCATTCAAGGAGGTTATAAGTATATGGAGGGAGCATAAGCCGGCTTGTGGACGGGGTAAATTGAAGCCGCGTGGGGACGGGGGAAAACACGATGGTGCGTCCAACAATGGATGCATTTTGTAAATTGTTTATTCAAGGGCGTATATGGAGATTTTGGGAAATTAGATGAATAAGAACTTTATGTGATAGAATTGGGGTAAACGAAGTGATGTAATAAGTAATAGGTTGATAAATAAATATGATAATACAATGGACATGATACAATTTAATATTTATATAAATTTTTTATATTACTTCAATTAAAGGTGTTATATGATTTTCCATGGGTGATCGATCGAAAATATGTTCTTTTCAACCAAGAATAATGTTTTTACCCATATAATAATTCAAAATTAATTGATTTCTAGCGATAAATAGGAACAAGTAATATTGGTTGCCTAACCACTTTGGAGTGTCTAAAAATGGCGGTCGTAGCTTCACCCAAGACGCGATATACTCCCTCCATATACTTATAACCTCCTTGGACGATAGTAATTTTTTATATTAGTGATTGGTAGCACTTGCTGATGACAGTATATAGAGATTGTGATTTAAATATTGACACAAAATTTGTGGTAAATTTAGCGAAATCTACCTACTAATTCACAGAATTAATTAAATAAAGACACAAATATCACTAAAATTGAATTAAAGTTGAATAAATCTGGCCTATTATAGATAATACATTGTATAATTTTAGAAACGGATTTTCTGTGTAAGGCTCTATACAACATCTGTTTTCATTTGTTTTTAACGGTTTTATTTTTTGACATTTACTTCAAATTCAAACATTATCTACCGTTACTGATATCTTTTAACAATAGAAATAGTGTTATTTTTGAATTAAACACAATTATTTAAGCGTATAAATGGGATTAATATTTAGTAAATATGAAGAAACAAATAAACACCCAATTGAAATCATATTGGAAACGGAACAAGAAGACACAATAAAATCAGCCCCAATTTCAACCCCTAATCGTTTAGATCCACGATCACCAAGTACAGCTATAGCTAGAACACCATTAGAGGTAAATTCTACCACAATTATCAAACGAGAATTATAAATAAATTACAATTGATTTTCAGTTGATTTTGTCTCAGAAACCTAATTTGAATCAAACGCCCATTAACAATAACAATTCTGGTCAACGTATAGTTTTTGGTGTAGATCCACGATCACCAGCCACCGAATTTCAACGTACACCTATCGTTATTGTTGATAATGATACTGGGAAGGAGAAATATGCAAAATTGTATAATAAAAATTTGGAAAATGTACGAAAATTGTTGATTAATGATGAAATTATTACAAAACCATCAACAAATTGTAATAAACGTAAATCAATTGTTGGTGTATTAGAGACAAATATTGATTTTACAGAAACGAATATTGATGATGTTTTACAACAAAAATTGAACGAATCCCTGCCCAAAGAAACCGAAAAAGACTGTATTATTGTAGAATCAACAACAAATCAAGATGAAATTGAAAAACAACAAGAAATTAGTGATAATGACGATAATGATGAATGTGTTGGTATTGATATGGCAGCACATTTTAAAGATTTCGATAAAAAACTATCAACATTAATCTATGAAGATAAAACTAGTGATAGTGAAGAGAAAATTGTTGAAAAATTACCAAAAATACGTGAGAATAATCGTACACCATTAAGTGTGCGTAATATGAACAGGGAACCGGAAAAGAAATTGTCCAAATTAAAAGTTAGTGATAAACCGACACGTAATAGTAGGATTCCTGTTTTTAAAGACGCACATTATAGAAATGGTGTACAATGTGAAAATACACCACCACCATTAACAACAACAACAACAACAATTTTCAATGGTGATGGTATTAAACCGAAAGTATCTAAATGGGATGGAGATTCTACTCTTTTTATTTAAATATTCATTTTATTAGTTTAGAAATCGTTCACTTTTTAATTAATTTAATTGTATTTTTGTTAAATTGCACTTATCGTAAATAAAGATTCTTTTTTAAATTTGCCGCAAATTTCTCAAATTCTGATTGGTTCTTAATCCGCTGTTGCCAACTTGCCAACTATCAATCTGATTAGGTGTCGAAAAAGACAGTAATGTAGAACCATTTTATCTCTTTTTAATACATGACGATTGTACGTAACTTGCTAAAATCGTCAATCAGAAGACACCAGAGAGAGCGAGCGATCGGTATGTCCTTTATTTATCTCTTTCCCGCGGCACAATGATGTATATAGTACGTACAGTTAGTTACGAGATAGACGCGAGAAGTTACTTAATTGTAAATGCTGTAATAATGAAACAAAATAAAATTGAGACTTTTATTGCTATTGTAGTATCAACTATTACTTGCGCTAATATTCGTAATTTCTTAATTTTGGTGTAATGTAAATGAATTTAAATTTTTGTAATGATATCCGACAAAAGCAATTCTTGGACCACCGAAATTGTTGAATGTTCGCTTCTATATACCTGTAAAACCTACGCATAAAAGAGTCACTCCAGAGTGTGAAGATTGGAAATTGAACAGAGAACTTCTAGAAAATCCAAAATAAACTTAGCTTAAGCTCTATCGTTGCTGACTTGTCAAAAGAAATTTGAAGATTCTGCCAGGACAACAAAAAGACAACTTAATATGAAGCTGATTTAAAGAGCTACAAAGTTAAATAAAAGACTGGGTTTTCTGAAATCTCGCCACGAATGAACTCGATCTTGTAGGTACCAGCACGATGGAGGGTTAAGAACAATAGATCCACTGTGGTCGCAGTTTAGGAAGGCTACAATGGTCAAACGACCCCCATAATCTAATCTTATCTAATCTAGGTACCAGCATTTACCTGAGAAGGTCTAGTAAAACATTTAAGTAACTCTTAGGTATCACTGTTGAAATTTCTTTATTTCTCGTCAGATATCTGGCACTCAGGGAATTTCATACGTAAGAAGGCGTGTTAGCAAAGAATATCACCCACAGTATGTGCATAGTATCTAGTGTTAAAGAAGGTGGAGGCAGTATTATGATTTCGGGCTATACATATAGTGGCAGTAAAATGTTTTTATAGGGGCGATTACATTGAGCGACTTTAGTCGCTAGACGCTGGCAATTGAGGTAGGGCGCGCATGCGCATATTGCAAGACTCTCAGTAATGTCGATTACACACAGCGACCAGCGCCTAAAGTCGCTAACAGTGTTGTTATCAAGCATCCGGTAGATCTGATGGAAAATCGTCAAGTGGCAACACTGCTGCTGTGTTGAAAATAATGTAGAAACCATAGGAACGCAGCGACTAAAGTCGCTACATGATATTACACACAGCGACTTTGGTCGCAGCGTCTAAAGTCGCCAGCAGCTAGCGACTAAAGTCGCTCAATGTAATCGCCCCTTATGCGAAAGAGGCACAGACTCCATCTATTACAAACCGTGCTCCAACGCAGCCGCTGTCCTTGATTTTCGTCGACACAAACATGGAACAAGTAAAAGTACAGTAGGAAAACGCTCAGGACAACATATACAATCGCTGGATCTGTGTCTCATAGAGCATTTATGCGGTGAACTGAAGCTCAACAACATCTAAAACACGATCTTCAGAAACAGTGGAATGCCATAATAAATGAAGTATGCCATAAATTAGTGAGTACCATGCTCAGAAAAATTTCTGATGTTATGAAAGCGAGGCTGGACCAACCCAAATATGAATAATTTTCTTACCAATTATACAATTATTATTTATGAATCTATAATTTTACTTTATTGGACATAACGTTATAGCAGAATACCAACAGTTTCATAGAGTATTATACCTGTAGGTATGCACACTATCTTCGAACTGGCCCTATCTTTATCTATCATGAAAGTTATATCTGGGCTTAAGTCAATTTCATATATCGTTGAACGGACTATAATTTATTGTACAGTGCAGCCAATCACCAACCAAAAATCCCTAGTGTCAAATTTGTTTTGATTAACATAACCTAACAAAAAAATTTAACATACAAATGTCTAACGATATGAGAAAATTGAATCGTTTTCGTCATTTAAAAACATTCTTCTTATCAATTTTATCATTTCTTTTAGGTTGTGCATTAACAATTAATTTAACATCAATAGATAAAACATGTCATATAGAAAATACAGATAATAATTATAATATTAGAACAAATACACAATTAACACCAAATCCTGAATTAATTATATTTATATTATCATCAATGGAAAATCTAAATAAACGTAATATAATACGTGAGACATGGTTGAAATTATTAGATAATTCACCAAATAATAATTTAGTACGTTTCAAAATGAAACATTATTTTGTTATTGGTAGTTTTGGTTTAACAAAAGACGATATATTACATTTAAGTACAGAACAATCGATTAATAGCGATATATTGATATTACCAATGTATGATAGTTATCAGAATTTAACAGAGAAAGTATTGAGGAGTTTTCATTGGTTAAATGAACAACACGATCTAGGTTTTGATTACAAATATCTATTGAAGTGTGATGATGATAGTTTTGTTCGTATCGACAAAATTCTAAAAGAATTAAAAACAATCGAAAGTACTTACTTAAAACAATCACAAAATTTACAACCAACATCAGAATTTATCAGTTTAAACGTACAAAACAACAAAAACGACAACAACGATCTAGAATTGTATTGGGGCTACTTTAACGGTAATGCTAGAATTAAAACAAATGGTAAATGGAAAGAAACCGAATGGATGGCTTGTGATCGTTATACACCGTACGCTTTAGGCGGTGGTTACATTTTATCAAGAAATCTAGTCTCTATTTTAGCAAATAACGCCTTTAATTACAGGTATTTTCAATAATATCCAATTTGAAACATGAAAATAACCGGAAAAACTGTTGTAGACGTTTCAATTCAGAAGATATAAGTATTGGTTTCTATTTAGCACCAATTACGAATATTCTACGTGTTCATGATGTACGTTTCGATACAGAATGGACGACAAGAGGTTGTCAAAATTTCTATTTAATCACCCACAATATCACACCGGATCAGATGAAGAGAATGTATGGAAATATACAAAAAATTGATCAATTATGCGATAAAGAAGTTGTAAAACGAAATTCTTATTTATACGATTGGAAACTACCCCCTAGTCAATGTTGTAATAATAATTTAAATAATTAAAATCACTATAGAGTTTTTGTATAATTCAACCCTTTATAGGTCCTGTTACTACCCTCTAGTGCACGTATTGAAGTAATCAACCAACAAAAAGGTAAGGCTTTTTTCTATTGAACCAAAAAAAAATAAATCATCCTCTGGCAGGTCTTCTATTTATTTACTTTTATTTTTTTGAAGAATCTCTTGAGAATTTGCACGGTTTTTCTGCAAAGTCATTCTATTGATAAAAGAATTCTGGTAGAGGAAAAAACCACCTACAATGATTATTTTTTTAATTCAATAAAGCCCCCACAAACTACCCTTAAGATATTTTTAAACGATGAGGACTTGGTCGTATTAAAAGACAATTTTATTCTATCTTTAGATATATGTATTGTCATGACCAAAAATGACTGATGATATACCTTTTTTCATCCCCCAAATTATGCAGCTGGTTTTTTTTGTTCAAGTCGCCTGTAGTATAGTCGCGTGTACGTCCATTTTTATTCGCCAAGTATGGATAGGGAGAGGAAAAAAGTGTGTACAGCACGTTCCCTCTTTTTTTTTATATAAAAATATTTAAGGGGAAATTTGAATAGTAGTAACGACAGCAAGAAAAAACTATAAGGGTGTGGTTTATATACTTTACAATTTACATAAGGGTGTTTTTATACAGAAAAGATGGGGATTTTTTTTTTTGTATTACCAGTTATAACGACGACTCTATAGGGGATAATTTGGAGGGAATGCTTGTAGGCACGTGTGAAATTATTTTGGTTTTTTTCGACGTTTTTTATAATGTTATTTCAGATAAAAAACAGCAGGTTGGAGTCAAGTGGTTGTAAAACACAGGTGATTACTCTGTTTTTTCAGGCTCGAATTTGTTTGGTTAAAAACACAGTTTCTTTTACAGTGCGGAATTTCACGTTTCAGCTGTCTATTTTGTTGTCAAAATTTCTGATCAGATAACGATGTATTGATGGAAAATCTTTGATCTGTTTATTGTGTAAATAATAAAAAATTTATGAGGCATACAAATACAAATCTTTGTAGATTAATATCGAATTTTTTGATAAAATTGTAAAATTCGGCATAATTTCATCGTATTTTTTTTTGCAACTGTGTTGTTTACAACAATAGTTTGTCGGTCAAGCTTAGGGTTTTGTGTGTCGATCAATAGATCCTTTTCCTTTCAATAATACACACAGATTTTTTACGTTTTCAAATGGTTACAAAAATGTGCATCGTCGGCTACTTGAACCAACTACCCATTGATTCGTACAAGAATGGATGGATTTCCTCGTTCTTTCTAAAAAAAAAATAGCCTCAATTAAGAAATTCGTAATTTAATATTTTTTAAAATTGTTTTATTTGCGCACGAGGACCGTGTCCACATATTAAACGATCACCCAGCAAAAAAAAAATAGGTCCACTACCACCTGGCCCTTTACTCATATGTGCACATGTGCCACACAAAAGCCGGGGCACGTAAATCGTGACAGGCCAACGATTGTCATTGATATTTTATTTATTGGCCTTTAGGACAACACGAGCGGACGTTTGGTCTGTTTTTTTGCCCTTCTTGTGAAAAGATTTTTGATCGACTTCTTTTTATCAACACATGTGAAAAGACCAACAAATTTGCTACCAATACTAACAAGTTTGATCCGAGGATTACCAGCAAAAAAGCGAGATTTTTGCTCAAAAAAGAGGGATATACAGTATGGTCAACAAAAGACAGGTGGTCGAGTATCGGCTATTTTAGGGTTATTTGTGTGAAGACTAGTGGTGTAGATGAGAGGAATTTAGAAAAAATAAGATTAATAAAAACTAGTTTTTTCTATTTTCGATATTGCTTATCATCAGACTCCAAAGTACTTCCGATTTGACTATTTTTAAATCTTTTATCATTCAACGTTATCACTATCGTGTGTATTTCCTCAATTGATCTTTGTAAATGTTCTTTTTTTATTTTTTAATAATTTTTTAATAATAATTTATTTGTTTGCGTTTCGTATTTTTTCCACATTCCTAATATAACAAATAAAAACGTTATATATAAATACTAACAATAGATATAATGAAGTATACCCTTAATTCTCTATAATCACCTTAAATAAAGGCCCTACCGAAATCGGGGGCCCCATAATCTTGAACGTCTAAGTACCGTGAAATGTCTATATTATTTACTCCTACTACCTACTCAAAATATGTTAGAAAGAACGTAAAACCCACCGACCCAGAATTATTTTTTCCTCTACCCATTGTATTCAAGAAGAAAAAAATAGAAAGGTAAAAAGTAAAGAAAAAGAGGAAGTAAGTCTTTATACCACAAAATTCAGGAAAAAGCACTCCATATACACCACATGTTAAAACCCACAAATAAAAAAAAAACACATAACGACATCTCAACGAGAACAAAAATAGTTGTTTAGACTGTGATTATAACAGATTGATTTTATTTCAATTTTTTAACATTCTATTTTTTATTTTTTGGTGACTGACAGTTCTTTGATGGATTGATTCAGTTGTGTATAGTTCCAATATAAAATTTCTGTATTGAAGAATTGCCAAAATTTTGATAAAAATAGTTGAAAACTAATGCAATTTTAGATTGATACGAAAAAACCAACTCCACCCCCCGAAAAAGCGGAAAGACACATTTTCTTCTTCTTCTTCTTGATAGAATAAGGAGACAGCTGATGGATGTTTTGATGTGTCATTGACAAGTTTTTGTACCGTATTAGGGGTTGTAAAATTTTCCTAGAATTTCCAATAATTTCTGTAAAAGGGTTAAAAATAACGGAATAACATAACAGTTATTTTACAATCTTGTAAAAGGGTTGTATTTACCAATAAAACTATAAAAGTCTATTTTTACGTTATAGCAATATTCAAAAAAAATTACGGGGGGTTGTTAAAGATTTCGTTTTTATTGACCGCAGACGTCTAATTCTTTATTTACTTTTTTTTCTTGTGTCGTTTTCGCCTATAGACAGCTGCGTCGATGACCGTTAAAATCCTGAAGAAATTTTTCTGGAAAAAGAAACTACCCCTCGAAAAAGTGCAAACGAGATGTATCGAATGTATTGATTCGTTTTTCTATAAAGACAAAGATAGAAAGAAGAAGACGCTAGAGTGACGCGGTGGTTGTAGCGTCGTGGCATTCTCTATACACATATCTTTGTCCAGTAAGTAAAGAGAGGGTGGTTATATATATACGCGTCGAAATGCACCCTTAACAATTATAATAATTGAGAAAATTTCAGATATAGAGGGGGTGGTATAAAATTGCATTTTTTCACACTGTCAGTTGATTTAATTAAAATTGTGTGTGGGCATCGCGCGAGGGTGAGATTTCTGTGAAACAGTTGTGTTTTCGGGATATTTTCCTGGATTTTTCAAATAAATCTCTTTGAAAGTTGCAAAATTGGCCAAAATCGAACAATAGAGTAGCTAGCGTCGTAGTAGGGTGGACATTGGGCATTATTTCCGTTTTTGTTACATTTATCATCGACAATTGAAAATATTCACTATTTCAATTCTATTGTTGCATAGAACATTTAAAGAAATAGACGATAATCCTCAACAGAACCAATTTAATGGCCTTAATTGTCACAGACACACACACACACAGGGTGGGGGTGGTTGATTTCCCCAAAAATCCACCCCTGAAATTTTCAATTCAAAAGTTGAAACATATGTGTAACGTTTTTGATCGTCCAAATAATCTCCAACAACTGACCATTAATAGAATCGTGAGAAACTACGAAATTACACAAAATTCCTGTTATTTTTTTCGACCAAAAAAAAAATGCACCTGTAATGGCGGCGCCAAAAAACACCCCATTTTTTTCCAACCAGTCAACCAACAAGGAAATATGACCCTACGAGGTTACTTACACCATCAATTTTTTCCGCTGTATAAAGAAGGGAGAGATCAAGAATAGAAAAAAAATGCTGGCACGTGACATCCCCTCGTTTAAACCAATTTTTTTGGTACGTTTTAATACCTGTCTACAATTTTTTTATAGACTCCCCATAGAGATTGGTAGGGAGGCCAATAAGGGTTAAACTAGAAGGGAACCGTTTTTTTAGGATTGTCTAATTTTTTACAACAGACCACGCCTCTATCAACGATAATAAAATGGTGGCGCGTTTATCTTCACTCTTCTTTCTTTTATTTTTTTTTTCAACCCTCTTTTTATCAATTTATCTTAAATATAGATGATAACATTAGGCTACCCTCTATAAATTCACCCTCTTTACGTTTCTTGAGTTTTATTTGTTGTTTCTTCCGATAATAAATCATTAAATCGGTTTTTGCAATAGAAACACCACTACAAACATACTATTTTTATACATACGTATAACAATTGTTATTGTAAGGGGTGAGTCATACTGGCCATTGGTCAGTTCGTAAATTAAAGGGGGTTGAAATGAATAATTACAAATATTGAACATTTTATTTGCTAACAATAGAAATGGGAATTGTTGAATTTTCGATGGGAATTAATCGAAGATTTTCTGTTAATTATTTTATTTGACAGTCGAACTATTAGTTTTAAAAACAATAAACAGATGTTTGACATTGATGATACCGAAAATCTATAATTATAGGGTAAATTACCGAACGGCTCGTGCTATTTTTCGTTATTAGCGAACGAAAAACCTGAAAATTCAGGTAGATTTTTTTTTAACACTTCGAGGGTGGAATTAACGTAAATGTGTCTGTAGAACACACTTCCTCATTTATATTAAGATTAACCTCCAACCCCCGTATTTCATCTTAAACAAAAATCTATTCATACTACTATTTTTTTTTATCTATTTTCACCCCCTCACAATCTTTTAAGCATTACCATATGTTTAAATCTATCGACTTCCTTAAAATATCTTCTATGTGGCACATGTAAAAACCTAAAAATGTAACATCACCCCGCCTACAACTAAAATCAACCAAAAGAATGTATCATTGCGAACGAATAAGAAGAGATCTGTAGGTATATAGGGAAGAGGGTGATTTTTTTTTCTGCTTGTTCCTTTGAAATAGTGCCTGTCTTCCGTTTTCCGCGTAACAAAACTGATGACATTTGACCTAAGAAGCACGTGGATATTTAAGGGGATGCGATGACGTTTGAAGAGGGTATATACATAGTGGTGAAAAAAATAAAATAAAATCGAACTACACGCCTTTTCGATCGTATACATAAGGGGAGTTTTTTATTTGTGCTACAGAAAAATCATTAGAAAACACACTTGTCTATAAGGTTTATCAATATGGTAGCGACACGTAAAAATTTGATAAGAAAGGTCATTACGGGCGGGGGTGATCGGTTCTTTGATGATACGAATCGTTGGGGATTCCGGTAGTTCATTGTAAACAATAATAATAATAAATAATAATAATAATGATAAAATAGGTGTTGGTTTTTTTAGAATTTTAAATTTAGACATTGTCGGGTTTATATAACGATTAGAATATTTTCCTAATTGATTTTCTAGAAGAAAAATAGATTTGAAAAGACAAAAATCACTTGGCAACGTCCACCATTATTTTTTTAATAATTATTTATAGAAAAAACATGAATGATGCAATTTTTTAAAAAATTACTACAGCACAAATAAAAAAAAATAAAATAAATAAAACATAAAAAAAAGAGGCTTAATACATATTTTTTCCTATAACCAAATCTTCGTTAATTAAGATGTTGTCTGCGCAATTAAGATTTTTTTATTAAAAATATTTATTATTTTAGCAATAAAGCAACAACAAAAAAAAACTTGCCTTATCAAAATATTGAACAAAATATACATACTCATTTCGTCACCAATAACAACAATGAAACAGTACATGGAAATTTTTGACAAACTTTCAGGTAGTTGTTGCAACTTTCCAAAACTACCCTTTTTTATTGTTGTTACTCGGTTTTGAAAAAATTTGAATATGGACGATTGGTGAATTCCAAGAAAACCCTTTCGTTCCGGTTACAAGTCAGTCAACAACAATAAAAACATGTTGCTTTACAATTTTGTAAAATGCAAATTTCGGTTATTGTTATTGTTGAAAAAATTTATTTTGACAAATAGCTCTACAAGACACTTTTACCACCCTTTCTTCAACTGTCGCCATTTTCAAGGTAGATTAGAAGAAAAGTCGAATTTCGTGTTGTTTGCAATTTTTTATTTGATGATTAAATGATTATAATACCCGTAAAACACACACAATTACACAAAACTATTTACACAATACATGGATGTTTTTTTTTTGTTTTGGTTTTTTGTTTTTTTTTTTTGATTAAATGCTCAATCTAATTATTTACAATAAAATGAGACAAAAGAAATCTAATCAGTCTTATAATCAATGGACCCATCAGTTTTAAATGAAACAATCTTAAAATAAACGAAGATAGACAGGCGCAATTGAGGCAGCGTTACTACAAGGTCATGGAAACGTTGCCTGAATTGTTTGCGTCTATATCGAAAATAAAAAAACAACACTATTGATTGTATTGGATTTAAAATTAGAAATAAATAGAATTACGCTAAAAAAATCGACATCAAAAATAGAAACAATTGCACAAACAAATGATTGAACAAAAATTGATACATGACTAGTTTCTGAATCCAATAAATAATGTTGACTGTTTACCAAAAAAAACAATAAGTATATATTTGGATCCTTGCTTTAAAAACACAGTCAACTTAATTAATTAATTAATTAATTGTAATTAAATAAAAATTAATGTGCATAACGTGTGATATGCACGTAAAAAGCGATCCGATTCTCACATTTAATACCGCATGCATTACACATAAATGGATCATTTTTACCATGTAAACTCATATGGAGTGTGTACAAAACTTGATCACCAAATGCCATATCGCAATGACTACACCGATTATTATCATTATTATTATTTTTTTGTACTTCATCAAAATCATCGATTTTTGTTTCATTATTATTTTCTTCTTTAATTTCTGTATTTATTTCAATTTCATTATCACTCTCTTGATCAGTTTTCATTAATTTAAAAGCTGGACCTTTACGACGATTTCTCGTTTGTCCTGTTGTTGTTGTTGTTGTTGCTGCTGTATTTGTTGTTGTTGTTGATGTACTTGGTTGGCTTAAATCAAGCACACCTTGACCAATCTCTGATTCAATATCCTCAGTTTCGGTATCATTTTCAGCTAATTGTCGTTCTAACATCAATTGATTCAAATGTGCTGCCATATCATGATTGGGGAATTGATTTAAAAATGAAAATGCTAAACTTAATTGTGGCGGTATAAATGGGGGTGGTGGTGGCGGTAAATTTGGTGTTTCTTGTTGTTTAGATGTTTGTTGTTTATCTTGTGTTGTTTCACCTTTCGGTTTCATCTTTGGTCCTCTTCTAGTACCATAAACATCAATAATTGGTAATGGATTCGGTTTACCTTCTTGATCCAATACAATACCAGGTTGATGTCGATGTTTACGTAAATGTAATTTTAATGAATGACAATATTTCGTTGCATAATTACAATCAGCACAATGATATTGATAGATATTTGAATGTGATTTCATATGTGAATTTAACATTGATTTATTAACACATGTATAATTACAATTTGGACATTTAAATGGTTTTGAACCGGCATGATTTCTTAAATGATATTCTAAATGATGTTTATATTCTGTTATAAAATTACATTGTGTACATGATAAACGTTTATCTTCTCTTATATGTACTTTCATATGATCCCAAAAGACTTCTTTGGTTGTACAAATGAATTTACATTGTTTACATTTCATAAATTTCGTTTTACCACTATTATTATTAATTTTAGGCACTTTTATATCATTATTATTATCAGAAATATTACCAATTTCACAATCATCATGATTTGATAATGTACCTGGTGATGAACATGGTGTTAATGTTGTATCATCGCAATCACCACTTTTTGGCGATATTAAAGGTTCAGAATTTGGTGGCGTCAACGGTTGTTGTTGTTGATGTTGTTGTGATTGTAAATGTTGTGGAAATGCGGGAAATTGTGCAATTTTCGGTGTTGAAAAATATTGCGGTTGATTATTATTAATATAATGATCACTACTACTTTGATCACTACCAGGTGATGATGATTGAAAATCACTACCACCAGAATTGATACCTGAATCAATTTTCTCATCATCTACAGGTTCTTGTTTCTGTAAAATAAAGAAAAAAAAAACAAAAAAAACTAATAACAAAAATGCGGAAATTGAATCGTCCTTGAGTTATCACAAAATTCTTATCATTATAAATATTTCTTTTTTTCAAATAATAATAATAATCAATCTTACCATATTTGTAAATTGGAAAATTTGCGGTGTACGTAATTGTAGATTATTTGCTTGATAATTAGGGGATGGATGTAGGATGGGACCGTTCGATAGATAACTTGTACTCATTTTGTCTTCTACCATATCACAATAATTCCACAAAACAACATTAAATTTTGCGATAATTAAAACAACAATCAAAGCAGAAAAAAAAAAGAAAAACATCCACTTTCACGGCAATTTAAAAAATTTTCAGTCAACACACACTAACAGCTGAAAGGAGCTTTCTGTTTGTAACTGACCAAAACGAAAATCAGTGAGGAGAGATAGGCTGTATGTTGTCCAGTTATCTCCCACCCTCTATCCTGTTGACTTCTCCCCACTATTACCACTATATACAACATATATAAAACATATATATAGGCACGAAGTATATAAAAGAAGAAATGAGAGAATTCCCCAATATCAGGGATGGACCTCTATATAATTGGGCGTTCTTTATAAGATCACACCGAGAAAATACTGTAAAACAACCCCCGTGAAAAATAATGATTTTTTTTTTTGATAAAAAATCTAACCGTTTTAGAAGCTTCTTTGTTAGAGTTTTTTAGAGAAAAAAATCAATCGAAGATTATCAAAAGTTCAAGTTTGATAAACGCGTTTTTTCCCTAATAAAAAACGACCAAAAAAATGTAATATGAAAACTAGAAACGGCTAGAAATGTTGGATTTTTCTAATAAAATCAACAAATAACAATAAAATTGACGTTCTATCTTATAATTGTTGATTGAGAATTATTGAATAAAAACAGTATCTATCCTATAGATGGGCCCCAATTTCGATATTGATTATATTATTATTTTTTAATTAGAAAATTTCACAACTGATAATAAAAATCTATGAAGAGAGAGCGAAAAAATCAACAAATTTTTAATATTTTGACTTATAATTTCCTAAAATCGATATTTTCGTCCAAAATCCATACACGCATTTATTAAATAAGAAAAAAAAATATATCGTAAGAAAAACAATTTTTAAAAATTGGGATAAAATGTGCGTGAAAAGGTCATGGTCATTTTCTAAATTCTTATCACAAATGGCCCAAAAAATAATAATTAACAATATCGGTTATTAAATAACAAAAATATCGATATTTTGTGTGTGCGAGTGTGTGTGTGTGTGAATGTTTTTCCAACAAAAACCCCTATAATTTTTCCAGTTGACCATTACAACCCCTCTCTGTCTGCTGCTGTTGTTGTTGTTTTTGTTAGTTTCGACGATATCCAATATGCTGTTTATTTCATTCGAAATACATATTTCAAGTTTCTTTGTTAGATTTTTTGCAACCCCTTATATATATATAGAAAACTCTCACCCTCTACTATTTTTCTATTGGTTAATATATAGATCGACCCTATTTGGTTCCTTTTACCCTTTACTGTTTGTTGTTTTCGAAAAAAAGGAGATGAGAATTAAGGGTGGTGGTGGTGGTGGTAGTGGTGGTGATGTAAAGGAGAACAACTCAAATGTTATAAAAGAATTTTTATCAAAAAATTTTCTACATAAACAAATAAATATAATTTTTAAACAAATAATAATAACCGAAAATAAATATTTTGCCATCTAAAAATAACAATAAACTATTTTTTCCTATTATTATTTTATTTATTAGAAAAATGCACTTTGTATTTTGTCGGGTAAATAGCAAAAGATATCGTAATCTTTTAGTTTTCGGGGGGTGCGGATGTCGATAAACTTATACAAATAAATACAAAAATCCTGTCGACATAACAGAAAAAAAATTAAAAATTCAAGGTTTCCTACCCCACAGAAAAAATCTCAATTTTCAACAAGAGAAGGGTAGTTGACCCCTTTCAAAACAACAACCATATCATTCAAGGTAAAAGTAACATTAAACCTCTTTCTTCTATATCCACCAGGCAGATGTCCGGTTTTCTATGCAAAAACCTACAATAATAACTACAAAAATCGTGGGGGTTGAAATAGAATATTTACAATTTTTACCAAAAAAAAAATTAATAATATTTAAAGAAAAAAACACATCAATAATTCACCTGACGTTTTTTGCACCCCTATTCATCTAAATCACACGACAGGTATCATATACTTACAAAAAAAAACACACACCATTTTTTTAATCTACCAGGGTGGTTGTGTGTACTGTAAACTGTTGGTGGTAAACTAGAGGGATCGTTTTGTTAATAATAAAAAAAATATGACTCCAAATAGAAGAACACCCCAATAAGTAGACTACTAAACGTTTTACACACCGCAAAAAATTCGAAAAAGGGACGGATGATTTTTTTTAGAATAGGGGTCGTTTTTTTGTGGTTGATGTCTTCCCTTAGTCGTAAATTCCGTCATCTTGTTTTTCTGTTGGATTTTGACGAATTAACACGTGTTTTTTTTCCTTGTTGGTTGATGTATTTTTCTCAAATGTTGATCTTTGCGATTATTATTGAAAAAAGAAGAAGTCAGGAAATTGATGATTATCGTTTTGGAATTCTTTTGCACGAAATTTTTGGTGATTAGTGATTCATTTTTGGCAAATTTTTAACAATCATTGAATATCCGAAAATAATAGTTTTTTAATTGTTGTAAAGCAATTATTTGTTGGATTTTTAATTAAATTTTAAAAATACTTTGAATTGTTGTTTTATTTATTTTTTTGGTCATCTTCATTGAACGTACCTATATTTGTGGTAAATTAGTTTTAATTATAAATTAGATTTTTTTTAATCAATAAATGATGATTTCCAATCATTTAATATCACGTCTAGTTTGTTATTAGTTTTGATTGACTTCAACCTTTTCACTTTTATAAGTTCGACAAGTTAAAATACACAAACAAAACAACACGAAACGAAACTGAGTTAGTGTCAAGTTTTCCGTTTTTGATTGATAAAACGATTAATATCGACCTTTTATCAACCCTATACACTATCTTTGCGGTTTTACCCAAAAACTACCCCAATGTGTACAATTTTACCGCAAGTACATGCATATAGGGGTGGCAGCTTTAATATTAATTTTTTAACTCTTAAATCGATCAATACAAATCGATTTGTAATACTTCTGCGGCATCTTAACCATCTTTGTCAGGCTTATGTAGAATTACGAGATAGATGGATGATTTTAGTTAAGTCTGTGAGATATCATTTCATCTTTCTCTTACTTATTTCTATTCCCAGAGCGGTAATGAGCGCGAAAAAGAGGCTAAATGTTTTTTCCATCTATTTGTCTATCTACTTAATAAAAACAGAAATACATAATCAATTGACACGGTCGGTGTTCGGTTGAGGTGGTGGGGGTCCCATAACTACATGTAAATAGCATATGAGTTGTAGAAGTGGGGACGGTGACGCAATTTCCTACCGATGTACTTCTTTCAGAATTCAACTATCGTCTTTATTTTCGATGCAATATTTTGAAATATAGGAGGAATATTTACAGCCGGTCCTGCACAATGTTCGATTTCATTTTATTTCTAATTAAGACCGAATGAACAGAAACATTACACCCAAGTCTGCGAGATGTCGTTTCATCTTTCTCTTACTTATTTCAAACTCTCATGTATCAGTTGTGAAACAATAAAGGACCGTAATGGGTACGACAAAGATGCGCTTCCATCTATATGATAGGAAAACCAAAGATTTTTCTTGTAATACAAGGTGTCCATTGACTGGCGTATCCTATGTGCTTATGCATTTGTAAGTTGAAAATCTTGTGTATTCAGGACCGGCAAGAGGGTGGTAGTACGGTTCGGGGTGTTCCGCGGCCTGGAAGAGTTTACCGGGATCCGTGCAAGAATTTGTATATTTAGTAAAGAAAAGACGCAACAGACTATGCCTTCGGGCGCCGATTAATCTTACGCCACCCCTGTCTCGTTAGAATAACCAAGATTAGAATTATTGACTATTGATTTTTATCAACAAAATATATTTTTTTTTTGGTCATTTACAAACAATAGATAAAGCGAATTTTTAATATTTGGTGTCTGTTCTCGTTTGTTGGGATAGGACATGATAGTATCCTACGCTTCTTAGGAATTCTCCCAAAAAAAAGAAAGATAAAGAATATCAAATTTAAATATTTTTAAAATGATAAAATTTGAAAATTTTACCCCCGTCTCTACCAAAAAAAAATTATTTGTGAAACTATCTCACGATATTGTTATTATTATAAAAACTGGCAATTTTTACCTGAATTTTCTAAAGAAACAACCCTTTTTTTCTGTATTTTTCTCGAAAAAATATCGAATTTTGATTGACATTGTCGTCATCGACAGGTAAAAATACTTATTTACCTCTACACTCTACACCCTTTCAAGTTGTGCATTTTGTGTACATACATATAATAGATGAGGGTGTAGCAAAAAAGGGATGTTTGGCAAAATTTTTATGTAATCTATATAGATTCGAAAAAAAAAGAAATACCTGAATTTATATACATCTGGCTTTATCACTAGTTACCCTCTTGGTATGAGTCATTGTGGATTGCGGGGGTGGATGTTGATAGTGTGTTTGTGTGCGCGGATGCTGTTTTTCTAAAAGGGGATGTACGGTCGCTGTCCGCCGCCATTTTAGATTTTATTACCGTTCGATACAGATGATAGAGAGAGGGATGATAATGATGAGAGAATTCTAAACTGTTTTCTTTTTTCTTTTTTTTGTTGCTTTTGTTGAATGTGTGAGAATTTAACGAAATTCTAACAATAGTTGACAATTTAAACTAGGATTAGAGCGAATAAAATTAATTTTTATCTTTATTGGTGATAGTGGAACGTTTAAGTATAAAAAGGACAAGAACAGATGTAGGCCAAAAGTCAACCACATAGGTCACTATTAACAAAAGTCGATAGTTGATTTATTGACAAGTTGTGTATTGTTGAAACTGACCTATGGTCAAATTTATATTATCATGTAAAATTTACGAAATTCACCCCTTATATTAAACAATAGTTTTTAAAATGGACTAGGGGTTAAATTTTTTGACCCCTATAGATTGTAATTGTAGCATACACACATAAATATTTCTGTAATTTTTCATCCACATTTCAAATGAATAACAAAAGTTTTGGAATTTATGGCGATCTTTTTGAAAAAAATTAAACAATTTTCAGGAAAAATTTTCAACGTTGTTGTTAAAACGAAAAACGGAACGTTTATAGGCACATGTTCTTAAAATAATACATCTGCCATGTTTCAATCATTGTGACAGCTACACCATGTCGAAAAATCCAAAAATAACAAAAAAAATATCATCAACGTTTAAGGGGGTGACAAAATTCTACGAAAAACTTCCGATTTGAAAAATATCGATCCACACTTCTCTATTTGGTTAGCAATTAAAATAATGACTACAGAAGCGCTGAAGATTTATCAAAAAACAGAAAAAAAAAAATTCATCCAAAATCCAAAAATAAATCGGAAATGATCGAATTACAATGAAACTGACCAACGTCCGTTCGTTTTCTATTGTCGCTGCTGCCAAAAGCGAGAGGGTAACAGACGGGGGTGTTGGTTATATTCAAGGTCATTATTTCAGATTAATACTTGAAAGAACTAGGGGGTGTATACCGTTCTTTCTATGTTCAATTTATTTTTCGACTATTGCAATATCACCCATATGTCCAACTGTCGAATCTCATTCTATTGGAAATTTTCGTAAAATTCTCCAATTTAAAAATTGACACACGATATCCATCCACCATATCCGGTCATAATTGTATTTTACGTATTTATCAAAAAAAAATCTTCCAGGAATCATTGGAAACGATAGGGGTAGTTTTGATTATTTCCCAACTATATATAATCCGTCACAACAAGATTAGTTGTGTTTGATAAAAATGTTTGAACATTTGGACACAGATAATACAATAGAGGGTCGGGGGGTGAGAATTGAAATTTTGCAACCATACCCTTATTGTCATTTACCAGAAATAATTACGCTTTTGTCCATTGATTGTTCTTATAATTTTCGTTTGATTAAGATTTATATTTCCACAACTTCACCCCCTGTGTTTTTTTTTTGGTGTTCTTCTGCTGGTAACTTCGGACATCATTAAAATAACATTCTACGAATATTTGACTAACAATAATTTGGAATATCCGAATTTCCGACAACTTTAAAGTTCCTGATTCTTTTAACGAGGTTTCAAAAAATATTGATGATGTTGGTGGTTTTGGTGAGATTTCCTGTCCTTTTTAGTGGACAAATTAGACGACAAGATTTTTAACAAAAACAACCAATAAAAACTGGCCAACTTCCGTCTTTGATTTTTTCGTATAAACATCAATTTGGAAAACATGAAATTTCAATTTATTAAAAACATATTAATGTCTTCTTTATTGATAATATTTTGAGGGGAAAAACAGGCAAATGTTGACGTGTTCTCAAATATTCCTGAAATATTCCTATTATTATTAAGGGTTGTTGTTACATTTGAAGCACGTGCTATTGAAAGCTTGCAGCTTGTGACAGAGAACTATACTTTTGAAAGCTTTGATTTTGATAGACTCGCGTCATATGTAGGTTTAAACATATTCTAGGTATATAAACGTCTTTTCAACATAAATATAGGGACTAAAATCTGTGTCTCATTAGATAAAATCTGTCTGTTATCTAAGTTATTAAGTTTTACTATAATTTAAGTCAAAACAATTAAGATAAGTTGAAATTTTCTGTGAATGGCTTTTAAAACGAAAATACACTTTTACCGCTCATTGTTTATTTTTTTTTCTAAAAATTACGAGGAAAAATAGAAATTTATTCAAAAGATCGTTACGCTCAAATTGCTCATTCACACTGAAAGGGATGAAACGATTACAAAATGGTCCAGATGTCGAATAAGATGACCGAAAAATTATCCAAAAATTCACCACAAATTCATTCGAAATTGTTGTTTTTCAGCAAAAAATTACTTTGCCGGATAATTGCAAAATTTGAGCGACTGCTAAGTGATGCTTAATTTTGTGGCTCCTTCTAAACCTAAATGATTCAACGCTTAACTCAGCACTCTTACACTTCCTGTAAAGGGTAAAAGAAACCGACCAATAGGATTACAGAAGTTGATATTCACGTAATGGTCATGCGTTGTTGTTATTCAATTGCTGTGTCTGTGTGTGTATATTTTTGTATAAAAATATTATCTCTAGTTATCTAAATAGAATTGTAGGTGGTCAATTTACACAAGTTTTACTGCAACAGATAAAGTACGAATTATACGAAGATATTCCTAAATGATAATTAATGTTCGTAGTTGTACTGATTTAAGACCAGCTCTTCTTCGCACCTTTAAGCTTCACTTAAGTTCTACTATTCTAAGAAGTGAATCGACTCTAACAATAAGTTACGTTCAGAGATACACTGTATTGTTATTATTAAGCCAGGTCGACCAAGCTAAAATGAGCGGGGTGTACATATATTTCAAGAATGGGAAACTTATAATTTTTCAACGATTTCGATAATCATTTTTAAATAACTCCTTCAGGTGGTTTATGTATAAGTTTCTCAGAAGAGTTAATAATGTCAGGTGAAAAAGTGGACCTTAGATGATAAGGTATACGTTGTGTAAATTGTAAGTTGCACTTTATGCAACATAAATTACATGTAAAATAAAGACGATAATTCCAGTGCTTCTTAACTTTTGTTTTATTTATTTTTACGCTAAATTATTGATGTAAGAATCATATAACTACTGGTCTGTTCCATGGGCTTCCTGTTTGTTATCTATTATCATTTTTTCCCTATCAATAAGAGAACTATTTTAATACAAGCAATTTTTTTTTATTGATTTCTTCAGGAATTTTCCGTGTTCGTTTATATCAATCTGCTGGTGATATTTTCGTCGTATTTTTTTAATTTTTTATATATTTATCTTGTATCTTTTAAATCTTTTTAAGTTTCCCATAAAAACTTGACGTGATCTATAAAAAAACGCAAAAACGTAGAAAAAAACAGGCATGGAAATCTAATAATTTTCAAAATAAATCAAAAAGAAAATAACAAACAATCGTTAAAAATAATGCTCTTTAAAAAAAAGAAAAGAATCGGTCGTTAATATCAAATTGCAAATATATAAAACTTCATCTAAAACTTTCTAAAAACTCATTTCAGTAATTACACAATTTTTGCACATTAAAAAGAGAAATTACCCCCTAGAAATCCACAATATTTCTAAGAATCGACTTTCCATTTTTTGTGTGTGTCCCATATTTACGCAAAACATCCCTCGCCCGGTTATTGTTGCAAAATAACAAAAAAAAAGAGACGAATCGGTCATTGCACATTATTACCTAAAAATCTCCAAGAAGCACAAAAAAAAAGAGAGAAATTCAAAAGAGATGGAAAAAAAATAGAAGTGAAAACGGTCCCATTCTTTACATCACAAAAAAGCATCAAGTAATAAATTTTCGAAAAAGTGACCACCATTAGCGTTTGTGAATTGATTCGAATTTTTGTAATTATTAGGGTGATTTTTTACAGTCAAGTTGACAACAAGAGGGTGGTGTTATATTAAGGAGAAGATAAATAATTAGGGAATATCGATATAGAATTCGTCCATCTGGATTTTTAAGGCAATATAGTGTGAAAACGATACAGTCATCACTAGTGTTTGGACATACAAAAAAAAATATGTGAAGAGTTTTGCTGTGCACATGTTATGATGAAGAAGGAAGAGGATGTGTTTAAAGGACCAAAAATTTTTTTGTTGGTTGTTTTCGATGCAAGGTTGTAGAGTAATATGATCTGTTAAGGGACAAGCCGCACAAGTTTCTCTCTATATAGAAATTACCTTAATTGTCCATCAATTTTGGGGCTGTTTCCTTTAAAGAATTCCAAATAAGAGCTGATTAAAAAAAAATGTAGTGTCAATGGTTCCGGTTGAGGATTCGTTGGTATGTTGAACCGCGAAATCATTTTCGACTTTGATTTATGACATGAAGAAGGGGCGGCGGAAAAATCTCGAATATCGCTGAAATCTTTATAATTAAAATGTTGTGAAAACTATTTTGTAACACATTTCCAATTCCTTCTATACGAGTTTTTTTTTTTTTATTTGTTTTAGATGGACTATTTATACAACAGTAGGATATTAACCCAGTTTTTTCCACATCTCTCTTATAACACCGGAGTCTTTAATCTTTTTATTTGTCGCACACAATTTCAACCTAGATCCAATTCTATATAATATGAAAGACAAAAGTTGAGAGGACGTGGAAAAAAAATTGAGGAATCTTTTGCGTAATGTTGCCATTCTTGTGAAAATTTTTGTTATATTTCTCTGTCTCTATCACCAGATGTTGTAAAAACGGTAGCAAACGATTCTTTTTGTTGTTTGTCTTTTTCACAAAAAGATTTATGACTTTTACTAGAAAAATTCGAAAAGCACACGATTTTTTGCCTAAATATCAATCTTTAATTTTTCTAATATTCTGTTGTTATTGTTGTTGTTGTTGATGACTAAAGAAAAATTCTGAATGATAGAGAATTTTTAGTAGGGGAAAATAGGGTTGTCTGTTGTTTTTCTACAATAAACATCTATATTGTGTGTGTGTGTGTGTTATTAAATTTTGGGCAATTTGCCAAAACTAATATATTCGAAATGGTTACAAAATAAAACAATTTCGTAAATAATAAAAAAATACGAATCGTTCAATATCGAAAGGGAAATTTTCCATTCGATATCCGGTCGATTTTTAATATTTTGTTGTTACAAATTTATTAAATATTTTCGACGATTTTGCAACAATTTGATTTGATATTTGAACGGCTGTTGATTGATCGAATACTCTTAAAAATACAGCAAAAAAGAAACGAAAATAGATCAAAAATCAATAAATAATCTTTTTTGTTTTTGTTTATAATTATGTTTTTTTTTTTTGGTATAATTTGTGGATTTATTTTAGTAATGATTACCTAATTTTATCATTACTCTCCATACACATACATAAACAGCCATTGTTATCAGAATATTAGAAAAATCTATATTTTTTCTCGTATGATAAAGAATCAATATTTTTGTTACAATTTTTGTTAGAAAACAAAACAAATTCAATGAAAATTTATTGCCTTTTTTCTCGAAATAATGTGTTTAGAATTTTTTTTTACAAATCCTAGAAAACAGTGTTTTATTTGAATGAATTTTCTTAGAAGAAAAGCTATCTACGGATCTTATGATTATTTTTTTCAGCTGCTATATTCCTGAAATTTCAAAAAAAATCGGGAAACAATATAAGAAACAATTTTACATAAAAATCGGATTTTGGATTTCAACTTATATCGTAGGCAATCGATTGTCGTGTAACTGTGCTGTTTTTATGGTTGCCTATATAGAATGTTTGCTTAAGGGTCTATTCACATGAGTTAGACTGTTGTTCAAACGCCGCGCGCCAAAATAAAATCACCAGAGGGCAAGTTGGGGCCAAAAATTTTGCAAGATACCTCACAACTCATTGTCAGACAGTTGATTGTTTAATTAAATTTGCAATTGATAAAAATCGTTAGATCACGTAGTCGTATCTAACAGTTAGGTGATTTCTTGGATAAATGATCTTTAGTATGAGAACGTGTATTGAATTACTTGAGATGGTGCTACAGTTGAGCCTGGCTGGGCTAAAGCTGTCTCTTCCCTGCTTTTGCCCCCTCAAATCAACTGGTCTTGCTGTTATCAATTAACAATAAATTGCATTATAAATGTCACTGTTGTGTAGTCAAGCTTTTTTCAGTTGCAAATTTAATTAAAGAATTAAGTGCCTGTGTTTAGAGCCTCTTTGGAGAAGTCTTTGCCTCATCCCCTTGGTCGTTTTATTTTATTGCCATCGTTGACAACAAGACGAGCCGACTATGAAGGGAAAAGTAGGGGTATTCGATTCGCCGGAAATTTAAAATTAACGAAGATAATACTACAACTGTTTTTTGTTTTTTGAAAATTGATTGATATCAGTGGCGTAAAGTACATCTCCGCAACCCGCGCACTGCTAGGAGATCCACCATCAAAGTAAATCATATTCAGGCGTTCAGACTTATGAAGACTGATGATGAGCTGGTATCGATTTTCGTTGTGGAGGAAAGTGCTCGTAAAAGTTTCCGTTACGCTACTGATTGAAGCTTTAAAGATAGCTATAGCAGTGCCTAAACACGCTTGTTTATCCATGAACACAAGAATCTCCTAGTTATAAAAAACTGTTGCGTAAATAAGAAGTTCGCCATGGAGGCTGTTACATCGTGTGCATTATATTCTGTTTCTTGTGATCAAATCACATCATAGGTTGTATTCGACTGCTAGACCAGCATAAAATCTATTTTCTTACATATCCTGAAAAATATTGATTGTATGGTACGTAACCGTCTCTATTCCTGAAAAATAAATTTAACTCGGCTACTTGAGAAGTGGTAGTTTGCCTCATAGAAGTATACGTATATTTGAACGTAGAGTACATCTTGGGATTAGAGGTAGAGAAATACAACGATGGTTATACATTCAATGTGAGCATTTATTCGTTATTGACCTTTTGTTCGTCAATAACTCTCCAGCGTTTACACGGACTCTTCATGAGCTTGGCAACGGATTTGATACCGTTCCACTTGTTACTTTTACACAGAAAAAAAAACAGATTTTTAATAAAGGGACGCTGCTTGGGGTGTAAGCAAATCTCGATCTGCTTTTAAATTTAATAATATTTTCGACAATAGATTTGATACAACTGTATTAGAAACGATGAATTCTGTTTTTCCTAAAACGCTGATTATGATGCATGATCATCCCATACGAACGGGAAGAGACAAATAGGCCTTTGTGGGACACATTTCTCACTGTAATGTCTCTTTTACTAACACAAAGTTTTCTATAATATAGAGCTGCCAGTTTTGCATTACTATCTTCCCCGATTTTCTGCTTGTCTGATTCTAAAGTACAGAATTCTCGAATCCAGTGATGATAAAACTTGAAACTATATATAAACCCAAAATTGTATTGTATCGTAAGGTCTTTTAGATTCTAAAACAACCCCTTTAGAAATCGAAAAACTAAAAAGCAATATATTGATAGTCTCTGCATGGATTGGATCACTTGATTGGTCGTATGGAACGAAACTAATGATCTGTTAGGTAGCTCTAGTGTTGTTATTAATGGCACTACTATTAAATTAACGATTTATTATCCAAAAATTGCTGATTTCTTCACACACTTTTTTTCAACGAAATTACAAATAAAATAACACCAGAATCACTTAAACAAATATTGAATTTTTTAATGTTTTAAATTAACCAATAATAAGCTAAAATTGACTTAACTGTAAATCAAATCTACCTATTTAAAAAGCCATTTATTTTAAAAGAAGGATTTTATATTGATTTAATACAAATAATATTAATGTGGTTGAACGTGAAGAAGGCGAATGTTGGTATACCAAATAATAATAAAAATAATGATTAAGACGGTGGTCGACAATGCGACAAAGAAATGCGTGGAAAAAACTAAATTATTTGTACATAATAGTGGGATTTGCGGGAGATTAGCGGATGACCACACAGTTATAACGGGATAGATATTAGGATTTTTAATCTTGAAAATTTTTAATAAACACCAACAATATACCTACCCAACAACAACAACAACAACAAAATTAAATCTCATATAACACAATAGAGAAGCAATTTCGTTGGGAAATCTCGTTTTATAATAATTATTTTTTAATAATGAAATGCCGTTTTTTGCTTTAATTAATTTAAATTTAGTAATCTTGATGGTAAACACACATGCATACATATGAGTTGAAGAATTTTAATTTTAGAATATCTAAACACGATTGTTGTAATCTTAATAATAGGATGTGACGTCGTAAAAAATATGGATAATTAAAGGGCCCAACTTTCGTACCACTTATCAAATGTACAATCGGTCTGTCTTGATTTAGCCGACTTGACTTTAATACTCAACCATTTATGGTATTTCTAACCAATTCGTTGGTCAACTAATTTGAAGATTTGTTGTCATCATCATGAATCATCAACTATGTATCTTTTCCATCTTGTTGGTTTAAGACACCGTTATTTTGATAAAATCATACAGCCAAGTCGGCTATATTAAAACAGACAAAGTATACTTTCATCGAAATTCCACCACTGATGATTGATGATCGAGTTATCGGCATTAATCAGAGATGATTGACAGTTGATGATTTCACTATTATTTGTCTTCAATATAATTTGAAAACTTCTCGCTATATCTGATAGATTCCCTAATAATACAATACCGTAAATAAATCAGAAATAATTACACAATTCTATTATTAATAACTGATAATTATCTCTATTTTAATTGATGAATCTCCATTTCTTGGTGTTAATTGTTTCAAAAAGAAAAAGAATACATTTTAGAACAGTTCGTGTAAGATTTCTCATGTTGTTTATTTAAAATCAAATCATTCTCTTACACTTGAACTTCACTTAATGATAATGATCATCATCATCATCATTGGGATATTAATGGGAAGAAAGAGATAGATATGTGTGTATACAGGAAATTTCGCAATTATCTTTTATAATATTAATAGTTCTTCATCTCTTCGTTCTTTTCTTGTACTTGTACAACAAAAAGAAGTGGTGGTACCATATATAAAGTGTTAGTTCTAACAGAAGTACCATTACCTGTTGTAACCTTGAACAAGATTCTTATCATTCGAAGGTTAATTAGATTTGTTGGGGGGTTTGACAAGATTCTCTAATTAACAACACAACAACAATCGGTGAGTCTCTCCTTATCATTGCTTTTTTTATTAATAATTATTCAAAAAATTAATGATTTTTTGTTATAATTTTGTATAATCGACAATTGATAACAACTTCAATATTTCGAAATTTTTGATAATTTGCTTTTTTCAATTAAAAATAATTGAAGGGTCATTGGATGATAACGGTAGTAGTTCGCACTTATATGAAATGGTCCTTTTTATGGTAATGACCGATTATGTAATGTTTACATGAATGGTCAATGGTAGATGAACCTGTTTTTTATCTGTTTATTCGAATTTTTTTCACCTCAAATTTTCCATCCATTATTTCCTCTATGTTTAGCAATTTGCAAAAACTAATGGTGTCACAAACAAAGTTATCATAATGAAAACTGATGTCAATACAATAACTAACGGTGGGACGTACGTGTGTTACGTGATTGATACAAGATAGATAATTGTTTGTATTTTAATTAATTTTATTTGTATTTTTTTTTTTTGAGAATTTTAACAGTTATCAGGATGATTTATCAAATACTTCCGAAAAAATACAGCTTTACTGTTATTTATTTGATGATTTTTTTATGTAAATATATTCGAATTTGTTTAAATTTTAATAAAAACAGGTGAGTTATAAGAGATGTCTTTATTACGTCCATATATGGGTCGTAAATCCAAAATATCCACAATATTTCAGTTGCGATGCCTGTAATCAAATAAATTTATTCAAAATTGTGTAAGAAATTCATCCAAAACACGGTATGAAACTGAAAATTGATTAGTTTGCAATAAATCTAACAACAAATCTTCAAGTTTAATCAACATTCTCTTGTATAACTTCTAACAACAACTTTATAATTATCTGTGGTTGTTGGAAAGATTCAACCGGTTCTACAACAGCTTCAATCATTGAAATTATCCAACATCGGATTCTTTCAGTGCTTCAGCAATAATTACAAAATTATTACCTGTTGAATTAAAAACAATTAATTATGCAATTCATTCATAATTGGGATGTTTACAAATCGTTTTTATTTAAAATAAACAAACAGTTATGACATATTTTTATGAATGAATTTTTTGTTTTAATAAAAACAAAAAATTAATTAAAAAATAGATGAGAATAGTTCAAAAAAGCCGTAATGATTCCGGTTGGTTATTATAATTTTTTTTTGGAATAAATTACGAGTAAATTTCCATTGTTTTAAAAGTCCATCGACCTGTCTAAAGCGAACATTTCCAATTAAATCGCCGGTGAAGAAGCAAAAAAAAAAAAAATTATAAAACCACTGATCCTTCAAATGAGCTGATGATGATGGCATTTTTTTTCTTAATTTCCTATCATAAAAATAATAATAATATCGTCAATTTCTAGGGCGTTGTTCTATTTTTAATTTAGCACAACGAAATTTTCAATTAACCCACTTAATATTCGTGTATCAACAATTCTAATCAAAATAAACAACAAATTTTACTATAAATAGTTTCATTCATTATTATTTTTGTTTATTACAGAAGACAAAATGAATTTCTACGTGTTATCAGTTTTATCAACACTTGTATTAAGTGTTAGTTCATTTGGGGGTAGTGAGGATAAATTTTTGAAAAAATACGCAATGATGAAGGTAAACCATCGAATTTATTTAAAACAATTCTTTGTTATCAATTAAAAAATTTTAGATTTATGAGAGTTGTTTTGGACCGGAAGTTGTTAAAATGATACGTAAAGAAATGAAGATTGCATGTGCTAAATGTGCAGCTTTTGAAAATCCACCACCACCATCAAAACCAACAGAAGAACCTACACAACAAGCGTTATATCCGAATCAAGCGCAACAACCGAATTTCGATGCGGAAAAACTACACCAAGCTATCTTAGCTTATAGACCAACGGTATGTGTTTAAAAATCTTATCGAATTCGTTAATAATAATAATAATTGTTTGTAGAATCCGTTATTACGGCCATATCCGTCACCTTTCTACAATCAACAATTCGCCAATCCTGCCTATCAAGGACCGTTATTCTATCCAAATTTCCCACAACAACCACAATTTTCACCATATGGTTATCCATTGATTGCACCATCATATTACAGTAATCGAGTATCGGTAATTGTGTTTTTCATCAATTTTATTAACAATAATTGAAATTTTCGAATCTAAATTCTAGCGTGATATGGATATTAAAACACAATTAGATGCTTTAACGTCACGTTTAAGTGGTCGTGTACGTAATATAACGTGTGTTATGCAAGAATTAGGCTATTTGGATAATAATTTAGAGCCGAATTATCAAAAAATAACCGAACGTATCAGTAATCTACCAGTTAGTGATGAATTACGACGTGATATGCAAGATGGTGTTGCTTTCTGTCAACAATTTTCGGTAATTCTTATCAACTCTAACAAAATTTTTTATTAAACAACAACATAATTTTAGCAATGTGTTCCGGAGGTGAAACGAGACCGTTCACCGTTATCCCGTGAATTAATACGTCCGATGTTCTTTTTTAAATGTTATAAACATAAAAAATTAGAAGCTTGTATAATGAAGGATGTACGTGAGAAATATGCCGGTGTATCTGATGATGAATTCGATAGTGAAATTGAATTGAGACGACAAGGTAAATCAATGAATCTACCAAAAGCTGATGGTGAAATTGATGAATTAGCTGCATCAATGTTTGAATTTTTATATGGCAGCGATAGTAATATTGAAATTGATGCTCTAATCTAATTTTATTATTTAATAAGGTGGAATTTTGGTAAATTACGTTAAAATAACAGAAAAATTGAATTTCGGCAAAGGAATCGAATTATTAAAAGATTCTATTGCCGAAATTTGATAAAATTACATTTTTTTTAATAAATTTTTTATATAAACATTGATTTTTATTTCCGATAATAGATGGCGGTTATAATATAGAAATAACGCCATCTACCGATTCTAATAAATATCACATTTCTAATCTAATTATTGTCGAATTATTGTCTTATTAATTTAATATTTGATTGTTGATTTTTGCTTAATTAATTTCAATTAAATTCGGATCTAATTGCGGTTGGAATTTCAATAATTTCGCGTATTGTTTTAATAATTTCCTCCAATAACATTCGATATCGGATAATTTCAAACGATTCCATATCAAATTATAACCGTTTTCAGCGATTTTTTGGGAAATATCATCATGATTTCGTGCAAATTCCAATAATTCTTTATAGACATCTTCTTTAACATTTGACTCGATCGGTATGTAATGAATCCATGGTTTTAATAGCGGATAGAAGAATTCCAACCATTCATTACCAACATGAAAAACTAGGGATTTGCACAATAGAATGTGTTTAAAACGAAAACTGGCAGCAACACCACGGAAACTGAATAAATATTTATATTTGCAGTGGTCCTCGAACGAAACTTCAGCCGCTGGAGGTTGATGTAGCGTATCCTGTAAGCAAAAATTGAAATACAAATTCGACTTTGAGTAGTTTGAGAAAATACAGCATCAGATTTCCAAGCCTGATTTTTCGTGTATTGGGCATCAACTAAATCCGGTTGCTTTCTCGATAACAAAATTAAAGGATCCCGTTCCGAACTAGTACGTGAACCACGGAAAAATCCTTTTGCTACCTTCACACTCCATTCGGTTGTATTACCAAGTTTACCAAGTATCTTACGATGTTGATCCCATCGACCTATACCTCTGGGATATAGTGAGATTGCAGGACCACCCTCCCAAAATGCCCAAGCTGGATACATTATATCGTAATAATCCAATGTTTTACTAAATGAGAATACAGGACCGATTAGATTGTATTGTTTTGGTAATTGGGGCCAATCTCTTGTATTTATAATCAATTCTAAATCGGGCAGTTTTGGTAATAATTTCAATAAAAAATGTTCAACACCCATACAACGTGCAGGAAACATACAATTCTTATCACGATACAAACGATTATTGATAATTTGATATTTAGTACCCCTAAAATGCTATTTAAATACCAAAAATATTGTTATTTATCCGACAAACTTACTTTGCCTTCACGTTTTCTAACATTTGTTTTGTAATTCCACTAATTTTAAACACTTTCAAATCATTTTTGATAACATCCAGATAACAGTTACAGTTCGTCTGATTACATGGTGAATAGTTATTGGTGGAATCTTCAATTATTTCCAAATATTTAGCGAATTTCGTGTTACTTTCTGAAAAGAAACATAACCTCAAAATGATTATTTATTATTTTTCTAAATAAAAACAAATACCTCTAGTGTAGAGATTGGAATTTTGTGATGAACATTCGATAATATTATCATTATTGCACGATTCTGATAGAGTTTCTGTTAGAAAAAGTGATAAAATTAAAGAAAATCCATAAAAACTTAACATTGTTTATTGAGGTTATGTTTGTTTGACAGTTTGTGAGTTGTCAGAAATCAGTGGCGTACTATTTTTAAATCCTCTAATTTATCATAATTTCTTCAAATATACTTATAAACGGGTGGAAATTTCGTAATAAATCAATTATTGATTATAATTGACGTGATATAATTGCGGAATATGCTTAAATTTATTTTATTACGAATTAAATGTGTTATCCAGAGATTTGGTGGATTTTCTTTACTATAAGTTGTAGACACTGCTCGAATTCTGTGGGAAATTCAAATCGTTCTTATGTTGAAATCTTTAAAGCTCAATTCCATTAAAATGAACATTTCTAGAGAGTTTGTGTATTTTTCAGGAAATATTCGTTAAATAACGATAAAGAAAAGAAAGGGTTTCTAGTATAGATTTTTTCTGATTGTTTATAATCAAATATTACAAAATTTTCAAAAGAACTCTCCCGAAATGCACTTTATTGTCAACTTCCAGTTTTATATATTATTATTATTATTATTGGAATTAATTAATCCAATTCAACAACATTAAACAATAATAGTTTAAATTTTTTATTTATCGTTTTTTTGTTTTTTTTTTCAATATTTATAATACTTTTTTGTTTCACTAATAAAAAAACTTTCAACCTTAACTTAATCATATTTTTTTTTGTCTGGGACTTAGTGTAGATAAAGTTTTTCATTATATGTTGTTTGTTGTTGTTGTTGTTGTTGTTGTTGTTGTGTTAATGTGTGTTCATCCTTTATGCTTCTAGTAGTAATACCTGTAATTCCCTTATATTTTGAGACAAACAAACAATCATAGAACGTTTCCACAAAAATACTTAAAAATTTTACTAATTGTTGAGAAATTAGTTGCAAATATCTGACTGAAAAGTTGAATAATTTGTTAAAATTATTGATGGTAAATTATTTAAACATTCAATTATACTAGAAATACCTACAGTTTTCTTACAAGATAAAGTGGCCTTTTTGTTTAAAAAATCTGGCATTTACCAGTCGTTACTCTTATAGTTAATAGATTATTATATGTACACACTAATAACAACATTCTTTTTTTTTTGTTAAATCTAATTTACAACAAAAGAAAACATCTCTCAGTCATACAATTATTGTGGTAATTAGCGAATTCCTGTTGTTTTGCCCAGAAAATCTTTATTATAATCATCATCCAATCTGTAAATTATAAATAAAAATATATATTTCAACTATTTTGAATTAATAACAACAACAATTCTAGCACTAGCAACAATAATTATATATTTATATATTTATATATATATAGACTTTAAATTTTTTTGTTGTTTTTTTCAATTTTTGTCATTTTTTTTGTACAAACGTCAACAACAATTACAACAATGCAAAGCAGAGCGGTATTATTTCGAATTATTTATTGCAAATATGGTCGTTAAATTTCTGCCTTTTCATTTACAATAAACCAAAATTGTAATTGGTGTCTTATTTCTATCAGAAAAAAATTAAATCCATTTTGCATTGTTGAAGGCAATAATTATACATTGAGCCATATTTCATCAATCAACTTAAAACTAAACAAAATCAATAAAGAAACAAGTCAGATATTTGCTTGATTTGTTTGTTTTTTTTTTTTTAGACCAACATAGGCGCTTCATCTTTTTGTTAATAATAATTGACCAAAAATCAATCGAAATTATTGGAAAAAATCGAGTAATTTTTGCAGGAAACGTTTACAGAACTCTTTCAGTATGTGTTTTGTTACTTTTGTGGTGGTGTTGTATTATCAGTTGTGTAAATGTGTGTGGGAATAGAACGAAGGCATATTTGTAAAATTGATGAAATATTACAAAAATATGTTTCTTAATTCTTGTTCTTTTATCAATCGTATTGCAATTGTAAGGCTTTGGCTACAGTGTTAGCCAAAAGAATTTTTCAACATAAACCAAAAACTGATAACAATATTTGAAGAGAAAGAGAGAGAGAGAACGTATTGAAGAGATTTTAACAAATATGCCCTCGTTATATACGGTAATAGTAGCGTATTATTATTATTAATATTATTATTATTTAAATTTATTTATTATTATTTTTAAATAAAATTTGCAGAGATCTCTAACGAACACAGCTAGTAACATGAGACCACTAGCAACACTTTCGCATCAATTGCGGACGAATCTAGACCAAATTAATTTTTCTCTTTTATTATTATTATTATTATTATTAAATATAATTTAAAAGATCTACGTAATATCGTTTTTTTTTTGTTATAAATTATATATTTTGATTCCTGTACTAAAACATACGCACACAAACATTGTTCACAAATTTGAAGTTTTCCATAAAAATACAGCGTGGACCTGACGTTTTGTTGTTGTTGTTGTTGTTGTTGCTGTAGTTCTTGTTGTTGTTATTGTTGTTGTTGCTCCTCTTGTTGTTGTTGTTGTTGTTATTCAAACGAATCTATCAACTTAAATATAATCCTGAAATTATTCAGGATGTTGTAATTATAACAAATAATGATTGTAAATAAATCGCAAATATCAGTCACTTTATAATGTTTTAATTTGTTTAAAATTTTATTTATTTAATAATTAATTAATTAATTAATTAACAATGTGTTTTTTTTTATTAATTTTACCCTGCTTAAAATTATTAATAAGACGATAATAAGTGACTGATTGTTTTATTTAACAATAATTATTTGTTTATCGAAATCAATGATATGAACAAAGTCGTTGATTTGTAAGTTGTGTTTGCTAAATTGTTGGCAGTTTTGGGGGGCACTAAATTAAAATTTTCAAAAACAAAAAACTAAATGGTGTTCATTTCTGTTCTATTTTTTGTTTTTTTTCCAAAAAAAAAAAACAAAAATTGTGGCTACGTTTTATGATCCGTTCAAGAGAACTGTCTACGTTCCAATATAATAATTTTTTTTTTCATTAATATCAACTACAGGATCTCACATTTAACAATTCTTTAATAATTTTTATTAATTAATTTGCGTTATTTATTTATTATTATTATTATTATTATTATTAATTTTTAAATAATACTATATACGTATATATATATAATAATAATTAGTTATTTTTTTTTTTGTCAAATTTTGCCAAACAACGTCGGTCAACTATAATCAAATCAATTCCAGAAAAGAATTGGTTATTCTTTTACAACAACAAAAAAACAACACGAAATTAACAATCGCAACTAGGTGACTGCTTTCTTTTTGGCTGATTCGCAAGTATATCGATCAATATTACAAAATAAACAGGGGTGGTTTTTTTTTTTTTTTTTTAATAAGGGTAAAACTTCCAAGAGTTGGATCGATTCGATCGTACCAACAACATAAAAATCGTTGAACAATTATTGGCTCTTTATGTAATGTATATGTTTTAATTATTAATTAATTAGTCAATTGGCCGGAATATTATGGAAAATAACATGTTGATCTCTATTGTTTAATAGAGATCTTAATCATAATTTTTTTTTTAATTATTCTTATTTCATTTTAAAAACCTTATTTTTTCTCTCAAAAACGTAATGCACGTATTGCAACAAAGTTACTCCTGTAGTATCAAAATAAATCAATCAAAATTAGTAAATATATCTTCAACATCAACAATATTATTTCCTTTTTTCTTTTTTTCTTTTTTTTAAATATAGTCTTATATACTTTGCAACAGCCATTATACGAATGGGAGTCGGATTAATATTGAACGTCTCCTTGTTTTTATCCATCATCATCATCATCATCATCATGACAATACATTTAATTGTGAGTGTTTTGACAACAAATAATTGACTTGCCACTAATTGTTGCAATATTAATTTGACTCCACATTCACATTTTGCAGTCCTAGACAAATTCTATGTGCATGAAGATATAATTCTTCTAATAAAAAATCCATCGCTTCTATAGATGATGGTCTGTCCATGGTGCAATTTTGTTCGTTTCAATCAACTGAAATTTTTTTCAAACAAATTAATCAACAATAGAATTTTCCATTTATTCCTCATAATCAATAGGCAGTCATCCAGCTGCATTTTTTCAGGTGATCTATTTGTGGAATTAATGAATATTTGAAAGATGTGGAAATTAATGAAAAGTATCCGGGGGTACATAAGACTGGCTGGTAATTTTTGTTCAAAATCAAGCTGAGGAAACATTTGTTTTCGCGATATGTTTTCAGCGCTTTCTTTCAATTATAATAAATTAGAGACGGATTTTTACGGAACTGAATTGTTGAGATATGTTGGTGGAATTTTGACAAAAAATCAGTCTTTTTAATTGTATTTGGTTTTAAAATTATAACAAAAATCAACAGTCTACCCTGTATTAGTCCCGGATACTGTTTTAGATGTTTTTCATGTGAGTCGAACGAATTCGAATTTGAACACATTTGATCCGATAGATTTTTTTTTTATGTAAAAAAGTGAATTTTTTTGAGTTTTAAGAAAAAAAAATGAATAGGAATAAAAGGGGTGTTATTGTAAAGTTTGCGTCATGGACAGACCACTCCAAAGCGCCTGGAAGAACACATATCGCCTAAACAGTCCTAATTCTATGAGCACGTTCCGCACTGTATCGTCTTTAATAGCTTTTTCTTCTTCTTTTTTTTTATACCAATTTTTATTATTATCTTCATCAATATCGTCCACATCATCAGCAGCGTCGTCCGCACACATGACGCGCACAAAACTAACAAACATTCTAATGATGTGTTTAAAATTGTTTTTGTTAGTTCTATATTATAATAAATAATCCATGCGGTCCACAATAGAGACACTTTATTATTTAAAGTCCTGCCTCCTGCCCTCCAATATAAAGGGACAATGTTGGCAGCAGTAGTGGCGGTAGCGGCATTTGTTGTTCTTGTTGTTGTAATTATCGTCGATATAGTTGTGGTGGTGGTGCTAGTTGTTGTTGTTGATGGATATGACGACGATGTCCCTCCATTTGTGGTGGCAGGCCGACCTGGACAATGTTCACATACGCCGAGCACGTCGTCGTCGTTGCCTTTACCTCGTCCTCCTCGACCTGGCGTACCGCAGTGCGTATAACAACAGTCTTCGTCTCCGCGCAATGATTTGAGCTTTTGCTCACCGGTCTCCGGGATGTTGGGATCTGCAATCACATAACACATCAAAAACCAATTCTTCATTCATTAATAATGATAATAATAATAAAAAATAGAGTATAATACCACAGGATCCCCTAAAATTAACCTGTTCCTTCCCACAATTTTCAATTTATAGAATCATCAGGAAGGTATATACGGTAGTTTCCCTATTTCTCTTTGTTTGATTGTATATTGTTTCCACTTTGGTACAATTTATCGGTAATGGTAGCGGTATATAATCTGTTTTAGCAGTCTGATTGATGGGTTGAATAGTAGACGTTATGATAACGGCAACAATTAAATAGATTGCCAAGGGAGAAGCGAGAAGATTTGTTTGATGTATTCCACCAACCCCAATTTCTTTTTTTTTCTGTTTTTTTTTTCGTGTTTTTATGATTACTATTTGTACAAAATGCAAATTTCTGTCTTCTACCATATAAATACCGACATATGCAAACATGAAAATATTTCTGTTATTGTTGAAAAGAAACTATAAAATGAATGATAGTCTCTCTGTATTGTTGACTTTGTAAATATCATCAATTCTATTGGACAGATTCAGACAAATATTACGTCAAAACTTTATTAATTATTTTCTGATAACAAACAATTCATTTTGATATAATTTTATTTATTCATTCATTCAACAATTTTTGAAGAAAACTCCACTAAAGATTTCCTTATATAAAGCAGATATTTCAGTTAAACCGTAATTTAATATGATTAGAACAGTAATCGAGATTGGCACAAGATATCTGAGGAATGAAACAGGCCATATATAGTTGAAGATGGGTAGTGGCTATACTACAGGTCACGTCCATCATTCCATTGGGACTTAAACAGCTTCAATATCAATCGATACTTTTATATATCTATATGTGTGCGTGTGTTCATATCTAAGGTCCCCGTGAGGCTTTTAACAGACAAATCTATCGTTTGGGGGACTAGAAATCACACATACACACACACACACACACACACAACTATTATTATTATTATTACTTTTATCATTATTATCATCACATTACAACTCTCGAACAATGTGACGAGAAAGAGAAAAGAAAGAAAAAATCAACTAGACGAAAGAGGGTAGAGTGGTGTAATTAGGGCGTTCTTTTATATCTCGTATTTGTTACTTGAGAGCTTAAAATGAAGAAAATTGCACGTGTGTGAATGTGTGACTGTATATCTATAGCTAGAAGGATAACCGTTTAATAGTAATCTTTTCGTTTGATATTTCAAAGATATATTCAGCTTTCTACAGACTTTCCCCAGGCGAATTTCTTTAAAGAAATTCTCACCCTTTCTTTGAAAAGGGCAAATCATCAAAATTTTGACTTATCTTCAATTTTATAACAAATAAAATCAATAACAAAAAAAAAATCTTTGATTGTATTGAAGGAGAAAGGAGAATGATTAAGGATTGGTATAAATGGTGGATGCGCCGGACGATTATTAATTTGTTGTAAAAGGTTACCATACCGAGACAGAGGAAGGTGGGCTCCCCGGCGTACTGGGGCGTTGGATGGGCCGCCTCCCCCGGTGGAATCGTTTGGTTCGTCCAATCACCCGGTAATAGATATGGACATTGTTGTTCCACGTCCTGGCATACACTGAGACACGGCCGTATTCGTTCACCTGTACGTGAAAAATGAGGCACCAGAGAACTGCACACCCACCGTCGGTATGCTTGCTGAAAATAGACAAACAACAACAACAAAACAAATTATAAAATATAAAAATGTTCACTATATTGACAAAAGAGTAGTAGTGTTGTTCAGTTATACAGTTTATCTCGTTGTTTTGAAATATATATGAGGCGATTCCTCGTTTTCAACCTTCAGACTCTACAACGTTTTTCAAATCAATAATTAATAGCTTTACAAGCCTGTCGATGTTTTATGTACACATTTTTACTGTAAGAAATTGGTCAATTTTTATTCGTATTTTATTTATAAGTTTATAATCGTGTGGAAGAATTTGATTTAAACGAACATAAAAATTAGAATTACAAAACTAACATACCAGAAAGTTAATTAGTTAAGTTGAAAAGCGTTTTTAAACTGGCTAACTTTACTGTTCTTATAAGCGAATAATTAATTTGTAAATACGTTTTTGTTGATACTAACGGAATTTGTTAGTTCTGCATTTCTATTCTTATTACATGAACTTTTAGTAAACTTAATTTCTTTGGTTTGTTCATCAACTGTAATAAAATAGAAGCTCTTTTAAGTTTACATGGGGTGATGATTCATGATTTTCATCACTACTATACATAAATTTGAAATTTTTTATCTTTGATATTGACACAAACTCTTTAAAAGGTGTTGCTTTAATTTCCAAAACATTACCAACTGGTACAATTGAATCATAACTCCACTCGCTATAAATTTACAATTTTAGTTGTTTTTTTCTCTTTTTGAATATTCAAATGTAAATTCGACATTAATTTCGTGGCAGTAGTGGCTGTGACGGCGACATCCCCATTCTTAACGATAATAACACGCGAACATTACAACAACAACAACAACAAGGGAGAGAATGATAACGATTTACAACAGCAATCTTGACAAATCGGTTCCGTTTTTCCTATATTTGTTTATTATTTATCAGTTAATTAATTCAACGATTTTAAATAACAAATATTCCACCCTAGTTATCCAAAGTTGTTAAAGATTTTAAAGAAAGAAAATGCTTATTTGAAAATTCGAAACAATTAAAATTGGAACAGAGAGAGAGGGTGTACGGGGCGGGGAGTTACACAAAAAAGACAGTTGAGAACTAAAGAAATATTTAATGAGAAAATTTCCAAACTAGAATTCTCCAAGTTGTCGAGAGAATTACAAATTGTCGCCATCATCGTCTACTGAAAAGTTGCTAATTTTGTTGTTTAAGTTTCATAAAAATAAAAGAATAATCCATCATTTTCCACAAAACGTAGGCATATGAAATGGGGGTGATTGTTAAGAATGAATTCAATTTGGTGGCACCCTTCATGACTTTACCATCTCTATTAGAATACGAACGCAAAATTGAGCAATAATCCATTTTTCTTTTTGTTGTTAGACCGTCCAATTTCATAATTGTAATTTTTTCAATTCTTCCAGCAAATTGCTATTGCACTCAATGCCTTATTATCGGTTTTTATCGAGATCGACTTGGTTACAACAACCCCCGTATAACCCCTGAACTCATCTTTTCTATAAACCTATCAAATTCACTCAGCTGAACAACATCCTAATTCAAACCGAATATCTACTATTCGATTATACCGGTTTCCGTGTTCTTATCAAGAAAAGGAACTGATCCATCCATCCATCCATTTAACCCTTAATCGACATGTGATGATTAATTAAATTAAAATCTATCACAGAATTAACAAGAGCAATTTAGTGTCTTTTCATTTAAAAAAAACTAAATAAATTACGGGGGTGGTTTTGAGAAAATATGAAAAGAGATAGATAGATACACGACGCGAAAAAATGAATGAACACCAATTGTAAGAGAGAAACAAAATCTTTTATTATTAAGGATGAAACGAAGATGGTTGTTAAGTTGTGGACGAGCGGGTTTGTCTCTATATATCCTATATCTATATATATTTATACGCGTGTGTTGGTGTATGTGAGAGCAAGCAGCCAGGCTGTATGTTCTCTCTCCCAGCTAGCAATGAGAGAACCCAGTTTCGAATCTCGGGATCGATCCCTGAGCACACAGCTGGCGCTAGGGCGGTGCCCCCGGCTTTTGCACCCCCGCAAACATGCTACGACGACGAAACCTGATTCTTACCCTTAAACGACAACGACAACAACAACAATGACGACGACGACGACGACAACTACAACGTTGAAGAAAAGAAGATGTAACGCACACATGTCACATTTCAACCAAAAATTTTTTTTCCGAGCTGAATATTCAAAATTATGTCAATCATGGGAATATAAAAGCGAACAAAGCTGATATTTTAAAATTCTAGTTTTTTCTTTTATTGTTTGGAGTCGAATAATGTTGATTGAATTCTACAATCTATTATCTATAATCCCTTTTAACATCCCCTTAAATTTTCGATATAATAATAGTTAATGGCAACTTGTTGAAGATAGATTTGTGTATGAAGTGTATTAATGTAATCAATGTCAGTTTGACGAAAGATTAAACCATCTTAGGGTTCTTGACATTGTCTGGATCATTTCTGTTTATTTGTCATAATAACAATAAACTAATTATATTTTATGATAAGAAGAATCAACTGGATATCTATAAATTTTAATTGTTCACACAGAAATGTTTGGCATTTAAACATTATACATTATGCCGAAATTCACAACCCCTAATGGTGTTTCTACACAATTTCCGTATAAATCAACAAATTTCGCGTGTATGTGTGTTTAATTTTCATTATTAAATTTGTTGTTATTTTGTTGGATATATGCATGATTGTGGCCATATCCAATTGCTATCCTCATTCATTAATCGTGTTCATTCATAAGGCCTTACGAACTTTGCCCTTTTCAACCACACCGTACACGGATCCTTGAAACGTTTTTGTTGCAAATAATTCAAATATATTTCCTGATATTGGAAATTAATTTGATTATTTCCAACAATATTGATAAGAATTAAAAAAAAAAAACGTTGATATTATGATCGTCTATAACTGGATCACTAAATTAATAAATAATGACACAATAATAGTGACCAGTCTGGGTCACCATTCTAATTGTAAAATCGTTAACATCAACATTAAAATAAAGAAACATCAAAAATTACTGAAACATTAATTATTTTTAATTAGAAGTGAAAAAGGCGTAATTCAACCTGAATCTCATTAATGTCGGTTTGTTATTGTACATCGTTATTGTTGGTGGTGGTGGTGATGATGATGATGATGATGATGAAAATTAGCAAAAATCTTTGTCTACATGCTCAAAATCAGATCGACATTAATCACCTGGTGGCGACACGGACATGACGTCACATTAATTCCATCAAGCCCCAGGTTGGAGTAGTGGAGCTCTTGTAATCCAACTCGCTTAATTTGACAATGATATGTGTGACTTACACTCCTCTTGTATAGTTGACTGGTAATTGCAATTTGAAAAATCTGGGTGAGTGTTAAAGGGTAAATTTCGAAATTATTTAGCGTTATATTTTAATATTTTACAATATAAATGAATTAATGTTTTAATCAAAAGTAGTGTTGTTGTTGTTGTTGTTTTTATTTGTATGTATGTGTGTTTTAATGCGATTGGGTCGACTAGAGTTGGGCAAGAATTGAAGGCCCCAATGGTTCCATCAAGGGTTGTACACCTCGTTGGCAATACATATAGAAAAGATAGAGTGAGGGTGTTTGTGTGACGACGAGGTCACACAGATATATTAGAGAGGGTGGTAGAGTGGTGGTAGTGGTGGTGGTGAGCAGCACAACATACAGCGCTCTCAACGTTTTCACTCTGGTCTGGTGTAGAGTGCTCTGTATGAGTGTGTGTGAAGCGAAAGAGAGAGAGAGAGAGAGAGAGAAAGAGGGCGGCTGATCGATCTTTGTGACCCGAATATGCAAGCTCTCGCAATCTGTACACCCCTCAATACCCTCCACACAACCGTCACCACAATCACGACATTGTGTCATCATCGTCATGATTATCATTATCATTACCATTATTGATATCGACATAACAACAATTCAAGGATATATACGAATATGTGAAGTACTAGTTAGAATCTAAGAAGAACTAGAATGAATCCATGTTGCTAGGGGGATGACTGGAATTATTTTGGATTTAAATAGACAAACATATATGTTGACAATAGTGGGTGAAGTTTGTAAATATACTTATGTCTATCTAGTGTTTGTATTGTATTGAAATTGGGGGGAAGTACCTACCGGTGTATTCAATGAGAATTTTAAAAAATTTCAAAGTTTTATAAAAATGACAACGAAACGAAATCCCCTTTGCTTTCACTCTTTTGTTGCATATATGAAAGAGCAGCAACTCTATGAGGTACTTGAAATGAACAAGCTATTGACACAGTTTTTGCTAATTTATACGACCTCCATCGAATCTAACACTCAAATTGTTTCAAAAATCTGAGATTAGGCGACATTTCATGATTTTGCCTTCCAGAGAAATCCACCCTCAATTGCCTATTGAATGTGATAGAGTAAATAAATAATTCACATACCATAAAATATGTAAACTAGAAAAGATTACATTGATAATCCCACGAAACCTTCCATCAGTTTTTGTTATTTTGTCTCTAATATTTGCGAATTCTCTAGATAAGCATCTACAGTTATTTCCTGTAATTAATAGCGGAAACTATCTTATATAAGGGGTTGAGATGACGATCTAATGTTAGTGGTAGTAGTAGTAGTAGTAGTAATAGTAGTGGTAGTGGTGGTGGTGGTAGTAGCAGTAAAAGATCACGCACATGTTTACTGTGCTAATATTGACCTCGTTGAGGTGTTTAACGCTTAACAAAGGTAATCCACACACACACACACACATATTTAAATGAATCAAGGGTTGAGACTAATCAAAAATGGATCCTATATTAAATATGAATTGTGTGTAGTTAGTCAATGAGAGGGTGGAATTTAGATTGTACTACAAATTGTTGTAAGTAACCCCGAAGGGGTTGTATCCAACTACGATCAACACTAAAGCGTTTTTTTTTGGCATTTCCAGAGAATTCTTGATCAATACATAATTTCGAACGTATATTTATTGAATTACCTTCGTCGAAAAAATTCGTTTCAGGTCACTACTGATTGACAAACTGGCAAAACTAAGGAGTGTGTTTTTTTGTTTGTTGTCGGTCACACAGTATCATTTTTCATCTTTTCAAGACATCCAGTTAAAGGGGATTTGTTGCAAGTCTTGACTACGTGTGGTGGACACCTTTTCTTTCTTTTTTTCTCGATATAAAACATTTACGAGTAGAGAAAACAATTTCTCTATGTTCATCCTACCGTTTATCCCGGCGCCTCCACCATTTGTACACCACTTACGTAAAACTGTTACATTTATTTGTGTTAGAACAGAATTTCGAATTGACTTTATTGTTGCAATCAAATTATGCAACGAATTATCAATTTTAATAGCAATAGAGCAAGATAGAGATAGTGAGAAAAATGGGGAGAGAGTGTGTGTTGGAAAGTTTCAATCCAGTTATAGTTTGGGGATTATCCAAAACTAAAACTATAATTACGTTGCAATGTCGGAAATCAGTTTCTAATAAATTATTCGTCCCTTTTCTGTCTATGGTAATGTTTGAAAATTTTATTAAAGTAGCTTAAATGTTGATAACAACATAATGAACTTGTATGCTAACATAAAGGATTGTCAGGTAATATCCTGCACTGTTTGTTCAGAAGCTTATCTGTTTTAAGGTAGTAATATTGTGCACTTTATAGCGTATTTCATCCCATTTAATTGCATTTATATTAACCTGAGGTTACTTGTAACGATAGGGAAACTCATTCTGGATCGCTATACAAGATTCTTAATTAATTTTTTTCTGTTAGTTTTCAACAACTTTGTAAAAATTCTACTGCGTTAAGATGTTGTAAATTAACATTAATAACATCATTCAAGTTTTATTTTGTTTTGTTATCGTTGTTGTTATCTAAGTTTTTTTGATTACAACGATCGATATCAGATGGTTTGGAATGTATTCACGTATAGAAGGAGATGGATATAAGGACGGCCTTTATACCTGATTTTTCAGAATCTCTGACAACGATTGGAATATTTCACTAAGGGTCGAGATGAGATTTTGACAGGCAATATCTGGCGTTTTTCGCCAATATACACACACACCCACACACCCACACACACATAGATATATCTATGAAATGAGAGATGAGTTTCCCTTAACGCTGGACATTTAAACTACTTTACTTTTCTTTTTTTATTTTTGCTTTTCTTTCGTTTTGTAAAATATTAGAAAGATTATAGTTGATGATGTTCCGCAAAGTTTCGTTATAAATCGTTGGGAAAACTTCTACTTTGTGTTGTTAACGAGAGCAAATTCAAACACTTGTGAATCATGGATGGCTATAAACCGGAAATCTTGTTCAAGTTTGAATGATTTACTAAATTAGTGAATTGTTTTTAATGGATTTTTTCTATAGCACCACTAACGGTACAAATCAAATTTTAAAACTGTTGTTGTTAGCATTAATAGACTAAAAGAGCAACAAACCATATTTGTGATAATCGTTCTGTTTGTAACGATAAAGGTGTAAATTACAAATGATTTGTTTAATATTGTTGTAATAAATTATTTAGTATTGTGTGAGTGTGTTTCTTTTAATTATGAGTAGACGATAATGACACTGTCGCCGACAAATGACGCCGACGTCGACGTCGATGACCATAATATAATGATAGGAAAATTTCATTTACGATTCGTGTTGTTTTTTTGGTAAGAAATTTTACCATCTTCACCAAATAAACAACAACAACAACAACAACAACAAAAGTGTATCTGCTGTTGATGTTATTGTTGTAACTATTGCTGATTCAAATTGAAGTCAATACAAGTAATTTTGACATAATTATATCAAAATTAAAATTATTAGTAATTACGTTATATTTGTTTGCTACTCTCTCTCTCTCTCTCTCTCTCTGTTTTACTTTTTAAAAACGATAAAGATGCATTTCAATAAACGACACGTGTACTTGACACGTGCTGAAAAGCTCCAATAGTAACTGGCAGGTGGCTTACATAAATGTGCATAAAGAAAACTGTTGTTTTTTCCATATTTCTGTTATTTAACGAATACAATCGCTGTCTCTCTCTCTCTCTCTCTATCTGTTGCTTTATTTTCCTCTCTATCTCTTTATGTTTGTTAGAAAAATTCAAAAAAAAAAAAAAATTTTCTTTGAAACATAAAAAAGGACAACAGTATATGGTATATAGAGTGTGGCTCTACTGGTAAAGTTATATCCTGTCAACGCACGTTAATGTCATAAGCAGCACCGTCAGCTTGTCATACCTTATATTTTCCCTTGTCCACTGATTCTGCTGCCACTTTTGAATTACTAATGTAATAATAATTAGTGGCATACCTTTCATTTTCTTTCCCTAAAGGATCTTTTTGATTTTAAAATGAAAATAGTAGATATATGTAAATTAATTAGTATTGGTTGAGTAGTGCTAATCATCATCATCATCATTATCACCATCATCATTGTTAAGATCTCTTGATAAATGAATTGATACACAATTTTGCTACACATCACTATAGTTACAGTCTTCTTGTATGTTTTATTTTGATATAATGCAAAGGTTAGGTTGATGTTATCAATAGTAATATGATGTTCATTAAAAATATCATATGATATCTATATGTAGGTATATGAGTGAGAATATTATTGGGTAATAAAAGGTAAAAATATTGCTTAGCAATGTTTGGATACCTTGCATTCAGAGCAGTGGTGTGCGATGGAGTAAGTCTGGCCGCAGTCGTATCGGGTGAGGACCTCGTGATGTGAACATGATATTCTTCTGGCCAGTTCGTCAACGGCGAGCAAGTCGTCAATCAGGCGTCGGCAGTCGTTGCCGCCCCGGAAAGCTTCGTGGGGCAGGGCCGCGTCGACCGCGTGCTCGCAGCAGTGGCGCATCCGGAGTCCGTGCAGCACGATACGCCTGCGCTCGGGGCCCAAATTGGGGCCGCACACCTCCTCTTTGTGCGATTCTTTCAAATAATAAAGGCACTGAGTAGACTTAGTACTGTTGGCGGGGCAGGGCGGCGGACAGAGGGGTCCGTCGCCGGCTGCTGCTGTATTACTACTACAGACGGCCCAGAATCCGGCCACCGACTGCAGGTCGCTCGTCGTCGTTGACGGCCAGCTGCTGCTGCTGCTGCTGCTTTTGCTATTGTTTTGAATTGTTGTATTAGAGGTTAACCTGGTGATGGATGATGATTTGGAAGTTATAGTTGATGTAGAAGTTGAAGTGACGACGAACCCGAGCTGCTGCTGCTGCGACGACGGTGGCGATGTGGCGGCAAACGCCAGGCCGGCCATCAGGAGCAGCGACAGGCCCGACGGGGCCCGGGGCATTCTGCGGGGCAGGGCGCGACGGCGGCGGCAGCGACGGCGGCGGCTCGGTCGTCTGCAGCTACGGAAGCCGGGAGCATCGCTGCGGGCGGCCGGAGTGCCCCCCCACGCGGCTCCGACTGACCCCTCCGGGGGCCGTGTACCGGGGCCCGCTAGGCCAACCGGACACGGGCCCCCCGCAGCCCTCGCTCATGCTGCATGCTTGTCGGAGGGCCCGGACCACATCACATCACTGCACTTTTTTATTAACACACACACTAGGCGCACTGTTCATACACTACTCCGAGGTCACGGTGGGCCGCCATCTTGAGAAGGTACGTTGCTCACAGTCCTCCCCGCCCGGGCGCGAGCTGTGCCGGCCGTCTCTCGCTCGACACTGGCATGGTGGCGGCGGCGCAACACAAGCGCACGCGCTCCATACTGCACATACACATATACCATCAACAAACAGAGATCGATCCACTATCACCGCCACCACCACCACCTCCAACAGAAACAACAGCGCCACCACTACACGAATTATATCACGATCTTTACCGATGATAATGACACTTATGCCACCCGTTTAATTGCGCCCTCAAACAATCCATTCCTACAACAGTGGCGATCCATACATTCACCCTTGACAGCAAAAGCGACCCCTTATGTTCAGAAGTATAACACCTGCAACTCTTAACATTAACCCCTTGTAGTTAACTCTATTCGACATTAAAAACCAATATTTATATGGTATTTAAAAAATGGTGGAGGCGCCGGGGCAAAAAATCTCACCAACAGATAATTATTGTTTTATTAAAGTACAAATTCTAAATGAAAATACATAAATTTCAAGAAGTACATCTAAGAAAATCCTTCATAAAATCCAACGGTCCACGTTCCAATGTTCTATTAACTAAATTAAAAACATAATAATCCTGTTTCTTAACAAACATAACACTATCATCCGTCAATAAATCAGCAGCATCCAAATCATCCGGAATACCTATCCAATCTTTCTTAATCAAATCACCATTATTCTCCAATCGGTGGCCTATAGGTTTTTTGAAATTCAACGAATAATACTTCGATCCTATAAATATACAAGCAAAACTTTTAATCTTTTAAGAGATTATCCACTCAACATTGATTGAACTAAATATAAGTACCTACCTTTGAAAAAATACGCTATTCTCTCTTTTCGATAATAAAAGGCTGCATCCAATTTCTTAATATTAAATCCATCAAATGAACGGATCGGTTTTTTCAAAAATTTTCGATTTGTTGATGTGAATTTATAGAAAATATCATCTTTAAAGAAATATGTAGTTTTACCGATTGTGATAATCGTATCAATGTCAAGTGGTATTTCATATTGATGATGTAAATATGAACCGATTTCAAATGGACCAAATTCAAGACCGTTATCAGAAAATATCCAATACGACTGATTTTTGTACATAATTCTCTCATTTGAATATGACAGAAATATAGAATCGACTATTTTATTATCAGTATTATCACATAATAGATTATTATCCATTTGTTTTACACCATACAAATCAATCAAATGATTAGTATTTTCTTTTGTTACTTGACTAATTATTGTTGGATCATAGTAAGGGTACATCACTGAATTTTCATCAGGTGAATGTTTTAAACCCAACGAATGTCCGAATTCGTGCATAATCGCCCAATTGATATCTAAACCATCTTGCGGATACAATGACCACATTTCCTCATTATCTAAATGTATACTACCGTCGTTCTATATAATTATAAAAAAACAAATAAGTTGATGATAAAATTCGTAAATTTACTACTTACAGGATAATAAGCGTATCCTAGACGAAATCCAGGACCATCAATATGTTCCGAATAAATTTGTATATCGGCAATCTCATCTGTATTGTTAATCTCTTCAATTATCAAATTAATTGTTTTCAACCATGCATCTATAGCGTTTTTTATAATCATAATTGTATCGTTTCTTGTAAATCCAGGTAGATTATCAACAATTTTAAAAGTTAAATTCTTCTTACGCCATCTTGCTAAATTTACAATACTGATAATAATAATAATAATAATAATAATATTGATAAGAATTATAATTTACATGTTCTTGATGTTTCTTGTACTGAACCCGGTTTGCCACAACGTGGACGTATAATTTTCGATGCAGTTTCACTAGTTAATGTTGATGGTAATTGTGTATCAAAGAAATTTTGATAAGCTTGAACAGCATCTTGTAGTTTGGTAGTCATTGGTTGCTAAATTATCGTTGAAAATTGTTGTTAATATAGAAGCATTTTGAAGGAGAATTATGTAAATTACCTCTACAGGTTTTTGAGAAGATAACTGAAGACAGATCAAAGACACAAGAACTCCTATGAAATCCATATTGAAACTACCGAGATTTTGCGGTGAGATTTGCTTTATGTAGCGTTTCGCTTATCAATATTATTTGTTGGTTAGTGGAAATTTTATAGGAAATACATGGATAGTTTTGATAGTAATGCAATTCTGAACTTGTCAGCATCTTCAAAAGATTGTTTTGCTTTGCTGGTCAATTGTACTGTAAGCTATTGTATTCTTTCAAGTTTTGAGCTGAACTACTAGGGTTGCAGCCCTCAACTGGTAGGGAGGTTTGTACCGTATGGTAGTGTTTCCTACTCGTACCATCAGTCAGAGGAGAGTCGGTGGCCGCTAGAGAAATGGCTCGACAGATTGATTTTCAAGAATGACGGTGCCATTTGAAGATGATGGCTTGTCTAGAATTGGGCTGAATAACACACAATATTTGTATAAAATTTTAATTTATTAACCAGATATAAGACAGATAGTAAGAATTTTACAAAAAAATTCTTTAAAATTGCACAAATTTCTTACAATTAATTTGTTAAAAAAACAACGAATTGACAAAAAAAAACCAAACGTATATATTATAAAAATAAATATTAAGAAGAGGATCTTATATTTACTTGAATTAAAAATCATTACACACTAATTAACATTCGTTCATTCATTATTTACACTCAACTTACGTATAACACATAATTAATTACAAAAAAAAATAAAATTATTATAATTAACCCTAGTGAAAAATTTTAACATTATCGTCTCAGTCAACATTGTCTCGTTCACAAAACGAGACAATATTACAAAATTTGAATTCAAATTAATTAGACAATTAATTAATTAATTAATTATAACACTCGCTAGTCTAATTATCACTAGTGCGATGATATTTATCAATATTGTTGTTGATAATGTAGTGCTACTGTTATTATCATTCTTTGTAGATGTTGAATTTGTTTCATTTGATGATGGTGATTGACCTACCGGATGCTCGTGGTGGTCGCCTTTTTTTATCAAAATAAAACAAAACAAGATTAAATTATTTGTTAATTAAGAGAATAGAATCGCTGATACAGTGCTGTTCAAAAAATTGCAATAAAAATTGTGCTTATTTAAACAATTAAACAATTAAACAAAAAAAAAAAAAATAGTGATAATAAAAATGAACAGAACTGTACAATGAATCATTTTTTTATAATGAAGATGATAGAGACGAACACATACTTATGAATGATAGTATTGTGACGAGTCGCCCTGTATATTTATGGTTTTTATTTTTGATAAGATTTGGATCAATGGCTGGGAGGACGGCGGTAGTTTTCTGGAATGTAGCCGACTCCATTAATATATGGCCGTAATATTCGTAAAACTATATCAAAATTCAATAATTATAAATTAAAACAACCGAAACCAGATGCAATGTTGTCCAGTTTGTTAAAAAAAAATAATGCAAAATCTGGACTGTGTTCTAACATTTTTTTTTTAAATAACAAAAACGTGCAATTTGCGTGCAGCTAACATTCCTCTAATTAGCCGTGCTCGATTTATAATTAGTAATTAGTGTCGAAGTTGTTAATTTTTAGAAAAATAAAAAACAATGAAATACGTGCAATAATTCGACTTAAATCTACAATTAGTTGGTCAAAAATTGTGCCAAATACAAAACTCCAAATACATACTTGATGAAGAGAGCGCTATTATTTCGATTTGGCACTTTTAGTGGTTAATCAATATGAATTATATCTAATTTCAATAAAAATCCCTATTTTGATTGTTTGTTTTTACCTGCGTCCATATTTTCATCTCCTGCAATATCGCTCTCCCCATCAACTAACCATCCTCTTGACTCACTAGTTCCAATTGTGCCACGTGGTGCATCTTTACAACCATACCACCAAAATGCTGTTGATCGTGGAAATGATGGATTTGCTTGATCAACAGCAAATGCACGATCATTGAAACGATAATATGCAGCATCTTTATAAAAATATGTATAACCATTTGTCCATTGGAAAGCTGCATCTAAATTATTTGGTAAACCTAACCAATTTGATATTGGTTTTGGATACATTGATTTGACTGGTGGACGTTGTGATGGATCGAAACGCCAGAATTTGGCACCTTTAAAGAAATAAATTTTACCATTACCACTCCATACCATAGCTGCATCTAAATCGTCAGGGATTCCAGTGAAACCTACACAAAATTTTTTGCAAATTACACCAAATTCTAGATTTTATCAACGATAAAACCTACCATCTGAGATCTCTTTGGGGTAATCGCCATCCATCCTCCTACCCTTGTATCGCCAATATTTCGATCCTTTAAAGAAGTACGTTTTGCCGTTTTTATAAGTAAAAGCTGCATCAATATTGCCGGTTAAACCCGGCCAACCGTTTGATATCAATTTTGGATAACCAGGAGCAACACTATCCTCAGTTAAACGCCAATATTTATTGCCTTTGAATATATAAGTGTAACCTTCTGCTGAATTAAAGATCGTATCAATTTTTGAATCTTTACATAAACTATTATCATTAGGTGGTGATGATGGTGGTTGTTTTTTACCATTCGTTTTACTCTCATCATAATCACCATCATCATTATTATCAAAATCAAAACCATTATCACTTTTATTTGGACGTGTTTTTTTACCATAAAGCGCTTGTATACCTTGTACATCATCATCATCTAATCTAAATAATGGATCATAACCACGATAGAATGGTGCCATTAATGCTTCACGTACATCTGAATGACTTAAACCTAATGAATGGCCAAATTCATGGGCGGCAACTTGAAATAGATTTGTACCACGATATTCAGCTGCTGTCCATTTTTCACTAGCATCAAAATGTGCATCACCACCAAATACTGGGAAATAAGCATGTGCTAATGTACCACCAGGACCATCAAATGGATCACCATCACCATGTTCACCAGTTTCAAAACGTATCTCTATATGTACATGACCATTTGATGGGGTGAATGTTAAATCGGTATATTCAGACCATACAGCAAATGCACGAGCTATCTCTTTATCGACTTTTTCTTTTGATAAATTTCTTGGATATTTCGATATACGATAAGTTAAATTTTTCACCTTCCATCTACTACCTGAAATTAAACAAAACAGGAAAAAATTATAGTAATTTTCGATTTAATTTTAAACAAACAATAATAATAATAATAAATAATAAAATTCCCTTGAACTGTGTTTCATAATCAATCGACCAAATCTCCTGGATGCAGTTGACGTTGACCTGACATAAAAGAAGGTCTTTTATACATCCATACATACACATATATACAGCAATGTGATTATGAAACTTTTCAATATATCATTATCGTTTTTAAATACACAATACAGCCAGTGTAAATTCAACACAATAACGTATTTATAACGATTTAAAAAGTCAATAAAAGCAACCAGGCTTTATTGCAATGTTGATAGTAAATACTGTCTGTAAAAAGTGGTTAAAAGGCGCATTGAACTATAATTCAACATTCAAACAAATCTGCATCTCCATCTCTATTGAACTGATTTTCGTGTGAATATCACTCGATGCGAGAACACTTATCAGCAACATAATTTAGAGGGGGACTTGCGTAAACTCGCTATGCGTTTCACGCTAGTGAAAATTCGGGCTTGAAATCATCAAAAATAAAGATGAAGATTTATGATCAGCAAACACGCTAGAGACGTTAACCTAGAGTCGGTATTGTGCATTCAATCTAGATCTTTATCGTATAAACCGTAAGGGTGCGCCTATACGTAGACGCAAAAGTTACAGATAAAGACTTTGTTCAAGAATATCAACGATTATCCATCATTTTTTATTGACTGTTATTATGATTAATCTCTAATTGTTTAAAACAACAAACAACACGTTTATAAAACGACAGTATAACACTATTTAGATCAAATAAAACTGACTCACCTTGTAAGGCATATCGTTTTGAACGATTATCACCAGTACCAACTTTATCTTTAACACCACAACGTGGTAGCTGCATCATTTCTAATGTTGCATTATTTAGTTCACCTAAATACAAACAAAAAAACAAAACAATATTAGATAAAAAATGTTACGACCTTAACCGCTTAACCCAAAAAAATGTAGAAATAAAACAAACAATACCTGTAACCTCTATTCCAGCGAAACTTTGAAAATCTTCTACGGCTTTTTTAAAGGCACTTTCATCTAATAAGGCACCAGAACTACTAGAACGCGTCAATGAACTACCCAAATAACCATATTGAGATAAATAGAGCTAAAAATAAGAGCAAAAAAAAATGTAAGAATTGCAACAATATTAGCAACGATATTGCGTGTCTCCATAGTGGTGTACCCAGTCGTTTGTATACGCTAGGGAACCTCATTGGATGGACACGTGTTATTGCTTTTCTAGTGATTTAGATTTAGAAAGTGATTTTTTTTTAAGAAAATCGTTGAAATTTTATAATAAAACCACAAATTGATTTAGTTTGGTTTCTGGATGATTTCCATGCAAAATTCCATAATAATTTCAAATTTATTATATAATCGTAAGGATTGCGGTCAAAAACCGTAACCAACAATACATTTTTCTATTGTTAAAATATATTTTTTGCAATTATTCATTAAAAAAAAAATGGTATAATTTTCATCTATTATCATCATAATCATCCTGTCAAGATGTATTTAACCTTGTTATCAAAAGAAGAAATAATTAAATTTTTATTTTTCATAATTTACCACCATATTCAGGATATGGAACCTTGTCAGGATTTGACCGTCAATTGAAGGTAACTAACCATCATGAAATTAAAAATTCTGCTTTAAATAACACGGAAATAATGAATAAATAATCTAGCGTATTTGTAATCGATTAAACAAATAAACGTCATCAAATTGATAATGACGTTATCACGATTTGATTCAATTAAGAAACAAGGATTTAGCTAAGCTAGACTCATATTTTTTAATTTTGAACCAGTTTAAATTGGAGCAATTTTTCGAACGATAAATAACTCAATAATGGTTGAATGAAGGGGAAAAATGAAAATTTGAGCAAAGAAAATGAATCATTTTTTTTTTTCATGTTTGTATGAACATAAGTAATAATGTTGTAACAATATTTTGAAACAATTTCCATTTATGGAAGGAAAATTTACTTATTTGATAACAGATTATGATAACAAACTAATAAGGTGTGGAATTCCTGGCCTGTTATCAACAATGCACCTATTCCTTTCTTTCATATAAAATAAAAACTGATCAATAAAGAAATACTTAATTAATTTTAATATTCAAAACGTGAGTGAGTCACGTTATTAGTTAACAACAACAGGTATTCGTTTTACTCATACTTAATTCTTGGTAAATATCGATAAATTATGAAAATGTTAAAGAATGTTTATGTGGGTGTATTTTTGATTCACCATTTTTCTTTTTTTTCTTGTGTTTGTGTAAATGTGTGTGGAAATTTTGCAATTTTAATTGTACCGAAGCTTGATATGATAATTTTTTTGTGTTTTATCTACCTTTGAAGATGTCGTGTGGTCGACGACGACGACGAATCTTATTAATTAAATGACCTTTTGTTAATTCAACCTTAGTTGTCTTTGTTGAATTATTTGTTAAAAAAGGGCATAAAATTGTTTGTAAATAGAAAAATCGATATTTCACTAAAAGTCAGGATATTTAAATTAACTCTTCCATAAAAAAAGTAGATTATATTAACTGTACTTTGTCTATTTTAAGCCGGCTGGTTTGACCTTAACAGATAACAGCAGAATAACAAAAAGGCACTAATTTGTTTGTTGAAAAATTACCAGTTTGCAGAGCACCCTGTAGAGATAGTGTTTTCAAAGAAGGCTCCTCTGTAAGCCTTTTAGGCTTGATTCATCCTCCCTTCCTAAATCGCGAGCCAAAATCCAACTCACCTTATATTCTTTGGACATAACTCATAAAGGAGAGATTACGTTAAGTGAGTCTTAAACTTTACGAACTTTAAGCTGATCTGAAGCGGGATCGGCTTTATGTCAAGATTTAGGGAAGGACGATGTTTCAAACTATGATGTATCAAAAATTTCTGGCAAGGATTGTACGTTAAATTTGAATGAGGTGCAAAAACTTCAGTAGCACTTAAAGTTCGGTTAATTTTCCCTTCCGAAATCTAGACTTAAAATCGAGCTTGCCTCAAATTAGCCTTACGTTACTTAAATTTAAGACTCCTTTTCATAAAGGATGACTTAAGTGTGTGGCGCAATACAAGAAATTTTGGATTCTAAAAGCTTTAGGTTGATTTAAGACAAAAACTGTAAAGAGCTCCTATAGTTACATGGGGCATTTCGTATCTGAAGATAAACGAGAGATTGAGGAATTTCTGCTTGAGTGAGAAGTTTACCAAAAACGCGGTCAATTTAGAAAGGAGCACTGTTGCTTAATTGAATTACACAGTCTCTTACAATTTCCCACAAAAAAGCGAAAACTGTCCGTTATATCGAGATAATTTGCAAATTCATCGATTTCACTCTATCAACATTTAATTTTTGTCTTCAAATATCTCATTTGAATTATATGAGACAATTCACAAACTACTTTTGCTTATAAGCGCCCTTTTATGCATCTTTCTTTGAAATGCACTATCTCCATTTAGAGTCAAGTCGGCTAACTCTAATAGATGGAGTATAAACAAGTCACATTGAAAACTGTTAATTCATCATTTTTAACAATAAAAACACTTATTTCCTTTATTTAGAATATGGAAAAGAAAAAAAAAGAAACAATGAATAATTCGTGTTGAATACAAAACAAAGTTACAGATGTTTTCCAGTTTCTTTTACAAAACACATCTTTCATACACGATTTCTTATTATTATTTTTTTTTGCTTCAATATGACTCATGATTAAAACAAATGGCACATATGTTGCGATGTTATGAATAAATGCGGTGGTGTATATATACAACAATAAAACATAATTTTGTTAATCTAATCACTAAATTAAATCATATTGAGAGAGAACAGAACAACAAGAGAAAAAAAGCAAAAGATTCTAACATCAATCTAAAAATAAATCGTAATTACGATTAATTTCTAATTTAGTTTAACCATGAGCTTAATCCTAATTTAACAATAAATAAATTAACCGGAAATGACCATTATTATTATTATTATTTTGTCAAATATTATATTGACAATGGCATTGAACTACCAAATTTAAAATTGAAAATTGCAAGTGAATAACATAGCAAAAAAATGAATCATTTTATTGATTCTTATCAAATGTTCTTCTTTATTTATTTGTTTATTTATGGTTTTGTTATCAATTATTATTATTATTATTATTATTATTATGAGAAACGTGTAGTTTTTGATAAAATTTCAGATGTTCAGATGGACATTGTAGTCCCACTCAAGGCTAATAGTTGTCTTGAATTTTAATCAATACCGCAAAAGATTTATAACAAAATAAAATAAAACAAAAAAAAAACTATTATTATTAAGCTGTCAATGACCACACGTTGAATTGTTGACCTTTTTTCTCTCGACAATTTATTTGAAAAAAAAAACTACAATTTTTCGCTAAATTATCGCTTATTAGCTGATTTATCGACAATATACTGATAAAGTTGTGTATTACTCAGTGATTAGAAATGATTCATTTGTTAATAATAATTCATTAATTTTGTTATTTGCAAATATCGTCTAACATTATAAATACAACAAATTCAAGGTAAATTCTTCAACTTCCGGATTAACGTTATTTTATTACATGAACCTTGACAATTATCATCATGATGTTGTTTTTTTTTACAATATTTTTGCCATATTTTTTGTTTATTATATATAAAAAAAAACAACAATTAGAACAAAAAAATTGTTATATAATTGAGGTTTAATGGGGGAAAACTGTAACGATTTGTAATAATTTCGGGGTCAAATTTCTAATTATTATCTAATCATTGATCGAATTCAGTAATTTGAGAGAATTTCTTTGAATCCAACAAATATAATCAATGAATTTCTAACCGTTTCTAATGAATCATACGATCTTGACCTTACCTAATGAATTCCACCTGTCGTCTTTCACTTTTTAACACAAAAACGTAGGTTTAATGGTTTAATTATTCATTCATATTTGTTGTTATAAAATAGTGGAATTAATCATCAAATTCTAATGAAAAACATAAACCGGTAAGCGATTTTATGAATGAATAATCTAGGATTTCTAACGAATTCGTAGTAAACTTCTGAATACGCATCGATTTCTCTCTTTATCTAATTTATTATTATTATTATTAAAAATTATTTGTTATTAAAATTGATAATATATTGTTTCTAATAGTGGAAACGTTAATGAGTCACACAAGTTTTTTTCTATATTGTTAATTGATTGGACCTTACCACTGACCCTTATTATATTTTTTCTATTAATTGCAAATTCTTAATTGACGGAAATTTCATGTTTTTTTATTTATTTATTTATTTATTTAAAATCTATTATTATAGAAATTTTGTAACAAAAGAGACTTACCAAAGCTGAATTTCCGGTAGGTGCGCTTTCCAAAATACACCAATTTTCCGACAGAATATAAACAATGAAAAATATCGTTTTATACATTTTCGTTTGTTGGCTGTTTTGTTCTAAATAATTCTCATATAAATTTCCTTATCTAATTTTTATCTTTTAAATCAAATCACACACTATTTTATCTCTAATTTGTAAAATTTTTGTTGTTGGTGTCTAATAAGGATTTTCGCGCACTACGATCTTCGTTTTTGTACTTTACAAAAAAAAAAACAACAGTGGAATATTATTGGGAAAAACGGCCAAATTTGATCAATCACATATGTAACTAAATTTGATTTATTTAATATAGAGATGATCAATTTGGTTATTTTTCAAATAAAAAAAAAATTTAAACAAAAATTTGTGGAAAGATTATGGACGAAGCGCGCAATGCGCGATTACTAAAACACAACTGAGACAAACAACTGTCTACAACACGATTTTATACATTTAGATACCTCACTGATTTTTCATCCAATAAACATCATGACAACAATTACGTGTTATAGTTTGTGTGTTGTGGTTGTTGTTTATTGTTGATTAGATAGATAGATAGATGTGGCTTTGTTTAAAATGTTATCAGATTTTTCATCAGCGAGGACATTTCCTCAAAACGTAATCCAAATGATGAAAAATTCAGCGAGTAGAAAGTGCGTAAGGTCCTTCTAAGTTCAAATTGACAATTTGATGAATTTTTGAAGTTCCTAAGGGTTGGAAATTGTTGATTTTGGAAATTTCAGGAGATGCGGCAAAAAAAACAGTTTTTTGACTTTGAAACTTACTGCATTTCAAGATTTCTAGTGCGTTTATTGAATTATAGACGATTGTCTCTTCATTACTGAGTAATATCCAAACAAACCGTTAAGGCTAAAATCGGATGTACACTTGTTTCAGGCGATACCAAAGGGAGAATGCTGAATGCAGACATATTTCTACTTAAATAGCCTTACTGCCAGAATGTCAAACAAGTCAAGAGTAATTACTGGGCAATTTTCAAACAATAAGAATCCTATTAAGAGTTAACCAGGATCCTGGCAAACCAGTAAAACATTCTGACTGTGCGTAGAGAGTTGAGTATCTTTTCGCATTAAAAAGATCCTCAGAGATATCTTCGTCTGAACAGCCTACTACTGAGTAATTTCCAAATAAGCTGTGTTTAAGTACTTTTATATGGAAAAGTAGCCAATTAAGAAGTCTTTGTGTGTTCTAACAGTTGAAGAATTCTACAAGAACTGTATTCGGCTCTTAGAAGCCTTCCTAAGGCATCCAGTACCTATGAGTACTAGACAATCAAAAGTAGCTAATATCAAATTTTAGAAAATCCATATATAGCTAGAATTGCAGATAAAGATCGAGACTTGAGACAGGAATACAATCTTTTATCAAAATTAAATTCGTCTACCTTTGCTGGATGTTTCGTTAATGATTTCTCAATTTGTTTGACAAGTTTTGTAAACTTATCGAAACATCTAGTTTGGAAAACACTCAGTAACCGGTTTGATTCTTTTGCAAAACGATGATTATTAGAGAATTTTGATTTGTGAATTACTCATTAACCAGTTTTTACGATAAATCTAAAGGCTCATTGTTTTAAAGCATTTTTTTATAAAAAAATCATCGAGTTCTACGTAGAGGAAAAACACAAATCGTGATCTACCTACCATCTGCTGGAAAATTAGCGTCTGGTTTATCCATTTTCAACCAGATCAAATAATTCATATCAGATTTATATGATGGAAATCTTTAATTAGATCCACATGTTTAGCGATTTACAAATTCTATGAATTTTCATTAGTAATTTTTTCTATATTATTACTGTTATTATTAGTATTATCATATATTACAATCATCTTTTATTGGAATTACTATGCAATAATCAATTGTATAATTTGTTTTTTTTTCTTCTGTTATTGTTGCTATTTGAAAGTAGTAATTTTTTAAACCTTGCAGCTATCTGTCTATAATAAATATTCATTAAATATCTTCAACATAAAATAATCAGGATTTAGTTGGAAAATTTTGAAGAAATGAAAAACTAACCACCGGAAATCAATTTCAATTTATTTATTTTTATATTTGTCTTTTAAACTGTATTTGTTTATAGATGAGAAGTTCAAAAAAATGCATCTGCATTTATACAACGTGATTTGCATTCAATCAAAATAAACATTATTCTTTTTTAATTCTTTGATTGAAAACAAAGTTTTGTGAAGAGTTCAATACACTTGGTGATGAAGAAGAAGAAGAAGAAGACGACGATTTTATTATTTTGGACACATCAAGGTGTCAGATTTTTTTTATTTTAATAAAAATACCGTGCCTTGAACATCTACCACATCAATCGGAAGTTAATCAGGAAATAAATTAATTTTCACTCAAATCGACAATTCTAGAATACTTTAACAGTTTTATTTTAAGCATCAACCTTCAAGAATAATGGAAATTCAGTTAGTGACTAGTTTGCTTAATTTCATTATTGTTTGAAGAGCATTTTTGCTTATTAAAACAAATATAGAATCATTGATTTGTGGCAAAAAAAATTTTTATAAAATTGTGTGAATCACTTTCTAATTAACCACTGGAATTATGCAAAACTCCTCCAAAACCGTACCCATGACTCACACATTTCCTCTATACAAACCAGCTAAGAACCATCAAATACAATTGGATCAACAAAAGCCGATTTATTTAAAATTCAAACCAGATCATTGATCTTTTGATAAACGATTTTGTTGCTTTCATTGTTGTTATTATATTAGCCTCACCCTTTTATCCTTGAGATGTTTTAACCCCGAAATTGTGAACACCAACCCGCAAATAAAAATTGTTGTTGGTTCAAAACAAAATTCCACTAATGCTCTCTTTAATATTTAAATGAAATCATCCATTGTATAAATGGCATGTGTGTGTGGATCGTGTGTGGATCATCGTCTTTGTTGTAAGATCAGTATCGTTTTAAAAAAGAAATTAAATAAAAAAATTGAAATGATAATGTGTTGTTTTAGTATGCAAAACCATCATCTGTAGCTTTATATAAAATCAAAACGATACAACAAAGAGTTGTCGTTGTTTAGAGAGTGGCACGACCATGCCCAACCCATTTTCTCTGTATATTGTTACTAATTGTAATCATACTTGATTTCGACAATCAAATGTATTTTCAATACAACAACAACAATAACGCTAATTCATAGTAAATCTGTGGTTTATATTTTAAACTACAAGATAAACTCGTATGAATCATTTTATCAAATTTTTGGTGGAATTGTAGGTGAAATTTTATAGTTTTTCCCAAACAATAGTAACCTTCAACCTGTATATTTGATAACAATTTTAATTACGTAAAAGACAAATAATTTCGCAATTTGTATTACAAACACAGTTTTAGTTACACTTTTATTAATAAAAAAAAAAAAAAAAATAAATAAATACAGTTACGAAATGTCTTCCCAATAGCGAAAATTGTACAAATTATTCCAAAACAACAATTATTAGAAAAACTACTACCGCACCCTTAAAAATTTTATCACAACCCTGACTAGTCTTTGTAAACATGATAATGTATCACACATACACACACACACCTGAGGAAATTGGGGGTTTCCACAATTTTCTGTTATCACATTATAGACCAAAAAAGGACAAAAATTAACAATTTAGTTTAGTAAAACCGGAAATTTGGATATAACCATATTGGAAAACTGTTGTTAGATTTGCTGTATTTAAATGATAAATTAATAATTTTTCAGCTGATAATGGATGCCATACACCAAATGTACAAGCTGGATTATCATCTAATTCATAATAATGGCAACGTTTTGTTGCACGTACTGATGGCATGTATTCGAACATATCGATTGTTGTACAAATTGGCAATAAGAGATTTAAACCTGGAAAAAACAAAAAAAATTATTGTTAATATTATCATTATTTTCAAGTTTTTCGGTAGTTTGACGTCTTTATTTGGGAAAGTTTTGATACGAAATTCTTAAAAACAGTTAGTGGTAAATTGTTAGAAATAATTCTGCATTTTCTATTGTTTATTGTTATTTAACAATAATTTAAGTTGACTCATCACATTATTGTTTTATTTGTTTCTTTGTTTGGCTGGTTTTTGCAAACTCCCAACCTCATCTTTGCAGATTCAACAACTCTACTGGGCATCTGTATAGATTTACAGAAAGGGCTTGAAATGATAATCATCCAAGTAAGGAATTTGGAAAAAATCCTCTCTGCTGAGCCAAAATATGAAGATCTCCTATTGCATAACAGTAAGTTGAAAAGTCTACTGTTTGCAGTTCCTGAGAAATAGCTAAACCGGACAGAGGATATATTGCGCCCGAGGCAAACAAGGGTTACGGCCACAATTTTCAATATTTCTTTGAATTAATATTCTTCTAACGTATATGAATTGGCGCTCGAGGCAAGTGTCCTTATGGCTCGTCCGTGGGTCCTACACTGAAAAACAGTAAATATACAAACTGCTTGAATAGCGTGAGAAATTTCGTATTTAAACACAGAGGAATGTTCAAGATATTTTGCCTCAAAGGACCCAAAAACGATAAAATTAGGCATTGTTTTACGGGCAGTATTATATGTGACTTTTACCGTCAGTAACGTAAAAATCATCTTGACTACAAGCTTAATTGGATAGAACAAATAACAAAAAGAAAAAACCGAAAACAGATAGACTTAAAAATGAGAGAAACATGTTGGTTGCTTGACAGAAAGTCACGAATGTCGCAAGACAACAAAATCTTAATTTATAAAAAAAACTTTAATCATTCCCATCTAGACATATGCCATTGAACTGTGAGGCTGCGTCAGTAAATCCAGCATCGCTTCTTCGTGCGACAGTAGACGCTCCATGGTAGGTCACCAACCTAACAGTCCAAGAAATAATCCAGAGTAGTCAGAAACATCACCAAAAATTAGAAACACATACCAAATGCTTTCTAAAACCATTAGTGCAAGCAGTGGCGTAACTATAGTAACATAGATCTTAAGAAAAGGCACCTGTGCCGACGTGTACGCCGGGTAACCATCTCTAGTCGTACGCCTTTGAGTACACGAAAGGAAATGACCAACGGACCTTTAGTAAGATGTAGAGGACCTTCAAGTTTGGGAAGCCTCATTAGGTCGGATTTGAGGCTATTCTACTGGTCTCTCAATTAACAAAGTAGTCTATAGAATTGTAAATTCTGATTGTTGTTGAATAAATTATGGAAAAAAGTGTGTATTAGCCGTGCTCTTCTAAAGCTAGGCTTGAGTGTACAATAGACAATCCACTCTTATTGAAGCAGTCTGTATGAATAGCGTCTCGTTTACCAGAAACAGCTGTAGATTTGATAGTTTTCAGATGGTTTGGGTAAAAAACGTTCTTACAAACAGACAAGTTTCTAAAATAAAGTCAAAAAACGCAAAAATCAGGTCCGGCGCAAGTGGTTGTGCAATTAGACGGAGACACCAAATTACGTTTTAAATCATATCAAAATTAAATACAGTTTTTACTGTTATTAGTTCTTTGCTGTAGTGTAGGTTTTTGTGTGTGATCTGTGTGCACATGCAAGGCGCCTTACCTACCAGCTTCAGTCCTGGCAAAAGTTGAGAGTTGCATCGAAGGTGATGACATGAGTCATTGTCATTAGTACAGTTTTCAGTAGTTTTCTGACTATTTCAAAATACCTATGGATTTAAACATGAGCACAAAATTCCATACAGCATCGTGTCATTCACATTCAAACCGACCCTGACCCTGACACTTTCTATTTCGTTGCTCCTTAATTTCAAGTAACTTAAATTCATTTGGCAACTCTCTAACATATCATATCTAATTGTAAGATCATTATCATTGGATAATTGAAGATGAAGATTAAGATCGAAACTTGTGCGGAATTCTAACGACTACCCTATCTATCATCTCGTCCATTCTTTGTTATTTATTTATTTTAACAATAAATATACGATAATATTGTTCAATTATTAATAAACAGGTAATTTTTCCCATCGATTATTATTATTAAAAAATAAACAATTGTAAATAAAAGAGAGAGAAAAATCAAACAATTTCCCAACACATATAATTTCCTGTTTCCTATCTATCTATGTATCATCAACAAATATCCATTTTTTCCATCTCGATCGACTCATATAACAACAAAATTATTATCATCTAGCTGTAGTATAGATTTCTAGAAATAAAACAACCAAAACCACATCATATGCTCGTTTAATTAGTCACCCAACAACGTTATAAAAATGACCAGCCAGAAAAAGAGCAGCAAATTTTTGGACACATCACTATAAATTAATTCAATCCAATTATGGTTGAATGATTTAATCGGATTTCCACAGATGAAGTAAACGGAAGTTTGCGGAAGTGGTGAAATATTTGAATAATTACCTAGAAATCCTGAAGATGGTGGATTACGTCGTAGACGATTTGGTGTGTTGCTTTGTAGAAAATCCCACAAATTCCATATTGTTTTTGGATTTATTATAAAAATCTTCGATCGTTTATATTTTCTTTTATATGCAATATAATTCGGAAATAGATTGAATTCCGGATGATTCAACCAATCGTTTAAAGACTCATTATAATTACTTGGATCCCACATGATAATTGTTGTATTTTTATAGAGATCATCATCTAAGAAATTGTATTGTTGTTTTGTGACAACTTGTGAATTTAATAGACGTATTGTTGTCTTATCACCAACATCTAATTCGTAGCTTTTAATCGGTGCATTATTAAAACGTAAAACTAGATCGTATTGATTGATACGATCGCCTAAATTTGAATCTTTCAAAGCACCAGCACTTGTAACAATTGCACAAGTCTTAAAACGTTTATTTTCAAATAAATAACGTTTTGGTAAATAATCAATAATTGTGTGATTACCGATAATATCACCGCGTTTTATCGTTTTCAATTGGTAATTCTGCTTCAATTCGCACAGTAATTGTTTTGGTGTTTTATCCAAAAAATTGCCTCTACCACCACTATAATCAACATTATAACGATTCTCTTTACCGATTCGTAAAATGTTGCTTTCATCGTCTAAAATTCGTTGGAATTCCTTCAGGATTTTCTCTTCAAATTCACGACTTTTCCTCAAACATTCTACAGAACTATCATTTTCCCAACAGATGTATTTCTTTGTATCTAATTCAATATTTTTATTTTGTATATTTGGAAAACGTGGTCTACTATTTTTAATAAATGTAATTGTTGTATTGTCTTTTAAACTATGTTTCTTACGTATTCTAGACGTATTATTTGTATTTAAATTTGTATCATTCAATAAATAACCACGATTATAATAATAGATTTGTTGATCATATGTGATTGTTGATGTTTTACTATCATTATCGCTGTATATTAAATATTGCGACCATAATAAATACATATAACCACACATACCGAAAAATATTAAATTTATAAATACCCAAATTGAAACGACTAAAAGACGCATCATTCAAATTTACCGCCAATTCTTTAAATTTCTATTACCAACATTTAGTTCAAATAACAATAACCCTAAAATAAAAAAGTTAGGTTATGTTGACATGTAGATTGTATAATCGTTTAAAAATCGGTAATTTCTTTTAAATAATGATGAAATATTAACAATAAACTTACTTTAAGCTTAATTTGTCGGTTGTTTTTATTGTAAATTAATTAGATTTAAATAAATCGTATTGATTATATTGCGCGCCTGGAATGTAGGCAATTGTTTGCGCACGCGTGTTTTACAAATTATCTATTCAACGAAGATGAATGAATCGTTTATTGATGAATTTAAAAGAACTTGGTTAACATCCTTTATTGGTTTGTTATTGTTCAGTTTTGGTGTTTGTTTACTAATATGGAATGAGGTAAATTCCATTTTTTTTGTCTTTAATCGAGTCATTCTATTGATAGGATATCCTTGTTTGGATGTGTTTCAGGGACGTGCAGCAGATCATGCTGATTCGTTTCATGAAGTTTGTAGAAATGTTAAATCGTTAAATCGTTGCGATAATCTCCATCCAGAATATGATGGTCGTTTAGTTCATGTAACTGGTCCTCTAACAATTGAAGAACCTTTAACAGAACCTGATTATGGTATCTCAATACAGGCTGTTAAATTGAAGAGAAGAGTACAGATGTTTCAATGGGTGGAAGAGAGATCGTTTGTTATCAATTGAATTGATTGTTTCTTAAAATTGATGAAATTTTAGTTCTAGTGATAATGCTGAGTATGTAGCCGATGAGAATTATGATGCTGGCAGTTATTATTATGTAACCGAATGGAGAGATAAACTAGTTGATAGTAGTACGTTTTATATACGAACAGGTCATCATAATCCAACGTAATTTACTATAATTAGCAGGTTCGACAAGAGGGGGGTATATACAGTCAGTGCCGTAGCTACTACTCTAA
>JAZBGY010000039.1:66629-156219 GCA_037414755.1 Lydus trimaculatus
AAAATAAATTAACATTGCTACAATAGTGTAGTGATCCCTTAGATTCGGCGCCTATGGCCGTGGCCACCTTCGCCATACCCTCGCTACGGCACTGTATCCAGTGCTAATTACTGGGACCCTCTCTTGGCGACTTTGATAATTTTTGTTAATTTTCAAAAAGAATTCTAGTGAGATTCCATTGAATTCAACAATACAGATTGCACCGACCGTCCGTATTGGACAATTAGAGTTAAGTAATGAGATTAAAGAGAAATTTTATGATTATGTTGAAGTTACAAGTGATGAACGTCCTGAACGTAAAGATATCAAACTACATATGGGTATTTATTATCATTGTGATGATGTATGGAATCCGGAAGTTGGTGATATTCGTATACAATTCTATTATGCCGGACTTCAAAATGAAATTGTATCGAAAAGCATCGATTAAAACTAGGCTTTCATAGTCCACACTGTAGGATCCTTCGTTGTCGTCCTACAGTTGGAACGTTAACAGGGTGTCGGTGTAGGACTACCAGACCTTCAAAACCCTATCGCGTTGATTCTTGAGTGGGGAAATCGTCTCCTACAAGACACCGCGAGAAATCCCAACGAACAGCTAGTTGGATCTCTTGTGAGAGTGTGAGTGGTCCTACCGATCCAACTGTAGTCCTACAACTTAATCCTACAGATTGGACGGTGTCTAGTTTAATTCTCTAAAATTATTAATAGTTTGTCAATCAATAGGTTACAGTAGTTGGTATGCAAAAAGATGGTGTTATCGTACCGTATCGTACATCAAAAGGTCATAATGTCGCTCTATTACGTTATGGTATTTTAAATATTGCACAAATCTTCCGTGTTGAACATTCTGATTTGCATTATGAAACATGGAAATTACGATTTCTTGGTGTTTTTGTTATTTATGCTGCATCGATTTGTTTAGGCAAACTTGCACGAATTTTACGTAAGATCTTCGGATTGTTTCGTATTGAATTAATTGAACAAAAAAATCTCAATTTCCAGATAATAAAATACCAATTTTGAAGGATTATGTTAGTAGTGTTACATTACCATTAAATATCTCCATATCGTTATCTATAGGTTTATTGGTGATGGCAATAACATGGCTCATGTATCAACCAGTAATAGGTATAAGTTTATTTGGTATAGCTGCAACACCTCTATTTTATTGTTATATAGGGATGGTAAATAGAGAGGGTTTCTCGCAGAATCTTTAAAAACAAAAATCAATTTTTGTGTTACCAGGCAATAAATTCTAATCCTTAAAAGACTGTAATATTTCCAATTAACAGAAACATAAATCTGAAATAAACTGATTTTAAAAATGAAATCGTCAGTCAGTGCCTCTCTAAGCAGTCGAATTCACAGAACCCCAGAGCCCTCAATGTTGGCTTTCCTTATTTTTCCTTTTAAAACTAGTGCAGCATTTTGTTCAGGCTCGCCATTCTCATTCTGAACAGTGGTGTAAAGAAGAGAATGTACATTGCTAGACCAAGCCTGAAGAATGCCCCTTATTGCAGCCCACTCCAACCGAATTAAGTGAATACAATGCTCGGAATGTAGTGTACAAGCTGATTTATGCTGACAATATGTATACAAAGACATTGCAGCAGTCTGACATGTCATAAGACTGTTTCTCTTCGGTTTTTAATGTCAGTGCCAAATTTATTGAAAAAAACAGTGATGGTAAACAGTTCTCACCATCTCACATTCCAACATCACCCTACATTCAGCTGATCACTCAAAGAAAACTGCTTGGATTCCTGTAGCAGTTGCGGACTAGGACGGGTATTGAAGGATGCTCTTTTATAGTCATTACAAAGGCTGTATAATAAAATCTAAATTAGGTTAACTTAGTCTAAATATTAAAATCTATCTTCTCAAGAACAATAAATAATAATACATGATTCAAATGAAGCAATTTGTTGTTGAAAAATCTTACTAGATAGGGATTTCTTTCATCTTAGGTTGGCAATAACAGCCCTGATTAGTCTCGAATTGCTCGAGTCATTATTTGTAGCTTGTTAAACGGCGCAAATGGTGACTCGCGCATTTGTCATAATTTCGATGACAATGTGGAAGTTTTAGGTTATGTTAGATATTTGTTATTGAGAATTGGGAGGGAAAATGGAAAATTTCACACCAGAAGAATTAGAATTACCCCCTTGTAAATACGAATGTACGTATAACCCCCAATATATCGTAATTGTTAAAATTGTTTAAATTTTTGCAGATTTGGACCATACAGCTGATGTACAGTACGTCCATATATAAACAATATTAATTTGTTTTTTATTTAAATTTGATTTTAAAACAATTTAGATTACATGCATGGGGTGATAGTTTGAAAGAAGCGTACGAACAATGTGGTTTAGCAATGTTTGGTTATATGACAGAAATTGAAAGTGTTGAAATCAAACAATGTTCAGAAATTGAAGCAACTGGTCACGATCTGGATAGTTTATTATTTCATTTTTTAGATGAATTATTGTTTTTATTTAGTTGTGAACCGTTTTTAATTTGTAACAAATTAATTATAAGCGAATTTGTAAGTGAGAACGATGAATATCGGATTAAATGTAAATGTTATGGTGAGGAATTCCAGTTAGGTAAACATCCACAAGGTACAGAAGTCAAAGCTATCACATATTCAGCAATGCAAATTATCAATGAACCCGATAATAATCGTTATGAAGTATTTGTTATTATCGATATATAGTTTTTTTTTGTAATTTTATTTAATTAAACAAAATATTGATAAAATTCAATTTATTATCACATTATTTACAGATCAGTTCTTATATAATTGAGTGATATTTAGAAGAGATACGTACACAAAATTAACGTTTTCTATAATTGTTCACTTAATTAGTTTGGAAACAATTCATCGAATGAGTATTTACTGAACACTCGTTTAACAATGCCAACAACAAATTTCCCAATAACTTCTTGTATGACCGGTTTCAATTCCACAATAATATCTTCAACATTCTCATTAATAATCCGATTAGTTTGTTCGTTTAATTCGTTATTATCGCCGAATAGATTATCGAATTGGAAATGGGGTTTATGCAATTCTAAATCCATAGTAAAATCATTACCAATATCGATGTAGTCTTTACCATTTTTGTTAACACGATGTCCATCATACGATAATTTGGCTGAAACATCCGCTAAAATTCCCAATAAAAATCAATTAAAACTGGTATTTTTCATCAATTTTCATGTGAACTTACTGAAATTGCCATCAGCTGGTCCATTTCCTTTCAATGTTAGAATTAAGATTTTCCCATCAACATTATATTGGCTTTTGATTCGTAAACGTGGAAATTTCATGCCAATTTCCAAATGATCTCGTGATAAATCAACATTTAAATGTTCTAATTGAAATTCATCAGCATAATAGATTTCGATATTTTTAAATGTTGCCTTAAAACTATCACCACTATCCAATGAAGCTTCTGGTAGTATTAATGGATTCATTGGTGGTATACCGAATTCTGGTATGCCTTCTTTGAAATGTCCACGCAACACTTCGATGGCACGTCCAACACAATCATTGATTTTTGGATCGTTAGCTTTACATAATTCGATATAAGATGCTATAAAATTTGTTTTGTTAAAACACTCAGAATTTATTACAATAGGGGAGACTTACGAAATTTTTTTGCATTAACAACACAACCCAGACACACTACCAAAATTGATAGAAAACACCTTGATAGATACATGTTTAATGAAAGTTATCACTTGTATGTGGCTAACAGCAGACTCTGCACGTTTATATTTCGTTACATTCTTAAATTCAAAATACCCGATCTGCTGTGGTGTAATTAAGAATAACCTTGTAAATACAAGTCGTTTACGTATGTATATTGTTGACGATCTTTGTTTTTTCTCTCATGTTATTCATCAAACATATTAACAATAATAGTTGTGACTTGTTATAATAAAAACTGAAAATTTCCTTAGATTATAATAGAATTAATTAAAAATTCTAATATTTATAAGTAGAAGGAATATTGCAAAATTTATTAGGCGTAACTGCAGGCAAGGACAAATTTTTAAGAAAGCTCACATATATTTCGACATTGAATCCAAATTAGCCAAACAAATTCAAAGTTACTAACAATAATAATCATTGTTTTTATGATTAGAACAAATACTATGGTTTTATTGAAACGGGACATCCTGTACATTTGGTAATATTATTGTTTTTATCCAAAGGTTTTCATTTAAAACCTTGTGCTTGATCATAACACGTGCAGAAATTATCTTATTTGTGCTGTAATGATGATTAAACGTGATTAATTATCTATTTTGAAAGTACGTAAGTAGGTAGGTCGGAAATTATGATAATTCTATGGAAATTACGGAAGCATTTCCACGAAATTCTGTTGAGCGATCAAAATATTTTTTCATGTAGTACTTCAGTAACTGATTTTGATCTTAGTCTTGTTGTTAAACAACCTTGCCTGAATATGAGACTGAGATCAAGATTTGCTTGGATTACCACTGAAGGATTTAGGCCTGGGTCTAGGGCGGCAAAATTTGGGAGGTGGCCAAAATTTTAAAAGCGTCTAAAATTTGAAAAGTGACAGAATTTCGGAAGACGCTAAGAATTCAAATTTGAATGACTTTTCTGTCGATTCTGAGAACAATTTTTATTGATTTTTCTCTCACTGTTACTACTCACAAATGTTTATAAGAAATGTTATATACAGGGTAACACATTTCATCTAGGAACATAGAAGAAACTATACAGGTAATAGGGCAATCTTAAGGGTAGGTAATCTTACAAATCTTCAACGAGCTATCTCTTTTTAGTCAAACGAAGGCTATAAGACTGTCTCGATTCTTGTTCCTAGATGGAATGTCTCAATCTATATATTTTTTTACATTATAAGAAGGGCGGCACATCAGCGCAGGCCTAGGTCGGCATCACAACCAAATCCGCTCCTGTGGATTACCTAAGCAAATTCATAGATTACATAAGAAATAAAGTAGAAGCGGCGAAGATGGTCGTGTAAAGACAACAAAGTCTATTAGACAAAGTGAAAAATTTAGAAACTTACCTTGACCCATGTACCTTATAAGAAGATTAATGTGCAAGAATCAGAGAACAGTTTGTTGTAGATTCTCTAATAAAGAGAAAGGATGCGAAAATCGACCTGAATTCATGGTTTAACAAGAATATTAAAAGTAATGAACGAGTTAAGCTAATACTTGTTCGTTTTCAAACAACAAAATTGTACTAATAAGGATTATGTTAAATATATTTTATTGCGTTACAATAAGAGACCCCACATTAATAAAATATTCTACCAGTTTCTTTTTCAACCGTCAAAAAAATGTGTTGCTGCGTGGCCCTGTCAGCCTTGAAGATAATCCATGTGAAGGACGTCCAAAAAGTACAAAATCAACAAAAATCATTGAACTCATGGCATTAGATGATAGGCGAGTTAAGGTGTGTGAAATTGATGAGTCCACATGTATTACCAAAGAATATGCAAAAAAGTATACGCAAGATGGGCGTTGTTCTTACTAATAGAAGATCATCAGAAACGTATGAAAATTGTTGAACCGTATGAAGCGTTTGCAACTAAACAGTTGTTTTTTGATTCTCTTTAAAATGATAAAACAATAACCTTCCAATACCTGCTACTTGAACTGATTAGATGAAAAATTGCGTGAGTAAATACGTGTTTTGCCTAGAAAAAACAACATATTTGCATATACAGAAGTGGGTTTAAGGAATTTGAATTACGAATTCTTAAAATATCGCTCCTATTTCTAAAAGTTGCCTTCCTTCAACTTTTATCTCCTCCCAGAACTGAAACTCTTCCACATTTATCAGCGTTTTTCATCCAGTGAAGAGATGATTGTAGTTGTAGAAGGTAGGGTTTGGGAAGACTCGGTCTCTCCGGATTCGATGAGTCCGAGTCGGGTTCGTGATTATTTCGAAGATCCGGGTCCGAGGTCCATTCAAATAAATAGAACTTTGATCATACTAATACGTTTAAAAATTTGTCTGATAGTCTGGAACGAATTTTTGTCCAAAAGTTAGCTTTTCTTTGAATTTACAGACGTTGGTTTAAGTGTCAATAATATGCTTGGTATAATTTTTCTAACTATTATGTTCCAATTGTAAGCATTGCAATAGCAACCCAGCGGGGGTGCGAACGGTAAAACTGCAACGAGCGCAAAGTACGATGACAATAAACTAAGGTGGTTTGACATCAAAAACGAATAATAAGTACGTGTTGGCACGGCTCTTCCAAAAACATTAGCCATCTAAAACCAGCTATGCACTGAATGTCGATTATTCTAAAAGATTTTTTCGATGAACCAAATTTCGAGACTTGTTGACCGGATATTGGGTCCGAGTATTCGTAGGCGGGTTCGGCGAATCCGAATCCGGATACTTGGATGCGAAAGACCCTATACTAGAAGGGTGTTTTGCACAGAGACGGTATATTCTTGGTCGGAGAGTACCTAGTGCTCATTAAAAATAATAGAAGGAAAAACGAAATAAAAAGTGAGCTAATAAGCTAAAATACAAATAAAAAAATTGAACGTTACGTTAAAAATAGTAAAATGATCAAAGTATTACATCTCTGCTTAGTTAGGGTTCATCTTCTTTTCCTCATTCTCAACTTAACATAGTTTGTAAGTGACTTTGAGATCACCTAAGTTTTGGGTCCCTGGTTCTCTAGCTCTTTGTAGAACTATGTACAAATACTACTAATCTTTCTAGTAGGTATACGACATGGGTCTATGCCTTAACAGGTCCTTGGAATTTGGAATCAGGTTGATATACGGCAAGGTGGACCGGAATAAAGTAATTGAACCTGAAAAGTATTCCACTAGAATCCTCCACATAGTAAGATTTAAATGAACAAAAGCTTCGATTGTATTCAAGTACAGAATCCACTTTAGAAGGCTTTATTGCACCCTTGTGATATGGCAGCATATTAGTAGAAACTTTTTATAAAACCATAAAGTTTAGAGACTTCACGTTTTATTTGTTTATTTTGGCAAAGGAGCACTAAACGTTCTGTTTTTCTTTTCTTTTTTTAGAAAAACCCGATTTCTAAACTTGTAGTTCCAAATCAGCATAATTTAATATTTAACACTTTTTTTTTTGCTCAAATTGTTGTATAATATGGGAAGGAATATCCGCAATTCTAAAAATTTATAATTAGGATATTTTGTTTATCAAATTCACTAATTACAACAAAAACAATTACGCCATAAAGACTATAAAGTATGCCAATTAAAATTTGCTGACAATTAATAAACAAATAAATTTCATATAATTAGATTGTTATCATAATTCGATGTAGATTTTTAATAATTCCTCATAGAATAATGTTTGTGTTAAAAATTATTTTAATTATAGTGGTAGCTTTGAAATCCACTCATGGGCGGTCGAAATTACGTAAGTCTTATTAGAAAAACAAACCCAAAAAAATCATTGATAATTTTTTTTTATATAGCAAGTTTTATAAAAATCTGCCACCGTTCTGATCCACATTTAAACAATTGTATTAAACAATCCGTCGAATTATTACGTCCATTATTAATCAAAGGTATACCAGAATTCGATATACCAAGTACTGAACCATTATACATACCTGAAGTGGTGATAGATCAAGGATCTGGTCCGGTGGCGGTACGATCAATCTATCGGGATATACACGTGTATGGACCGTCTAGATTCGTCCTGCGTCAAGTCAAGTATTAATTAATTCAAAACAAACAAACAAATTGTTGAATTAATTAGTTATTTTTTTGTTGTAGAATTGATTTAGATCGAGATCGGATTCGATTGAAATTATGGTTACCAAGATTAGAATTGCATAGTGAATATACGATGGATGGACGTATATTGATGATGCCAATATCGGGCACTGGCACCAGTCATGGCAATTATTGTAAGCATTCAATAAGAGAATCGATACTTTTATTGACGAGTATTTCAACTAATTTCAAAATAATTAATATTTGAAATTGTCTCGTTTCATCAAAAATACATTAATTTTTAACAAAATTTCGGTATAATAATGTAAATATAATTATTCTTGTTGTTTATCGTACGTTTTTCCTGTCGAAAATATTCCAATAAGCCTTGGTTATTTTACAAGAACTTTTGTTTATTATTATTGTTATTATTATTATTATTATTATTATAATTTTTGTGAATTTCTAGCCCAGATTGACGCTACGATAACGATGCAAGGACAACGAATTAAAAAGGACGATGAAGTCTATTTGAATATCAAAGACTTTTTTGTTGATTTCAATATTGGTCATGCGACTATCCAGTTAGATAACCTTTTCAATGGTGATAGAGAATTAGGTATTTCCAGTTTTTTGTTTTTGTTTTTATCATAACACTAATTATTAATTAACTGTTTATGTTATTGTTGTTTTCTTGTTTAATCTATATAGGTGAGGCTATGAACCTTTTTTTAAATGATAATTGGAAAAATGTCGCTTATGAAATTAAACCAGTTTTAGAAGATACAATTGCTGGTATATTTAAGAAATTCGCTAATAAGATCTTTCATAAATATCCATTAAATGTTTTATTACCTAGATAGAATCAAAAAATAATCAGAAAATTTAATAAATATTTAAATTTTATTGTAATTTTATTCTTTTATTTCTGTATACCGAAAATTGATAAATTTTTGTTTCCCAGTAATCAAATCTGTGAAGACAAGTCGGACCAGATCAGGTCATTAATGAATCAAATGCTGGATCATTAGCCCGGAAAGTTTAATTACACTACAATTATAACGTTGTTACAGGCTCAACTTTTACTGACAATTGAGTGTAGAAACCATTGCAAAACATCACAATGTAAATATCAAAGAGATTTAAAAGTAGTTTTGATCTTAATCTCAGCTTCCAGTTTTGAAGATTTGATTTCGGTCTAACAGGAGCCAAAAGAGAAACTCAAAAGCAGTCAGTTCAATTCTAAGCAACTGCCGATCTCAATCTCTGTTTTGCGGATCTTCTTGACAGCTTCTTCAGTCTGTTGTTTTTCACGTATTTTTTGTCAGTTGTCTGTTTTGATTTGACCGAATTGACTTTAAAGTACTTTACAGTCGATTTTTTTTGTCTATTTGCATAATTCAATCAATAAAAACGCAAATTTCCCAATGAGTAATTTAATATTTATGGTAAAATTACGACGTAATACAATATAAACAAACATATTTACTTCAATTTTGCTTGTTTTTGTTATTCTTTTCCGAAAACCAAATCAATGACTATATTACGTAATTATTGTAAAAGTGTAAAAGGTAGATTAGATTAGATAATAGGGCCCGCTTGGCCTTCTTTTAACCTTCCTGAACTACGATTATAAGCGATTTATTGTTCTTAACTCTCCATCTATTGATTTCCTAGTGATAGTCAGCTTTGCTAAGAAGATATCTCTCCAAGAGTCCAAGAGTCACTCTGCCTAGATACTTGCATATAGTATGTATTAGGAAGATTCACTGTCCACTCCACATGGTCTACATCTTTAACTGTCTGATTTGGCTAGCTTTTTGGGGCAGCATTAAGGTATTTATAGTATAAATTGTTGGAATATCCACCTTAATCCTCAAATGCAGCGCCGTTCAACTTCTGTCTCTGCCTCACTGATCGAATGAAGAGGTGACTGTAACTGTAAAGGTGTATGGTAGAGACTTTATAAACTGGATTATGTTGGAGCTTGGAAAAATGTATTAGCCTTAAGAGAGATTACATTGAAAAATAAAGATAATTTTGTAATTCGTCGTTTCATTGTTAGGTCAACAACTGTTCCGGTCACTTTAGTATAAGAGAACATCTTCTATAAAGACAACCCACAAAAGTGTTTCAGCAATGGGAAGATCAACTGATTTGAATTAGGATTATTAGACCATCCATCATGTTCCTTTAATTAGGCTCTCCCCGACCTGCCTACTCGAAATTTAATTTTTTTCTCGCTGCTCAGCATTTTGCATCGAATAAAGAGGTGACCACAGCTGTATAGAGAGGTATTTTGCAGAACTTACAAAAAAAACCAGTTTAGGAAGCGTATTGTGGTGCTGGAGTAACGTTGGAATAAATCTTTCAAGCTTAAGACGATTCTGTTAGAAAATATAAGTAATTTTGAAATTATAAGCCCATGTTTCGAGTGGGACTTACAAATCCATCCTGTTAGATTCGAAATTGAAATCAACACCTGGATTGAGATCTAGATTTGCTTGGAGAGTACCTGTTGCTTACCAAAAGTTAAAATTTTCACTTCTTTTCCGTTTGCAGTATACTCTGTTTAGATTTGGCCAATTTTACTTTAAAGTCAGGTTGACCATTAAAACTATCATCCACTTATCGGAGGATCATAGTGATGGTGGAGTGAATCGACAAACAAGCAAACCTCTTTTTTAGATATTAAAAATTACAACCCACACACCTTTTCTGTGTTGCAGTAACGATTATAATATCTTTAAGAAAGTGGAGAAAATCGTAATTTAACAGTTATTGGTTAACATCGTAGATTTATAATTTTCTGCTCTAGTTGCATAATTCTCCTATAATTTAGATTTCCCAATGAGTAATTGAAAATTCTTGGTAAATTTATGACGCAAATCAATATAAACATTCATATATATATATATTTCTTCTAAAAATTATTTATGTACTTTGAAAAGTCAGTTGTTTCTTCTTGTTCTAAAAGTAGAAAAAAATGTTGAAAACTAGCATCTAATGTAGAATCAATGTCTCTATTACATAATTATAGTAATTGTTTAATAATTAGAGAAAGCTGATTGTTGTTGAACAACATTAAATCAAAAAAACAATGTTTTAGAATAACTAGACAACAGCAAATCTATAACCTTTTCGTTCTTAATGACAAAAGTATTGAAATTATTATTTCAATCATCATCACTATCATCCTAGTCATTAACTTTCTTTAACCATTTCTATTTTTTTTTATGTTTATTATAAAATTACACGTTTATAACGTAATAGTTTACAATGATTAAGAAAGATAGAAGGTGGAATGTGAGGAAGAGGGAAGTGCTTCCACTTTCACTTAGCAAAATGTTAATGTAATGGAATTATCATCTTAAATCTACATTACAAAATGACTTAAAATTGCTTGTCCATAAATATGTTATTTACGAATAGTGTGTTAAATATTTTTGTAGGTAAAAAGTAATGGGGATGTTGGGTAAAGACAATAACAACTGCAACAGCAGCAGTAGCAGGAAAAAATTTTCTGTTCTGTTCTGTAACAGTTTCTCACTTCAAGCAATAAAAATGAGCTTGATTTTGCGTATTTTTGTACTAAATTTTTGTTTCGTAAATTACGGACTTGGTTATCAAGTGAAAGAGGCTCCATTATTGACTAAAAGACGTAAGTAGAGTTTGATTTATTGACTTTTTCTGACATAATTCCTGATATTGTATTTCTCGGGATCATTAGAAAAAAAAATGATGATAAGTATGCGGTCGTCCTAGTACTTTGTAACTTTGAAAGTTATACAATTAAATTCGCATAATTAGATCGATATTATCGAGCAAAACCTTGATCTCTATTTCACAAATTACATATATTCACTATAAACAAGCAAAAACTATGAAATATCCTAAAATTAACAAAAATTTTGTTGAAGTATGATGAAGATAAAGATGAAGACTTAATTCGGTAATACCCATGTTTTTATAAAGTATCTCGTCACTAATAAACAAAAAACTCCCAAATCATTTACTAATTAACAACTAAAAGCAAATTAACGTATTTTCCCGATTAAACCAACATTTTTTTTACAGCACCATGGTTGAAAGTATGTCGGAGAAATGATCCAAATCTCAATGATTGTCTATTTGAATTATTTAAAGAATTGTTCCCCGAATTAGCTAAAGGTAAACAGATTTTATCAAATATTTGTTTTATTTTCTGGTTTTTTTGATAACAATAATTACAGGTATTCCTGAATTAAATGTTGATCCATTTGAACCTCTCTATCTCGACCGTGTTAGTGTCAGTAAAGGTAGTGGTGCAATCACGTTAAGCGGTGGTTTATTCAATTTAACCGTAACAGGACCATCGAATTCAACACCAACATATAATGAGTAATATCGTTAATTAATTAATTAATTAATTAATTGATTAGCAAATCTAATTAATAGGTTGGATATAGAGAATAAGAAATGGAATTTCGGTTTAAATCTCCCATTATTGAATATTAAATCACAATATAATTTAAAAGGTAAAATATTAGTATTGCCATTAGTTGGACATGGTCATTGTGATTTGAAATTAAACAAAGTAGTAACACATGTTAAAACCGATATTCAATTTTTGACAAAAGATAATCGTGAAGTTATCTATATTGATAAGATGCATGTTGATTTTACTGTTGGACAAATGAAGGTGAAACTGTATAATTTGTTTAATGGCAACAAAATTTTGGGTAATTGTGGATTTTTGAATTTTCTACCATTATTATGATTATTATTATTATTGTGATTATAGGTCAAACCGTGAATTCTTTTATCAATCAAAATGGTTTGGAAATTATAAATGAATTAGAAGGTAGTATTGGTGAGAGTTTAGCGAAAATTTTCACCGACATTATTAATAATGTTTATACAAAAATGCCAACTGATTTATGGTTATTGACTGATGAACAATATCAAGAATATTTAAAAAATATAAACAATTAATTTAATTGAAAATATTCGTTTTGTATGATTTTGTATTTTAACAAAATATTCGTTTGTAACTTGTAGTTACTTTATTTTTATATTTACTCATTATGTTTTTCTGTTAAATAAAGTATTTTTGTAATTAATTAAACAAGTTTTATTTTGCAACCAAATAAAAGAAGAAGAAATAGGCAATCCTAATTACATGGTTGTATAAATATGGATAAAACGAAATAGATATGCGGTAATAGAGAAATTCAGCTTAAGCAATATGAACTTGACCTTTTAATTTTTAAAATAAAACAACAATGTACAGTGAATTGTAATGGAGAGATAACTATAGCAAAACAAAAAAAAAAGCGCTTAATTTTTCAGTTGGTTACAATTACTTATTATTTTAAAGCTAATTGAGTCAAGTTGCCGTATCACTTGGATCTTAACTGTAATTTTGATGATAAGTCGTAAGGATTCTAAATGATGATTTTATTTAAATGATGGTAATTTTAATGAAATGTCTCTTGAAAAATTTATGAAACGTTCTAGACTTCCTTGTTGGTGAAAAATGGTGGATGCGCCACAAATACAGTAAACTCCCTTTTAACCGTCCTCGCTTAAACTGGTCATTGGATTAACCATTTGCTGTTGAAAATCAAAAGCAACCTTTTCGTTTTCTTTGAATAAATTTTGTGTTTTAACTATTTGTATTCAATTTCCGATTAACTGGCCATCTTTTGTTATCCGATCGTCTACTGTACCACAATGTGATTTTAACTAATAATTTACGACGATTTTACGTAATATTGTTTGAAAATTGTTTGAATTGAAAGCATCATAAACGATTCACGCATGTATGTATTGCGTAAAATGTCAATAAAGGTATGAAAATTTTGACAACTCTCTAATGTAAACAGAGACGTAAAGGTATTAATTACATTAAACAAAGATAATGGGGATAATCACAAATCTTCCGGAAAGTTCTCGCTAATATCAGATAATCAGTATAATTAATAAGTGTTACGCTATTTCAAATTTATAGTTTTATTCAAATAGTTTTATCTAAAGACGCGTCTACACTAGCTGCAAGCGTTGCTAACAATACTTGCAACACTGTTTGCGGGTACTATTTACACGCCGCCGTAAATTTGCGTTGTACTTGGGTGTCTCATGTGTATTTTGTTTCGTGTAGTTGGCAACATAAATTAGTTGATTAGACTTGTGACCGATTCTGCCCTTTCTTTATATTTTAGGGGTTTATATTCCATATAGTGCTCAATTATAACCAAAACACCATGAATTATAAGTTTTTTACAATTATTCACCATGCAACAAACGAACTAACCATAAAACACGTCTACAAATTGCTTGCAACATTCCATTGATGTTTATTGATTTAACGCTGACGCATGGAACAAATTGCAGGTGTTGGCTTTGTTGTCCGGGCACGTGCGCAGCACTCAAAACTGCTGAACTTGTACTGCTACGCGAGGAATTTGATACAGGCAGCATGTTGCCGGATAAATGCGTACGTGTGGAGACGCGCCTTAAGCATAAACTGTATCTTCCACAATGCCTTCTGATTTAAATACTCTATCTTTATATGTACAGTGCAAAGTTAATTCTAAAGACTTTATTTAGAAAACTTGAACCCTGAAGACGAACTGTACAGAGGAGGTCGAAGTTAGCGACTTTATTCTAAATTCAGAACAAACTTGCAGATGGATTAGGACTCCACGAGTTTCATCTTGGTGTTATCATTCATAATACATTTTTCTAAAAGTACCAACTGTAGACAAATAATCGTTTATCTTTCCTAATCATCGCTCTAACAATGAAACAAGAAACCTATTGAATATAAAAATCTATTTCAAGTCTTGACGAGAGTTTGTGTGCAGACAAAAAAGATTACGCTGACCGGAACTGGAGTGCCCATGTAGAGGACAATTTTTACTTTGATGGGAACTTGTGTGTATGATTAACGGACCCAAGTTGTCGCACACGTGAAAGAGATTATGCTGACGGGAATTCGTGTGCGCCGGTTTTAACAATTATTCCCATCCATTTAAAGCAGAAACAAAGTTTAATCTGTTGTAAGTTTCTAAAGTGATTAGACTATTGCAAGTTAAACTTCCAGCATGATAGCATAGTTTAGATATAAACCCAGTACAAGCTGAGATAATTAGGATGGAACATAATCGTCCATTCTCTATAAACTTTGAACTTTAACCTACGAGATTATTATTTATTTAGGTCTTATTAGTAGAGGGAGTCAAATTAAAAATGACATAATTGATTCTGGTTTTACTCAATATTCATAAATTATCGATTTTAATCGAAATACACTAGAAATTTTGTAACACTATACTATTCCAATTACTATCAATTATGTGATGAGTGTTGGCGGTACGATCAACAAGGTTTTACTGTAATTGATATTGTCATTAAAAATTGAAATTATCCTAGTTTTCACTTTCAATCCAATACCCCAATTCCCATCATATTATTATTGTCATTGTGAAAAATTATGAAGAAATGTGACAATTTTCGTTCTAACTTACTTGAACTGATTAAAATTTAAAAATGTCACAATTTTATTGTTTACAATGTGATTATTATAGTTAAAAACAAACCGCAACAATAAAACAATAAAAATGCAACAAACATTATAGATTCGTGATAAACAAATGTAATCAGGTAAAAAAATAAAAAAGAAAATACCTCCCATAGTCAAGACTTGTTCACATTTTATTTCAGCAATAATGACAAACAATAATAACAATTAATGTCACGTTATTACCAGAGAAGCCCTAAAGAAAGAGATTTTTTTTTTTGCAAAGAATCACTTCCTACAGAATTAAGTAACAATAATTTTCAAAAAATTTGTGATGTAATTATGTACAATATAAACTATCAAAAAATTTATTTTAATTATAAATAATTTAGTTATCTATTTATTTATTTATAGTAACAATTGAATGGCCCATTATGACCTTATAAAAAAAAAATTTCATCAACTTTTACGCTTCAACAAAACTGTAATGAATACAAATGATTTTAACAAATCCTAAAAAACCAATTAATTACCCCCTACTTAAAGAGGAAAACTATTATCGATAATAACAATATAAAGGTATGGCAAGTATAGAATCAAAAAAAAAATTACAATTATTTAACAGCGCAACCCATTGATCCCTACCTACCTAACTGGATATACAAAAGCCCCCAATATAAAACGCATATAAATGTTATCTGGTGCTTTCTCTGCAAATTATCGTTGTTGTATACATTTATCAGGTGTCGTCGACAGTGTCATTGATTGATTTAAAACAAAATAAAATAAATTAATTAAATTGTTTAAATAATAAATTAATAATGAATATTCTGGTAATTGGTGTAGTTTTGTTAAAAATGGTGGAGGCGCTTGATGGTTACAATAATGCAACTTTCACCACACGTAAGATTTTCGATAAATTCTTTTTTGTATTTTTGCGGAAAATTTTGTCAATTTTGAAAGCCAACCAATACTTCCTGTTTATTAAAGAAGAATTTACAAATTTATATAACCCTATTATTCAAAAAATAATTACAAATATTACACGATTCGTTAATTAAATCTGATTAACTCTAATTGATCAAAAATTATGATTCTTTATTATATAATTTCCGTAATTTATTTATTGTAAAGTTGGTGTTTTATTGTTATTTGTTTAAATAAAAATTCATCCGAATTGGGGAGAGATGACCTGGTTACCTTCAGAGAAAGCAAAAGTACTTTCACTATCTTCAGAGAATTATGTAAGTTTTCTCTAGAGAGACATTTAAATTAACCAAATTATTATAAACATTCTCAATGTTTGTTTTGGTTATTTAATAAATTAATCAAAATGAAGGACAAGGGCATCTATCAAGAACCTGCTCTAATTCGTATACAATAAATTAAATAATTAAATATTTTGTTTTACAGCTGAATATATCCTACCATGTAATAAATCAGATCCAGAAATCAATAAATGTTTATTGAAAACCTTCAATCATCTACGTCCATATTTGATAAATGGTATTGAAGATATCGACGTGCCCAGTATAGATCCATTGAGAATCGATCGGATGTTGATGGAGAATGGACAAGGTGCATTCAGGATACGTGCACTATTTCAAAATATTACAGCATCTGGTGCTAGTAATTTCAACGTTACTAAAATCAGGTTTTTATTGCAATAATTCCAAATATTTTCAAACTTTTCAATTTTGATTTAGTAATTTATTTGTAATTGTTAACGTGTCAAGGTTGTATTTTGTTGTTAGTGTGTGCATGTTGATTTTTAATGAACAATATGATTAGATTGTTAATTTAATAAAAATTGAATATACTCAACCGTATATGACTCGGTCGACTTGACTTAGAGGTCGTAGACGCGACAAAAATGGGATACATTTTCTAGATCCTGTCAGATTTTAGTACAGTAGGTTTTGCTATTTCGATTTTCCAATTTTCGATTACAGGGCCGATGTTGTGAATTACACCATCGAACTGGGCATCCGTCTGCCACGCATTGAAATTAAGGGCAAATATGAAGTTAGCGGTAATGTTTTATTATTTCCAGTGAGATCAAAAGGTGACTTTTGGGCAATTTTCTGTAAGTCGAATTGTTTGAATTAATTTGCCACAAATTAGTAGTTTTTTTTTTGTTTTAAGTGGACGTTGATGCTATTGCAAAGATTTACGGTAAAGAATTCACAGATGAATCAAATGAACGTTATATGAAAATTGAAAAGTTGTTATCTGATTTCCGTATGCAGAAAAGTCGGTTCCGTATTCGTGACAATATCAATTATAACAACATTATCGGTAATTATTTGTTTTTTCTAGTTGATTTTAAAGTTTGATTTAATTTGAAATTTCCAGGTGAAGCGATGAATCAATTTTTAAATAATAATGCTGATGAAATTATTAATGAAATGAAACCGGCTGCAAATGTGGCAATATCACGACATTTTAAAGAGTTTTTGAATAGTGCCTTTTTGAAATTACCAATCAAACTCTGGCTACCGGATGCTTGAATAATTTTAATTAGAAAAAAAATTTTTTTAGAAAGGACTGAATTGTTGAATTTTCAATTATTTAAAAATAATCCATTTCTCTTATTTCACTTTTTGTAAAAATCAAAAAAGATGAAAACAAGAGGATCAATTTTTAATTGTAGCAGTAATTATTTTTTTTTTTTGTTAAATTAATAAACAAATTTTTGAATAAATTCACTTTTATTTTCTTTATCCTGAAAAATTCGAGCATCGAAATTAAGATAAATTTTAAAATTTCTACGACGATTAAAAACAGACGACAACCTTTGCCACTTATGTACATAAAAAAAAAAAAAATTGTAATCACTAATAGGTTAAATCGGATCAATTACAATAAAATTATTTGAAAATTATTACATATTGGATACAATATTTTTCAATATCGTATAATTTTATAAGCAACAGACCAAACAAATGGAGTCAACAATTTCTTTAAATACCCAAAAAAAAAGCAATAACATATTATTTGATAAGTTCAAACTGTTATCATCTTCTAATTACTACTACGTCAAAATATTGTAAAATTTCAAACAACAGCTATATACAGTCGGTCTAGATCGAGACGACCGGCTTGGTTATCAAAAATGGACTATCACCTTATACTCTTTCTATTTCTTAATAAGAACATGCAAAATCTGATCTTAGGAGTATACTCTGTCTGTTTTGACTTAATCATCCTAACTTATTGGAAGTTTCAAAAACAAACCAAAAAGACCAAACTGTCTGTTTTTATCGTGACAAATGACGATTTTTTTCTTATGCTCCGCCTATTACAACTTGACTGACAAAAATAATAGAACCGGCTTTTTAGTAACTCTTAGTAACTGAAGCTGGCCTACCAAGAATCTCGTGAACCATCCCTATGTCTGCCCAGTAAGACAGCAAATGAATAAAGATTTCGATTGGGGACCATCCAACAACATTTGACCCTTTGGAGATCCACCTAAATTTTGTTGCATTGTTAGTTGCCTGTCAAAAACAAAAGAAAACATTCTTTCTCACCCAGGTGAATCAAATTGGAGAAAATCGCTTTCTAACAACAGTATGTCCCAAAATGTAGTCTGTAGAATCCTGGTGCTTCAACGGACAAGTATTGTACCATTAACAAGATAAAATATTTAAATTAATTGAAAGCTGAAAGATGAAATTGTGAGTTACATAATACAACAAAGGATGCCACTTGCAAAGCTTCTAACTCTCCTAAGATAGCGATTTGTTATTTCTTTTTTTAAAGCTGTAATTAGGATGGCGAGGGTTCTGCGATATGTGGAACACTGATGAGGGTTTCGCGGAAGAATAAGTTTGGGCACCACTCCTCTACAACAATCTTTTCTCGCTTGATTGATGTGGAATTACCTACAATTAAGTCGGACTAAAGTAAACTAGACAGAGTATAGAAAAAAGACAATAAATCTTCAGTAATAAATTTGCGATAATAATTGCCGAAATTTTCCGTCCGCAAGAGCCGCCAAAAATTGCATCATTGACTTAAAATTAATTGATTCTTTAAGAACAGTGAAAACAGAACAAATTGCCTTTTACGCCTTAACTGCATAGAAAATCTATCAAAATGACTGTCAGACCTGACAAAATTACCAGGGACCGGGCTGCTTAGAATGGTCCCCGACATCGTTGTAATTCTAATGAAACGTCATTTTTAAGGCCTGTGGAAGAATTTTATCGGGGCCCAGCCTGGCTCTTGGCGGCCCTGATGATTAACAAACTTTCTAAACAACTCAAACAACAGACGAAAATATGTTTTAAAATCTTATCAAAATATTAACTTTGTTCTAAATTTTGATCGATCAAAATGATAGATTTTTGTTCTACAAATTCTTTGAACTTTAATCAGGAAGAGCAAATATTTTATTTCTTCCGATAATAAAAGGAAACAATAGTAATTAGGCAAGTAATTACTCTTATCATCATTAAAATTTCAATAATGGACAGCTATTTTTTAGAGGGATAACAACAAACGTCTAGAAGTTTTCTTTTAAAACTCCTAAGTCTCGAAATTTTTCATCAAAACGGATACCAATGGCATTATTACTGTTATTATTAGTATTATTATTATTATTATCATATGCCAATACTGATAAACTCTCTAAACTTTGACCGTTTATAGCTCCCGTTTAACTCCGCCTATTTTTCGAATCAATAAACGAATAATACAATTCTAAATTTAAAAATTTGCGCTGTGTTGTATGTACAGTGTGTATATGTGTGTATTATTGAAAAGACACTAAATTTGGGTATCTAGAAAAAGGTCCACATTTGATAAAATTTCATTTATCATTTAACCATCATCATCATCAACATCACCATCATCATTGCTATAACAAAACAATTTTGTAATGTATCGTTTACTATGGTAAATCGAAAATTTTTCTACAACAATTATTTGATATTAATGGAATTGTCGTGTTTTTATTTAGTGATTTCGAATTTTTGGTAGTGGAAATTGAACGAATTCAGTGAGATAAGAGTTTTTTTTTGTTGTTCTTGTTGTTATTATTGTTAAAACCGCGTATAGTCTTCAACGAAATAATCTAGAAGATGGCACAATTCACTAAAAGACAATGGTTAACATTGATTGTTATCAGTATTGCTGATTTCTGCAATGCTATCTGTGTATCACTACAAGCACCATTTTATCCGCAAGAAGTAAGTAGTTGTTTTTATCAAAATTTAATTCTTATCTCCACGACAATTTTGTTTTTTTGATGAATAGGCTGAACGTAAAGGCTGCACTGCAACCGAATATGGCCTGGTTTTTGGTGTTTTCGAATTGGTTGTATTTTTGATAAGTCCAATCTACGGACAACATTTACATAAAATCGGTCCAAAATATACATTTAATGGTGGTATTTATACGACAGGGATTTGTGCAATTTTATTCGGGTAAAAAAAAAATCGTTTTTCAATAATTTTGATTTTCATCTAATTTTCGAAAATTTCCAGTCTTCTCGATAAAATCGAAGGCCATTATGCTTTTATCACATTAAGTTTTGTAATTCGTATAATTGAAGCAATAGGTAATGCTGCATTTCTAACAGCAAGTTTTGCAATAATCGCCAAAGAATTCCCAAATAACGTTGCAACAACTTTTGTAAGTATTCCTCTACTTACTAGAATTTTTTGGTAATTTTCGGCAAAAATTCTAGGCGTCTTTGGAGACTTTCTTCGGTTTAGGTTTGATTGTTGGACCTACAGTAGGTGGTGCCCTTTATCAAGTCGGTGGTTATACACTACCATTCGCTGTATTAGGTTCATGTTTGTTCTTATCAGCGATTCTAACAGCAATCGTTTTACCGAAACACGATGATGGTACTGATCGGGCTAAAGGTGGTAAGTTTCTAGATTCTCTCTCAATTATTTTGAAAATAAAAATTATTAATTGTATTAAAGCTTCTGTATGGAAAGCAATTAAAATTCCTGGAGTATTATTAGCATGTAGTAGTATAATTGTAACAAGTATGTCAATTGGTTTCCTACAAGCAACATTAGAACCACATTTAAGACAATTTTATTTAGCACCAGTTGTATTAGGTTTAATGTTTGTTATAAATGGTGGTACATATGCAATAACAGCACCTGGTTTTGGGATGTTATGTGATAAATATTTATCACCAAAGACTATTACAATTGTTGGTACATTATTAGTAGCTGCTGGATTTTGTTGTGTAGGACCTGCACCATTCATATCACAACCAACGTAAGTTACTAACGAAAATTACCGATCGAAATTAATTAAAATCAAAGATCTGAATTTTCTAGTTTATTATGGCTAACGATCACCGGTTTAGTACTGCATGGATTAGGCATGGCTGCTCAATTAGTCTCAACATTCACAGATGCACTCAGGACTTGTATGTAAGTGTGTACACTATCACTATTGATCCTTACTTCCCTAACACTTGACCTCACTTCACTAACACTTGATCCTCACTTCCCTAACACTTGATCCTCACTTCCCTAACACTTGATCCTGAATTCCGTAGTACTTCTGGAGATTCGTACTCTTTGCGGTTAATGTTGAGAATTGTTTCTGTTTTTGTAGAGCTCATGGATTTCCCAACAACTTGGAAACATTTGGTTTAGTATCTGGTTTATGGACGAGTACTTTTGCTTTAGGAGCATTTATAGGACCATCAATTAGTGGTATTCTATACGATAATATTGGTTTTAGAAATGCAACAATGTTCATAGTTGGTATACATTTATTAGTTGGTGTTTCATTAACAATCTTTATGGTATTAAGTAAGAGACGTTCCGCATATGTTGAATTAAAAGAGGAAAAACTATTACCAAACGGTGATATTGATAATAGTGGTAGTAAATCACAACATATTAGTATTTCTGAGAATACACTAAGGTAGATATAACTGTTTTATTATCAAAAAAAAAAATTATAATTAATTTCTGATTATCAGTATCCGATCAGTGGGTAATGGAATATCGATTGAAAAGAGCCGTCCACCAGCTATGAACAGTTTAATAGCGTGTAATAGTTATAAAAGTCAAGCATGGCCACAAAAGGATGCTAGCAGTTTAACATTAGGACCGTATAGTTATAGTTATGGTACCGTGGCAAATCGTGGTATTGGTGGTATTGGTGGTGGCGGTACTGGTAGTGTAGATGGTGGTGGTGGTGGTGGTGGTGGTACTGCAGCTTCATATTTATTAGGAGTTGCTTGAGATTTATAGTTATTACCTCTATTATTATCAATTTAGATTTTTATAGACTTTTATTTAAAATTATGAGAAAAAAAAACACCAAAAATTCTTCACCTTTTTTAATCAATTAACAAATAAAACTGTAAATAAAACAAATTAACAACTATCACATTATTACTATTATTATTATTATTATGATTATTTATATTTCTTAAGAGTAATCAAATAAACATTTGTTTTTTTTTTTATAATAATTATGTGTTTCTATTTTTAATAACGCTTATCTACTAATAATAAAAGATAGACTACCAATTATACTTCAGTTTTAGAACGAACTGTAGTCGAACAACAATAGCTCATTAAACTCCAAAGAAATAACGTACGGTTAATTAAACTGATAATTAGGAAAAATTAGAGACCAACAATGGAAATTCACCGATCAAACAATTTTTATAAGTTGAAATTGTTGCAAAATAGAGAGTACAAAGATGCACTACACTCTCTATACAGAAGAAGAAAAGTAGTATTGTGTAACGAGTAGGGAAAATAAAATCGGTCAGAAAAGCCGTTTCCGTACAGTTAAATTGAAAACACAACATCTAGTTTTCATGAAAGAAATGAACTGCATCCCAGTTTAATTAAGAATAACCTGTTCAACAATCACTCGAGATTTGGGACAAGGTGGCCGATTTCAAACGGACGTAGTATAAGGGCAAATTTCGAATTTTCTTTGAAAATTCTCGTTTTTGTCCGCTGATAATTTCGTGGATTACCATATTGATCGATGAAATTGTCTCTATTATGTGATTGTTGTTAAATTATTTCCGGGCGATTTCCGGTTGTCCTATACACAATGACCTCTTGTTTATAGTTTTTTTTTTCGGTTTTTCATTGTTACAATTTGTTTGTTTTTAAAACTGAATTTTACTGGAATTATTATTATTGTTTTCTGTTATTACATCTTTACTTAAGAAAAACAAACATATAAAAGTGATAAAATCAAAAATTTATCAATATTGTTTTAATTTTATTGTAATAACAAATATATTGTTATCAAATAATATAATTAATTAGTTTTAAAGTCCAAATTTTGATACGAAAATTTGCTTATAATACAAGTACATTTCTGTTTTTATTTTCACTTGTTAATTACACACACCTCAGCAAATTCCAGTAATTCAACCATGCTTATAGAAATATTTCATAAATTACCATATAATAACCCTAATAACAATTATATAATAAACATTTAGAAATTTTAATTAAATTTAATTGTTTTTTAAAAGTATATAGACAAAATCAATAATTGCAGTAAGCAAGAAATCCGAAAACAAAACCCAGCAAATTAGAAAGAAATTGAAATCATTCATCAAAAAAAAAAAAAACAACACCATTAATTACGACTTTCCTGAATAATTCCCATTGTATGTCCAGTTTTAATTAGAATTTCAAAGATGGTTTTCATTACAATCGTATTGTTCTTTAACGTCTTTGTTTGGAGTCAAAAGGGAGAAATAGACGACCTGCCACCAGTAGCGCTTCGTCGATTTCCCCACAATTTCCACCACAAAAACCAATCAAATCTAGCGCATCACCAGCAATTTTTACAATCTAGATCCTCAAATATTTACAAACATTGATTTTTGAACAATTTCATGCTTCGATCCAATACTTCTGGAATAACTAAAGAAACCCACCACTGGCCACTTGTAGAACATCCACCGGAAATACGTATTATTCACGCTAAACACACATGAAGATATAATATATAAGTTAAAGAAAAAGTTCGTTATAAACGGACAAATGTACATTTCGAAAATATCTCTAAAATCTTTCTTTTTTTTTTTTGTCAATGAGACACTTGTAAATCCGGCGCCAGGTTTCCGGTCTGTACGAAAAGATTTCCCTACAATGTGGTAAATATGTCAAAAATCGATTTTTCAAATGATCCATACCTCTCTTGTCGCCGTTATTGTTATTATTATTGTTAAATAAATTGCGCCCCACCTTGCTGTATTCAGCAAACAGGTGAACCGGCATTTACCTGAAGGTACCCTCCAGTCCAGTACGTGATCGGCTACAGCTACACTCACCAGATCATCATATCATATTAATATTATAAGTGGATGCGTATTTTTTTTGCTTCTTCATCAACAAAAAAGTGTAAAACATTCCGGAAATAGTGAATTAGTGATTGATTAGTGATTATAGTGTGGGTATTTTCGTAATATAAGCGGACTTTTTTCTAGTTTTACCACCGATAAAGGTAATTTAAGGGCAATTGATGTGATAAAATTTGGTAATTGTTCATTTCAATACAAAATTTGATGATTTTTGAAATTGGCAAATCTTCAATTTACTGTTGCTATACACCGCCAGATATATTGTCTCCCTTTCAAAAATGTACAATTCCAACTTTTACTTTTATTCCACCTTCACTTTATTAATTTTATTTGTTTCTAATTACAGATTGTTGTTATTAATCGAGAATATAATGATATAGCTTTGAAAAAAATTAAAAGCAAATCAACAACAATCAGGTGAGTTAATTAACACACCGATACGAAAAAAATTTAGCGAATTCTTCATAAAAATACTCCAATTATTAATAACAATTCTAAGAAATTTGTTCTAAAACACCTTAACAGGATGTTAGATCTATAAACTTGAATGACCGATGACTAATCCAACAAAATTATAATCAACAATAGCGGACAAAAAAAATATATAAGCTAGGTGTACCATCGCCCCCGTGAAATTAGCGATTTCAATACACGGTCAAGATAGAAACTTTACTGAAATTTTTGCAAAACTTTCTCAATTAACATATTGATAAAAACAAAAACTAATAGAAATTTTACGCAGTGAAATTTGCTAATATTTTCCATTATTATCGCATTGTAGGAAAAGTTCATTCAACTACCTATAAGGCACTTTATCAAGTAATTATTAATTCATTTCCTATTGTGTTTCATGAATCGCCTTTTTTGTTGTTGCCGTTTTGTGTTATTAACAATTGAATGATGATAAAAATTGGCAAGTTTTCCACTTCAATAACTTAAAGATTGAGATAATAATAATAATTGAAATAACAGGTCATTTTGGATAATTACTGTTTGTTGTCGTTGACGAAATTTTGGAAATTTTACCAAATTTCTCCCCTATCATTAGCATCAATAATGATAATATGTAGAAATTATAGGAAAGAAGTGGTAGAATATAACGGATACGGTTGATTGGAATTGTTACAATTTATATTGCAAGGACGTTCCAACTGTAATACCAGAGAGAATGTTGTTGTGTTGAAAATTTCACTTTTTTATATTAAAAAAATTATAATAATAATAAAACAATAAACAAGATGTCTTAAAGTTTATTTGTTCAAATAATGGAATATTACAATAGAGCCTTGATACACATTTATCTCGAATAAAATCTGATTATTGTCAAAATTTGCAAATTTTTCCGAAAAAATCGTTTATAAAAACAATTACAAGATCGTTGTAAGATTTTCACTTTTTGATGTCAAGGGAGTGCCTGAAGAATGTCAGAAATGTCAACTGATACATGCCTGTATTAGGTAGGCGTTTAGATTTTCCTACTTCTCTTCCAGTTAATCTCACAATCAATGAAACTTCCTGTAATTTAATGAAATAATCGGGTATTGTTCCAAAAATTTTCGATGATTCCACCTTATCTACAACAGATAGAAAATTATTAGATTTTCCACAAGAACAAAGCTGGAAAGGTTGTGAATCTACGACCTCTGTTGTTGTTGTTGTTGTTGTTGTTGCAGCAACAACAACAACACAAAGAAGCTTCAATTGAACCTGTATGGAGAGTTCAACGTTCAGTCACGATACAAGACCAATCTTTTGAAAACAGTCTGGTCGGCTTTTTCCTCAACCATTTCACTGTTTACTGTTGTAACATACAAAAGAGAAATGTTGTTAATTTGTTTTAAAATTTACACAATTCGTGTAATTTTACCAAGAAAATGCTTCTTTTATATTCTTTTGTTTTATTAAATGAATATGTAACAGGAACCGTATAGATGCTGTCCTTCACTGTTCTTTTATCCATTCATATATTTCAACACGTCATAGATATGGTGTTCTTGCAATAACAACAAGTTTTATTATATTTTTACAACAATAATAATAATAATGATAATGGATTTTAAACGTGTACGTGTGCTTTTTCCAACTATTAGTCTGCAACACGTAAAAATTTCCCTTAATTGTTATACTGAAACATAAATAAATCGAACAACTTGGCTTTAACCTACTGAAAGTTGTTGCAAAATCAAACAGCTGCACAGTAGGTTTACAATAAATCTTTATATTTAATAATAATAAAACCTTGAACAAATAGAAATAGCTGCATTTATGAGATGAATGAATTATTTGAAAAATTCTTAGTATTTGTTTGAGGGAAAGTTTGGGTCGTAGATTATCATTAATTGATTTAATAATTCAATTTATTGTTGAGCTGATCTTGAAGGTTGTTGAAAATTGGAAAAAATTTTAATTATAAATTAGACGTTAACAATTGATTTTGTCACAGTTGATTTAAGATTGTTGCAATCTGATGCACAAATTATCAATGCTGCCGAATTATTACAAAATACGATCACTTTTTAAATATTCAACAATTACTTTCAAATATTTAGATTTTTATTGGAAAAATAATCATGAAAAAAAAACAAACAACAAATTTACCAAGGAAATTTAATATTTGCATTGTATTTACGAAATGATTGTAAATTAAACACGTTTCTATTAGGTTTTTATGCAATTTATACTCTTTCTTTGCACCTAATTTTTTATTTGTTAGGAAATTATTATTATTAGGTAAATATTTGTATTACTAATACATAAAATTCACTTTCACAATGTTTAGAGAATAAAACTAAAAAAAAAAAAAATGAGATATACGCGGTAAATACCTGTTTTGTATCATGTGTTGGTTTATGTTTTAATTCCTGATTGCTTTTACGTGGAAGTTTTCCAGTTTTTTTTTTGCTTCTCCTTGTTATTGTATATCTGTATCGAATAATTAGAGGACTTTTCTAATTGTGAAAGTTAATCGAATAATTAGACATCATACAGAAGGGTGGACAATTTCTAAACCATAAGTTTACCCCGTATAGTTTGTGTAGATGTCATCTGGCAATCGTATTATTTATAAAATTTGAAAGTCAATTTAGAAATGAGTGGGTTAATTAAATGTTAAATATTTATATTTCAATTAAGTTTGTTAATATATAAACTAAATCAACTGTTATCAATCTAATTAGATAACACACTTTTTTAATGTTGTGTAATTATTTGAAATATTCTCATTTCCGGTGTATTATTTTGTTAATACAATTATAAATTAGATAAGACGTGGATGTAGTGCAATAAACTGGTAGAACATCTGGTTTAGAAATTTCCCAGTAATTGAAAGTTTGTCGTGATTTGTTCGTAAATATCTTACTCTATCAGATAAACTCCAAGAAATTCGAAAAATTATAGTACAATTTGTTAAGTGACTTAAGAGATGCAATAAAATAATAAAAATTTGTTCACAATAGATACAGCAGTAACGACTTGATGGAAATCGCTACATAAGCGAGCAAACTGTTCAAATGTTTCTTTCAAAAGCAGGTAGTGTTTTCCATCAAGTACTTTACTGCTGTATCTATTGTGAACTAATTTTTATTACTTTACCGCATCTCTTAAGTCACTTCACCGACTATATAGGTTTGCTAATTTTGTTCTCCATTGAATGTTTTAACGATTGGTCAAAATTCCAATAACGTAACAGACTATCCAACCGGACATTATTGTTCTTGCATAGTTTCATTGAATGATGGCAACAATAATACAATAATATTTTTCCAAAAAGTATGTTGATTTAAGTGGAATGTTTAAGGTCAAATTTCAAATTTCACAAGTACGTGTCATTGTTTGGAGGACCAAATTGTGATAGAATCCGTTTCCTTCTAATCAACAAACAAAAATCAAAGAAGTTGTTGGAAGTAGACATAAGAAGATCAAATACGTTCTGCACAGATGCACTCTCAAGTTGCCTTATGATTTCAATAAAGTAATTTTTTCGTATTTCCTGATTATTTTTTATAACAACTGAGGTTAAGCCTTATTAAAAATCCAAGGGAAAACCCGAAATAATTTATTACTCCGTCTGAGTAATCACTAAAGCGTAGGCTGAGCACATTTGTGTATTTGAAGGTTAAAAGTGCATTACTTTTATTTTCTGCTTTCCTCTATTCATCATAAGCATGAAAAACTCTATAATTGACCACTAATTGTCTGAAACAGATTCAAGATAAAATATACTTTTCCTGTATTCTTCGTTGGTGAAACCGCAATCGATTGTTACTAACTGGAAGTTAAACTGCACTTAACGATAATAAAAATTCATATTTCTAACATTAGGATAAAGTTGTGTAATAATTGTTGTAATTATACTGTCGAATTCTTTCATAAAACGAACTTTCAAATATTTCCCATTTAGAAATAACCCACAATCGTGCGTAGTTTAATTCTCAATTAATTTAAATGATTATTAATTAATAAACCGCAAAATATTTCTAGTTCATATACATTTTTATTTTTTGTTACATTAATTAAGTTGTTGAAATTAGCAAATTGTTTGTCTAATTTCTATGTAAATTCCTCCTAATATCAACCTTGAGTTTATTTTTTCTTTCAATTTTCTAAATCTTCCATCCTGTGTTTTTCAACAATTCAACACTATTTAACAAAAATATGCTAATTGTTATTAATTATTAATTCAAGAGTGCGTCATTTATCGTTTCTGTCAACTCTTAATTCCAATTAATATTTAATTAAATTTTTGTAAAAAAAAAAACAACTCGATTAATTCCCGATCAAGAGATCTCTGTCCTTTTATTATTAATCAGTAGATCTAAAGGTCGATTTCCAGTTGTTGAAAAGGTCACTTTCGAAATATAAACTCGTTCGTGTATCTTATAATTTTCCATTAATCAATGAAGATGGTTCTTGTTACTTTTGTGGTACTTGATGGACCACAAGATAGATTCGTGTTTGAAATGAAAGTGAAACTGCTGATGACATTCATTTCTTCTTTTGTTTGAACATCTACTATAAAAGCGGCTCTCTCTATAATTTTGATTAGTTTTCAGCGAAATCATTCAAAAACGCTATAAAGTTGTATTAGTTGTAAAAGCTGTAGGCCAACTAACAATAGCTATAAGAAACTGAACAATAAACCGTTGCAAGATCGTGTCCAGACGGCAAACAACAACGTTATTGCACTCTAATCCAAGATTATAATTGTGAAAATTTTCACTAAAATTTGAGAACGTATGGAATTTTAAACTTGACCCATCTGACCCACCTAGAGAACAACGGAAAACCTTTCACTTTCCCTGAAATAAGAACGTTTCAAATCAATTGTCATCCACTTACCAGTATAGTGATCCGACAACAACTCGCCCGATATAGCTTTACTGTTTTACTGTAATACAGTTAGGTGGGTCACACAGTTTTAATCGAAATTGTGCAATTTGCCATATTCCGATCAATCACTGTTAAGACAAATTCAAGCATTACTTAATCGTTTCATTTGTGAATTTTTTGTTTGTTGTTTTCTAATTGTCAAACAAAAGATTCTCTTCATGTTAATTACGAAATTTTCTTAATTAGTCCCAGAATCGTTGTGTTTTTACGCATTCAATTCTCTTAAAAACAAATCAGATTTCCCATAATATGCGTGGTTGAAACAATTTTAGATAAAAGTTATAAAATACACCTGTAATGTAATCGTTATAATTGTCTATTGAGAATTTTGTGTCACCATATGTTTGTTGTTGCTCATGTTTTTTATCATTTAATTTAGAAATTGTACAAGTCTCTCCTTGATTACCGGTTTTTCTACAACGTGATTTTTTAAAAATTTCAATAGAAAACTTGACTAATCGTCAATGATTCATGTAAGATTCCCATAGTGGTAGTCGATCAATGTTTGGATGAATTAAACCACATGAAGAAGCCGTATTTTAGTTTTACTCGCTATAGAGGAAAACCAAATAAAAAAACCAATGTTGGAATTGTGTTTCTTGGCCATAATAATGGTAAAAGTATGGCGATCTGTTTATAACAGAACACAAAACACCAAAACGTTGAAGAAAGCCCAAACATGAAACGCGATGGTGGGTCGGATTTTCTGTTCTTTAAGATATTTCCATCCAAGGCTAACCACTCTCTCGCACACTTTTAAGATGAATGTCTGTTGGTAGTTTATAACAATAATAATTTTCAATATTCATATCCATAGTTATTCAAGTGAACAACAACATTTTCCCATATTTCGATTCAAATCCAACAACGAAAATAATAATAATCCGGAAGTTCTATCACCGTAATTTTATTAAGTGGAGGTGGGATGTACAAGAACCGTTAAAGATGATCACGGCTTTATCATTAAATAATCACAATTAATTTTCATATAGAAGCAGTTCTAACTGGTATTATATTGTTATTGTGGGATTTCCGTCATCTTTGCAATGTTAATAATTCACACGCGTTTCTTGACTTTAATCGCTAATTATTACGTAAAAACGCTAACAAAATAATAATGAAAAAAACAAACAATTCCCATAATTACAGTTTTTCTAAAAACAGATCATGATTCAATCAATGACCACCATTTTTTTTTTGTTATGTTTTATTTACAATAAATGAATTTCTAAAGAACGATGTCAACGTAAAGTTGGAGGGCATTGTAAAAGTTTCTTCTTCAATAGATTATGTGTGTTTTGGGGTTGCCTCGAGAGAGTGGACCATCTTCTCATCTTCAACAAGTCGTCTTTTTGATTTTTATTCTTCTACTGTCTGACAATGTTAATATATGTGATAGCCGGCGGTTACGAATTTTTTCCGATATATATATATAAACGCCGCAGATGTTCTCACAGAAATATAGGTTGATATAATTATGAAATATTTGTTTTATAGAAAATGGATGCTGATAGCAGTTATGGAGGTAGTGATACAGCTCAAGACCTCCATTCAAATCACGACAATAATTCCTTTAACGATACAACAACAACAACAACAACAACACACACCCAACATGATACGCCATCAACAACAATAACAGTAACAACACCAACAACACAAGCAGAATCAAACAATTTTTACCACAAAAATGAAATAACTTTACCTGTTAATTACGATGAAAACGATTATCAAAAACAACCAAATTATCTAACAACAGCAAATTTAAATATTAATGAATCGCTAGATAACCCATCAAGTAATCTAGAAGAGATGAGTAAGAATTTCAAGAGTACAAGTCGCTTAAATATCATGGATGATAATCAAACGAATGGTGGTTTAGATAATCCAGCATTCATGAAAACCGATGATGATGTTGATGATGATAATTATAATAATAAATTAGAAATAAAATCAACATTTGATAATAATCGTCCATATAATGGTGATTTAAATACAACAGCAGCATTAGGTTTATCATCACCAAATAATCATAATCATAACAATAATAATAATAATAATAAAAAACATGATGAACAACAACAACAACAATTAGCCGAAGCTGTTAATTTAGAATTAATTAATTTAAAACCGACAAATGGTAAAGATGTTACTGGTATGTATGAGAATGGTATGTCAACAATACCGATAAAAAAAGAAAATGATAATGAAATTGGAAACCCCTATGATGAGTATTTTGTTCCTGTAAATGAACACCGGAAATATATGAGGTAAGTTGTTTGTTACTTTAACAAAAATAATCTAATTCCAAACGCGGCGTAATCTCTAAATGTTACTAATCTACAACCAGTCGTTTACAATATTGATTATTCGCCTCAAATAACATTTGATGATGAAGATGAGTACCAAACAGACAACTCTATGAAATATGTAACATAGTATACAGCACTGGACAAGCTTCTAAGCACATAGGAGGAAAACAGTAGTACCGTTCACTTTTATAGCTTTCACATGTGCTAGAACGTAATAAAAGAGGTTTAAGAAGTCTCTTATTTGCTACTTTACTGCCCTGAAAGAGGTAAATTATCACATTCGGTGTCATTATCCTGAGCACTAGCATTTTTTCTCAATTATGGCGGCACATCCGCAGATAAACGTATCAGACAAAGATCGTAATCGAGTAAATGGAGTGTAAGATGTGGAAAAACCGTAACAGTTTTGATGCTCTAGAACAGTGGTTCCCAAGGGGTAGAACCCTGGGCTTCCAGGCAATAATTTTGGGGTTCCATGGGATAGATGCCAAAAAATTAGCAATCATTTCATGAAACGTAGTTTAATAAGAAATAATTCTGGATATGCGAGTGTTGCCCAAAAATAAGTTTGGGAACCACTGCTCTAGAATCTTTTATAGTCATTTATACTATTTGTCCGTGTTATTTTGTCTTGTAAATGTTTCTGTAATGACGGATTGGTAAATTGCGAAATAATCCTGTTACAATTGTTAGAAAAAACAAAATGAACAAAGCGAATTCTTTAATGACGAAGACGATGATTATGCACAAAAAAAGCAAGTTCCTAAGATAACTGAGTCGGTGAGTAACCCTGACTAAATAGAAGAGATTTATTCTCTAATCTATCTTCATCACCAAATATGACTCAAAATCTTGTTAATGTTATTTCCATGATGCTTCTTCAAGGTAACAAAGTTGACTATGAATAAATTTCCAGCTTTATCTACGTAGTCATCTACACTATTTGTCATTCAATACTGTTTTCTTCATCAACAAATGTAATTGAGTCGGTTATTTTGCGGTAGTGTTTAGAGATAACGCCAAATTGACCATTCAAATCTCCACATGTTTAAAATTGTTTAAAAAACATTCCGAATTCGATTCAAATCGACTCGAATTGTTGATGGAAACGATTTCGCTTTCATTTGGTATTTGACATTTTGTGATTTGAAGGCATCATAATAGAAATTCGAATCGGTGAAAGAATTTGTTATAAATATTCAAAGATTGTGTGTGTCTGGTATATGTAGGCGATTTGCCAATAACCATATGACTAATATTAAAATGTTGTCGACCTGGTTCCACTACAACTCAATTAGAGATGGTAATAATTCAGAAAATCTTCAGCAACACTTAAGAATTTTTAGCGATATTCACAACTTAGTTTTAATCAAAATTTCCCTATTATTATTTCATCAATTACTCAGTTTCTACTTTTTTTTCTCTGTTTTATCATCTAGTAAGACACGTAAAGGTCGAAATAGTGTTACCTTCGCTGAGATGATAGCAACAAGTGGTGTTGATAATACAACAGGATTATCAGTAACTAGTCCTGAACAAGGTGTTATGGAATATCCCCAATGGTTAACAACATTAGAAACCAAACGGTACCACAACATTCACTCATACCACGAACACCATTATCCAAATTATCACATTCAAAAAAATAAATCATGATACTCTTTAAAATAGAGCTTGTACCATACGGTTTTTCTACAAGAATTTATCAAATAAAATCCAGAAATATTGCGGAAATTCATGAATAAATAGAGATTTTATTTGGTGAATTATTGGAAGAATATCAAAAATGGGTTGCAAATCTGGTGTGCGGTGGTCATGAATGGGTGTTGGGTAAATTAACCATTTGCTATTTTGCGCCTAACGATAAACAACAAAATGACTCAAACAAAACAATAAAATGTTGTTTATTATTATTTTTTTAAAACGATATTTCTAATTTTAGAGGCGAAAAACTGTATGTAACAATGGACAAAAGAAATAAAAAGACACGAAACAAATGTCTGTGTTGGGGCGTATGTTTATGCATCGTTGCAGCTGCTGTAATTATTGGAATATTAGCAGCAGGTAATAATTATTAATAAAAACTTAAATTAGGCTACTATTCCAAAAGAAATTTCTCTAAAAATCCTTGATACCATTTCTATTCTAATACTTTTATAGTGAGTTTTTAACAAATATTGACCAACGCCCACTTTCCTGTCCCTGTTGTTTATAGTTAATTTGTTCTTGAAACATATTTTTTTATTGTTTTGTAACAATAACACTTTCTAAAATTTGAATTTTTCCTAGTTGGTGTAATTGGTAATCAAGGTGCCCATCCAGTACAAGAAGTTAGTGCACGACATTTCAGTAATGGTGTATCTGAAACACCAGTCAAGATAGGTGGTGGTATATTTGGTTTACCACCAGATTTAGATAATGAAGACGTTGTAACGACTATCAAACCGACACCTGGACCACCTATTAGCACTGTATCAAGTTTATTACCAACGACTGAAACTTCCATGATACAAGGTAGATTTTATTATTGAACGAAAATTGTCAAAAACTCATATTTGTCTGTGTGTTATAGTTCCTCGTGCCTTGGAGTCACAGTTAGTCATAGATAATCTCCAATTTACACCAGAGCTAAACGATACAAATAGTGCTGAATTTAAGCAATTAGCACAAATTTTAGAGACTGAATTGAAGCATTCGTTATTTGACAACAACATTCTAAATCATGGACCAGCCAACATTGAAGTCAAAGTCATAGATTTTGCGTAAGTTCTTGTTCTTCCAACTTATTATTATTATTGGCATTCTTTTATGTTAGGCCTGGAAGTGTAGTTGTACGCTACCGCATTGTTTGGACATTCAAAGATGGCATACACAATCCACCAGATCCAATTAATGCAGATATGGCAAAACGAAAATTACGTAGTTTATTGGCGAAAAATGATGGTTTAATTGGTGATTATAGTGTTAGTGAAAGATCGGTTATAGCAGGTCCTGTATTAGATTCATGTAGAATTGATAATTATGGCTGTGAATTTAATTGTTCATTTGATTATCATTTGGCTGATTTTATTTGTATTTGTCCAGAACATAAAATTTTAGCCAGTGATAAAAGGACTTGTATTAATTATGATGAGAATAGTTTGCCTGATTTTCCATTTGAACCAGAGGCAACTAATCCTCCAGAAGATATCTTTGATGTACATCATCATGATTATCATGAAACTATAGTACAACCAACAAGTGAGCCTACATCAGAACCTGAGCCTATACATGATGATAATGATCATTATGCTCATCTTGAACCTGAATTAACGACAATACATCCACAAGCTGAACCTGAAGCAACAAATCCTCCAGAAGAAACGTATGATGTACATCACAATTATCATGAAACTATAGTACAACCGACAAGTGAACCTACATCAGAACCATCACCACAGCTAGAACACGAAAATACTGATCATTTTGCTCAACCTGAACCTGAACCTACATCAAAACCAGAACCAGAGCCGGTACCTACAGTTAAAGAAGAAATAGAGCCTGAAATAAACACTCAATCTAATCATGTTTCACACGAGAATTATATACATATTCAAGAAATAACTAGTCCCTCCCCTGAACCTTCGACTGAGTCTCATCAACAATCAAACGAAGAACCAGTAGCAGAACCTACTTCTGAACCAGCACCAGAACCTACATCTAAATCAGTATCTGAAGTTGTTGTTCCGGAAACTTCAACCGAGCTAATTTCTGGAAATGTCGCCAAGTCCACAGAACATAACGTTATACCTATTATACATGCAGTTACTGAGCCAGCAGCAGAGCCTACAGCCGAACCCAATGCAGAACCTGCAGCTGAACCCACTGCGGAACCTGCAGCTGAGTCTACAGTTCAACCTGCAGCTGAACCCAATGCGGAACCTGCAGCTGAACCCACTGCGGAACCTGCAGCTGAACCCAATGCGGAACCTGCAGCTGAACCCACTGCGGAACCTGCAGCTGAACCCACTGCGGAACCTGCAGCACATCCCATAGTGGAACCTGCAGCCGAGCCTACAGTTCAACCTGCAGCTGAACCTAATACGGAACTGTCAGCTGAAGTCACTGCGGAACCTGCAGCCGAGCCTACAGTTCAACCTATACCAGAACCTTCAGCTGAACCCTCAGCGGAGCCAGCAGCTGAGCCTACACCGCAACCTGCAGCAGAACCCACACCAGAGCCTACAACAAAACCTGATGCTGAAGCTGTTGCAGTAACTGAATCAACCCATGAAAGTACAAGTAAACCAACTGAGCTTAATGTACTAGCTATAAACCCTTCCAGTGAGTCAGCATCTGTTGAACCTACCACTGAAGCTATAGTTGAATCCACAGTTGTACCCCAATTGACGGTAAGGCCTGTATCGGAACCATTAACTGAACCTCCTGCTGCGGAACCTACACCTGAGCCTAAAGGTGAACTTGCAGCTGAAACTACTATAATACCATCAAGAGAAACAATCACTGAAAATACAGTTAAATCGGAAGCACATGATTCTACACATATTATAAACCTTCCTATTGAACCTGAAATTGAACCTACAGCCGAACCTACCGCTGAGCCTACTGTTCAACCCACTGTGGTACCTTCAAATGAACCAATGTCTGACAATATCGATAAATCCGTAGAGAATAACGCTGTGAATATAAATATTACCACAGAATCTGTAGCAGAGCCTACAGTTGAACCTACTGTTGAACCTGCAACTGTAATTCCACCAAAACCTTCAGACACTTCAGTTGACGTAATATCTGAATCAGTAACCGAGCAGAAGGTTGTATCCACAGAACTTAATGCTACAGAAAATATTTCAGTTAAACCTGAAACTAAAATAAATTTTGCCACATCAGTAGAAACAACTGAAACGCCAAGTATAGAAGAAATTACCGAATTACCAAAAGAAATAGAATCTCCACGATCCTTTGAAACAAATCCTCTAGAGAGCAATGACAGTAAGGTAGAAACTACAATGGAATCAATAACTGAATCTAACTCAAAAATACAAGAAGATTCAGAAAATTACATTTCGAAAACTTTGGTAGAAACAACAAGTGAAGCTCATTCAGAATCAAGCCCTGAAAGTATTCAAAATGTTACTGAAGTATCCAAACTTTCTGAATTAACAAATACAAATGAAAGTATTTCAGTAACGGAAAAAGTTTCTGAGTTAAAACTTGAAACTGCTGTGAAACATGAAAATGAAACATCATCTGAAACATCGATATTACCTGCTGTACAACCTGAATCTTCCTCAGATCCTGTAACAGAATCTCCAAGCTTATCAGTAATACCATTAGAAGAAGCAACAGAAGTTGTTCCAGAACAACCACAAAGACAAAGTAAAGTATCTAACATAAATCCTGAAGAAATAGAAACAACAACAATAATCAATACGGTTTCAAGTACTTCAGAAAAATTGATGGAAGAAGTTAAAACTACAACTTCAGAAGAGCCACAACAACAAATAAATTCAGTTGTAGTTTCAGTAAATGAAAACAAAGCAGAATTGAAGGAAACAACAACAGAAGCACCTCAACAACTACTAATTTCTGTTAATAATGCAACGGAAATTGTAAATCTTGAAGAACCGAAAATTTATGAAATTACAACACCAACTACTGAAATGTTGAATGATTCCAATGAAATTCATTCTCCTGAAATCGATCAACACAATTTCAATATAAGTCATCTAAATATAATTCAAGAAAGTACAGAAAATAATGGTGTTCTCGATATTATGTCACCATTTTTACCTGAAATTGATAACGATACGTTTGTAAATAAACTGCATTTAGGTGAACATTTCGTTGAACATCATACTGAAGAAATACCACCACCACGATTAGATAATGATGAGAAAAATGAAACAAATCCAATTGATTTTTCACATAAAATTAATGAAACTGATAATATTATCAATAGTACTGAAATACCTATAAATACTGAAAATATTGAAATTACAACAATTCGAATACAAGATAAATTGGAAAAATCAACTCTACCACCTGAAATTATCAATAATGTTCATAGTAATCAATTTTTTGAAAACCTGAAAGAAATCAAACATATTGATGAATTGAAAAATAATTCAGGAGTTGATTCAAGTACAGAAGATTTGTTAGCATTAGAGACGACAACAAATCATCAAAATATAACTGAAAATTCTGTGGAAACCAATAATGCAACCATAATTCATGCTGAAATTCTACAAACAGCAACTGAAACAATTAATGTAATCTCAGAAAATACTGAAAACGTTGAAGAATCAACGATAGATGAAGGATATAAAGTTAAAGAGGCTATAAACGATGTTACAACAACTGAAAAAATATTTGTTCCAAAAATAGCACAAACTACAACTGAAATAATTAGATTAGCTACAAATCCAGATGAAGATTTATCAGTAATTCCTTTGGGATCTTTAGAAAATGACATTTCGGCAGAAGAACACAGTGTATTGGATAAATTTTCAAGACAAATCGATGAAATTCCAACAACAATAGAAACCATCATTGACAATCCTGGTAAATGTCAAAATGACCAATTTTTGTGTACTAATGGTACTGGCAAAGATGGTAGCTATTGTATTTCAATGAAAAATCGTTGTGATTCGACTCAGGATTGCAGTGATGGTTCAGATGAATTGGATTGTAAAGGAAATTGTCATGAAAATTTCCAAGTAAGTTCCACAAAACTGTACCAAATTGTTTTTCAAAAATTTTGAAATTTTCAGTGCGCTAACGGTCAATGCTTGAAACGTTATCGAGTATGTGATGGTATCCCACATTGTACTGATGGTAGTGATGAAATCAACTGTAATCAGTGGAATTGTACAATCGAAGAATTCTCTTGTGGCGACAACCAACGCTGTTTACCATTAGAATGGAGATGTGATGGTAGAAAACATTGTCCTAATGGTATTGATGAACATAACTGTAATCTAACATGTCCGGAAACAAGTTATCATTGTAAAGATGAAGATATTTGTATACCGAAAACATGGAGATGTGATGGTAAATCTGATTGTTCCAATTTTGAAGATGAACAATCTTGTAATTGTGAAAAAGATCAATTCAGATGTAGTCTCGGTGGTGGTTGTATCGATTATAAACAACGATGTGATGGTATAGAAGATTGTCCTGATCGATCTGATGAATGGAATTGTATTCGATTACAAGATAGAATTGTTGAGGTAATTCTACTAGAAATTTCAGTAAATTACAGGAATTTAACGTAATTTTTCAGATCGAAATTGCAAATAATACATGGAGTCGTATTTGTTCTGATAACTGGAATCAAACCTACTCTGATACGATTTGTAACAATTTGGGCTATAGTGGTTCTTCAATTACTGAAAATTTGAGCAGTGGTAATTTCAGTAATTACATGAAACTGAAATCTGAACAACTCTACAATGTACCGATTTTAAAACAATTCGAAAATAGTGATAGTTGTGAAAATGTAGTGGCTGTAACGTGTCAAGAATTCAGTAAGTTGTTGAAGTTCGTAAAAATTTCAGTAATTTTATTAAAACTATTTCAGGTTGTGGTAGCAATCATCAAACGATAGATGACCAACAAGCACGTATAGTCGGTGGTAGTCGTAGTACAGAAACACAATGGTCTAGTTTAAGTCTTTTGTATAATAAAAAATTAAATATACAATGTACAGCAACAATTTTAACACCCATATGGGTGATTGCAAGTTATTCATGTGTTAATAATGGTAGTAATTGGGTTTTATATGCTGGTAATACGAATTATTTTAATAATCCTGAAAATGCAACAACACAAATGGTGGAAGTTGAACGAATCCTCCAACATCCTCAAGTAGATTATTGTTGATTTTTCTTAATAATTTTTTAAATTAGTTATTGGATTTTAGGTGAAATTTTCACAATTTGAATATACAAACGATGTAGTTTTGATAAAATTGAAAAAACCGTTGATTTTAACGAGAAATGTAAGTGCTGTTTGTTTACCAGTGGATGATATTGAAACAAGACAACTGTGTGTAATCGCAGGTTGGGGTGTTAGTCAACCTGGAGGTAATTTTTCTTAATTACTTTCCAATCCTGAAATACTCTAATTTGTTATTGTTAAAATTATAGAAAGAAATAATCAATATTTGCATTATCTACCAGTACCTATTATCGATAATAATGAATGTAATTCAACGAAACATTATAATGGTTTGATAACAGATGATAAGATCTGTGCGGGTTTCACAGATTCTACTAAAACCCCTTGTTATGTAAGTTATTTGCTAAAAACAATCTCCAATTATTATTATTATTGTTTTTTTGTATCTTGAAGGATGATGAAGGAGCCCCTTTGATGTGCTTCTCTGATAGTGCCAGTATATGGGAATTACAGGGTGTTTTAAGTTATCATGATAATTGTGGTAGTGGTAATCATCCAGCTATTTATACATCACTTAATCAAAATATTAAAAATTGGATTATTAATACAATTGGGAAGAATTCATTGAAACGAGCGTGATACGATTTTTACAAAATTGAAAAATACGATAAAATTAATTAGAAATTAGCTCAATTAATTCGTAGATAATATCATCATCACATTAAAGTTAGTCAAAAAAAAAATAAAATAAAAATAATAAGAAAGAGAATCTATTGAAAACTAACTGATTACCTGTAAATATTGTATAATTTTAGTTGTCTTTCATTAATTAATTGATTATATTTTGATGTTGTCTAATTTCATACCTTTACTTGATTTATAAAGAAAAAAAATTAATAGAAATCCGTCCCCGTTTTGTTTTGTTCTTGCGTTGAAATTTATAAATATTTTTTTGTATTCGCTAGTCACGCGTTGTTGTGCCAATATTGATAAGAAATGGAAGTAAAGGTGACGGTAGAGTCGATGTAAATATACTTTTTATATAGATTACTATGATTATTATTATTATTATTATTCATTTGTAAGAAATTTTGAAAATAAATGGAATAACCAGATGTATAATAGTCCCTTGTTATTGTTACCCTTGACCACTTGGGGGTGTCTATTCGTAAAATAATGGACGCTTTCACATATTTATGTTTTAACCCTACAGTTTTGAATTCTGACGATTTTTGGGTGCATTTTCCAACATGAATATGATTAAAAATTGAAATTGATAACTAGGATTTGATCAAGGGATGTAACTTTGCAGACTTCTGCTAGTTTTAAACATTCAACCTATATTTTGTTTTTTAAACTTAAGTACTGCTGAAAATAGGGACACACAAGTCCATTAGAAAGTTTTAAGATCTTAGGATCTGTTTCAGTGACGTCTAAGCGTACGTGCACTACGGAGCTGTGATACTAGATGATAGCATGGATGATAGATTAAAGAGTAGAGTCTATGGTAGAGTATAAGCACTGGTGGGTGTGCACAACGGAGCTTTACATCATAGCAGTGAAAGTTTATTTTAAACAGAAAACGCAACTTTTGGTTAGAAAATATAAAGATAAAGTGCATCCAATAAATAGAAAACGGTCCAAATTGGGAGAATTTCTTCACCTGTATAAAGAATTAAGACATTGCAATGCCCAAAATAGACACTTCCTCCCACTTCTTCTTTAGTACAAATATATTGTGGTGTTCAGGATGTGCCTGGTTCCACAAATATTCGGGTACTAGAATTTCTGAAAATAATATCTCTACATTCATATTTTGTATATTTTATATTTATATAATCGCATATTTTATGTTAAATTTATGCATACAGCTATGATGCAGCTCGCAGAAGAATGGTGAATTTTATTCTCCAAGCTATAAGCGAGCATACCAAGCTTCAGGCATCCTTTATTCGCTGCTTGGATGTGCACATTTAAAAGTACGATACATTTCTATCAGCGCTGTTGCGACACAGCTATCATCCATGCTATCATCTAGTATCACAGCTCCGTAGTGCACTTACCCATAGTCATATGTGTCGGAATTGTGGCATGACTTAAAGAGACTTCTCTCGAAGAAATCATGTTTCATGGAACAACTCAGTTCTCTAGCTCTTGAGTTATTATGTGTCATAGATTTACAGTTTATGGTTTGGAAAACTTTGAATCCCATATATTAGAAAGTATCCCCATACGTCTCCAAAACTCTATCAACCTCCACTAGCGTATATATTTTCTGTAACCCTCAAAATGGCTAGATTGATAGTTGTTCTTACAGGGACGACTGTAAAGATTCGATTCAAATACCTATAGTGGCAGATCTAATTAGTAACGAACTATAGTGGACGCAGTACTTCATTTTAGCTTCAACCACAGTGTTGACAAATAGTGTGAAGGAACAACAAGATCGATGTATCAAAGTCTGAGTTCACTTACAATTAGAGAAGAGAACGGGGTATAGATGGTACAAATTACCGGGGTCTGGGGTGTTCTGAGGCTAGAAATGACCGGTCCGACGTCGTTGTAATTATAATGAAACGTCATTTTTGGAGTCCCGTGGAAAAATTTCACCGAACCCAGCCTCGCTCTTGACGGCCCTAATGCTTCCCAGTCTTCGTTAATTATTTGTCGTTATCAAATATAAAAAAAAATAATCAAATGATTTCAATGAAAACTTATTTATTAAAATTGCCAATTAAAAACAAGGCTTATTTACAATAAAAAAATAATGATTCCATTTTAAATTATTTGCGCAGAACAAAATCACTGGCCGTTATTATATAAATTCATCCAAAATCATAATGAACACTTTTTCTTGATATTAATTAATTGATTAATTAATTAAAACAATTACCTCTGATTTATTATTAATTTCATCATATTCCATTAATTAATAGCGAAAAGGTTTTGGATATTGTTGTTGATATTGTGGCTGAATTCGTTCTTGTTGTGCAATTAATGCTAATGCTTTTTGTATAGCTTGTGGTACTGGTGGTGGTGTTGGTAAATGTGCACCATCAGCACGAAAACCATTCTCATCAGCTACATATGTTACTGTAATTGGTGTACCATCTGGTGCTGTATAAGAATATGATCCTTGAATCACTTCAGCTTCTTGATCTTTATTGCCGGCATTTTTTAAATAGCCTTCAGCTTGAGCTTGTTGGCCATCACCAGTTGTATAACTGAAAATTTCCTTCAGTTACTACTATTTGAAAAATTAATTACTAAAGAAATACCTGTATCTGAAAGAACCATCAGGATTGAGTTCGTTACTTTCCTGAACGATCGGTACGAATTTACCACTGTATTGGTATTGGGGTTGTGGGTAATAAGTTTGTGGGGCTGCTATAGCACCGATGATTAAACACCCAATAATGAACTATACATACAGTGTTAGCAATAAATTAAAATAATAATAATGTGAGCAGGATAATGAGTACTTACAAGATACATGATGATTGCACTTAACTGTGTGACTTAAGTGATTAGATTAGAAGAAGGCACTTGTTTTAAAAGTGGTGAATCTTCTTGTAATCTTTTAATTTATATAAAGATCCCCCACTTGTTTTCTATAATTCTGGTTCATCTAAGTCACACCCTACCCCAAACTATGCATCCTATTATAAAACAATATTTTCTAAATAGAAGGCCACCATTATAAATTCTACGAAAATGCTACTCTTCAATGGACATATCAGGCAGATGCAAGTTATCATCAATCAAAAAATTTAACATCCTGGAAGAGATGATGCAAGTCTCCTCTAGAAATGATTGATTTTTCGCCAAATTTCCACTAAAAAAAATTTGTAAATTATTCATGACGAATGGAACTAGTCGGGATTGCGAAACAACCACCAGACACTTTATTGTCTATCTATCATTACAACAATTGTTGTGATGTTGACAGATTTTGATAAAAAAAAAAATAACCGCTCGAAATACATAAAATTGTACAACATCATAATAATAATAATAACAACGAGGATGTTCTATATTACCTTGAAGAAAATGTTGTATATTTTAATATTTATAAGACATTTCAACAAATAATAGTAATAATAATAATAATAATAATAACAATATGAATAATAGTAATAATAACTGCCTACGAGTTAGTAATGTCAGTTCTAACATAATTTTTTTATTAGATTATCGTTTCTAGAAACATAAATTTTTCGTTTTTTTCTATTGAAAGAGTTTTGCTAAAATTTTCGCAATCGTTACTTTAACTCTTCAAATCTTCAATTAATAGAGACAATCAAAGAGAAGATTGAGAGAGGAGGAAAAAACACGAAAATTTCACCATTGTTTCCATTTAATACGTTTTTGAGCAATTCATTTGATATGTCATCATCAATTATGAATTTAACAAATATCGTACAATCAAAAAGTTGAATCTCATACGATGACTGGCGAAAAAATGTGCAACGGAAAGGAGAAGCTTCTGCTAATATTATTATTAGTAGATTGGTTCCAAGCCACAATTCCGGATTGCCTGTTGGGCTGCTCTAATACGCATGTCTATACAGAAACTGTGGACTAGTTCTGAAAAAGTAGAGCTAATAAAGGTTAAGAAATTATTCAAAGGGTTTGAACGTTATTGCCACCTCAATGCCAAGTCGATCAAACTAGATTAGCTGTAGAATATGTTGTGTTGGTCAAAATTTTTGTATTGCACAATACTAACATTACTGAAACTATTGAAATAATCAGCAATTATGCATTTATTCAAAGATGAATCATTTCTGTTTGCAATAGCGGAACCTCAACCTGTTAAGAATCCTATTTTTAATAACACCTTATAATTATAAATGTCATCTCTAAGATATTGTTGTAGGTTGATGTAAATTTGTCTCGTTTAATTTTAATTGAATATTGATAAGAGAATTATTCATCTTATTTATTGCAGATGCAAAAAGAAGATTTATATATTGTAAAAGATTATATTGAAATGGACGACGCCCTAGTATACTCCTTTTTCAAATGGCAAATTCCTGACTAGTGCAGCATAAATTTTATTATTATTATTATTACGAATAAATGGCGTAATCTATACTTTACAAAATCTAACCGTGAAAGAATCAATAAAATTGAATTATAGTTTTTAAGGTAATTATCATAAAGTTGGAAGTATGGGCGGTGAACGAATCATTTGTGACATATCTAAATTTGGGATTTAGACAAATGCAATTAAATAAAAAAAGAAAACCTTGGAATTTGGCTAAATGTGATCGATTCAATAAAATGTAGAAGAATATGGTAATAAGTATAGTCTATCGATTGATAAACAACTATTCGATTTACATTATAATTTCGAAATAAGCGACATTTCAAGTACTTAACGATAGTGTTTAACAATAAAAGAACAATGCAGACGATATTTTGCTATTTATATCTGAAATTGAAGAAGAAGTCTAATTTCGATCGACAGACTATACATCATACAGATGCAAAAAATAAAATAAAAAATGATCTAATATAAAATTAACGTTTTTGTTTATAAAAATCACGTACACTATATAATTGTTGAATTCTAGGAAACTAGTAATGGAGAAATATTTTTGGCTTTTCCAAGAGTTTAAACCGTTTTTATGTAATAAATAAAATGTCTCACGTGAAACTGTAATAGAAAAAAACACAAGAAGAGTTATAAGATATGCTTTTAGAAGATACCAGAAGAAAAATACAAATACATCTATGAGCATTGTTACAGTGAAATCTACCTAAAGTGATAAACAAATTAGATCATTTTTTATATAACGACAGGACCGCGTTTAAGACATTTGAGGCCTAGCAGGCAAACAAACGCATAAATTCGGGTCCTGTTTATATGTGTAAACCTATAATATTTCTATACGGGCCCCTCTGTCAGCAATCCTTAACCAAGTGTCTATTTTGTCTAGTGGTAAACTCGGTCCTAACCATAAAACACGTTTACACGGGACACACATTGCTTGCAACATTTCTTTGATGTTTATTCATTTACCGCTCTCGCATGGAACAAATTGTGGGCGTTGATTGTGTTGTTTGGGCAGCACTCAAAACTGCTGACTTGCGCTGCTATGTACGCGAGAAATTTGTTACATGCAGCATGTTGACGGTTAAATGTGTCCATGTGTGGAGACGCGCCTTTACCTGAATGTTGGCGATATTTTTATTAATAATCACAACAGTTACAACAAAGGTCGTATTTTGGAAAACTAGAAATTCGAACAAAAAGAATGACTAATTGATTAGACAAGATGCTATTAGTGTGGGAAGATTTTTACATTCCATCCACAACTAATTTGAAGGTCTCAAACGTGCCAAATTTTTGTGTCTATTCAACTAATCTACTGTCTTTTCCGCAATGCTTTCTTTCTTCGATAATTCATTGCCAATAATATTACGTGAATAACAATTTATTTAGGGATGTCGTCTTTACATATTTGACACCTGTCTGTATTGGCCATTTTGCGAGACAATTTAGAACAGTTAACATACATTTCATAATAAATATATAACTATGGATAACGAGACCGGCCCAATAGATACGCCAATGTTATCTTGTACAGACATGGTGTTTCTAAAGCCTAGTCTACACACGCACACATTTAGCCAGCAATATGCTGCCGGTATCAAATTTCTAGCGTTGGTGGCAGCACATGTACTAGTGTGGATAGCTGTTGCAAAATGCTGTTGCTGAAAAAATCTGTACATATGTAGACTAGCCTTAATACGAATATAGAAAGAAAAACCAGCACCTCTCACTCTCAGGGGTTTCCTATACGTTACCATAAGATAATTTAATGAGGGGTATTTCACCGAGAGTGTCGATCTTTGTCTGATACATTTGTCTGCTAATGTTTCACCATGATCATGACAAAGATAGCAAAGTACGATTTTTGTGAATGGAAGAGACTGTGATTTTTAGAGAAATGTAAGAGTGGTTGGTGGCAATAGCTAGAATTCTTAGACGTTTGACTGCTTATTTTCTGTTTATTCCAATCTGACTGATGCGAAACCCCTAGAGTCTGGGTCACTGCTGACTTTTTTCCTATGTTCTTATTATAAATGCCAAAACTGTATATATGTTTAATATTGTATCGCGTGTTCCACGAGTGGTCTCTTTCTATACAGGGCATTTTGGGTACACCGGTGAGACCTTTTGTATGCTACACTTGGAGTTAGTAGCTCTAGGAGTTTACTCAAAAAAATGAAAAATCGAGTTCCAATAAATAAACATAGCACGCGGAGCTCAACGTGTTAACTGATAAGGATCTAATATAAGTTGTAATAAAATTAATTAGTTTATGATAATAGTTCCGCTTCTTCGGGGTCAAAACTATTTAATGAACTAATTCCAGTTTTATTACCTAATCTTTGTTCTTCCTTCATCTTCTCTATATCATGGCCGTCAAGATCATTAATTTAACTTATTATTATTATTATTATTATTGTCATCCTTATGTGTATTAATTGTTATTTAATTGAAATTGCACATCTAGTTTGAATATTATACAGTTTTGTTTTCTATGTTGTTCAAGTAAAAGTAGTACCTATAATTTTTGCTAAAAAGGGAACCTTGACGACCTGTTTACTTATACGTTCAAAAATGTTTATGATAAGTACCTACGTATTTCTAAATATGAATATTTTTAAAAATGAAACCAGTTTATTACGAATTTCATATATTTACCTATTTTTAACAATAATAAGTTGGGAAATAATCAAAAATCTATTAAAATTTAAACAAATCTAAATTGTAGGAATTTTCATTAGGTAGTAAACTTTCACGATTCCTCTCTTTTAATATATCTTTGTCACATTTCTGGATTTTATCCTATTGCATCCAGACTATCAACATTTAAAATTTGCACTTTAATTATTATAAAAGATTTATTTATTGCATCAAGACACGATTCAGTAATTTATAAATCATTTTATTTTAAAAACATATATGTATTTAATTGTAGATCGTTATTTTATATGAAGTAATACAAACAATTAGGCTATTTATGCAGAATTTATTTTAAAAAAAAATAAATAAATAAATGTTAATCAATACCTTTCACAACTTGTTACATTGTATTTGTAGTAGCATCAGAATTGTTGCATAATAAATAATTGAAAGAAAAATTGATATACGAACAATGGATGGTTTTTGAATTATTACTGACAATATCTAACTAATATCAATATTATTTATTCTCATAATTAGATAAATTGTTTATAACAATAATAACATACTATAGACTCAATCTAGAGTGCCATGACAGAGTTACAGGCTGTCCGTTACAAATGAAACTTGCTACCGTATTTTATTTATTCGTAGACAGGAGTTGCAAATCAAGCAATTAACATGATACGCTTCTTTTAACTGGTAAAATTGCTCCTTGTAAAGCCGCATCCACATCTGACGAACAAATGCAAACACAATGTGGACGACAAAACAAACGCGAACGAACGTGCCGAACGGCGATCCGCATTCATTCGCGTTCAATGGGAAAACAAATGTTTATCATTGATCTAATTCTGTTTGCGCATGATGTTCGCATTTGTTTGCGTTCGTTCGTATACGTTCGTTAGATGTGAACGCTGCTTAAGATGGAAACATAACAAATATCGTCTATTGTGACCCACTCTGTAGTAGTGTTAAAATTTCAATATTCTGTCGAATTACAGTTTCGATTTCTGTAAAATACAATTATTGGCACCGGAAATTCTTGCAAGATCTTGTCCTATTGTATGCGTATAATAATTGACCTGTAACATGGTAGAATTTACGATAGAATTGTTCTTAAAGATAATCTTTCGGTCAAGGTGACAACTTACAACAATAATACGATTTGAAAGTGATTCTTTTTGCTATTTTCTTACAAAAAAAAAAAAAATCGAAAATTCTTAAATATTTTCCAAACAATAGAAGATTCGATTTAACGTAATTAAATGTTGAAGTGGAGATTGTAAATTCCATCCAATCCTCTTGCATAAATTTACCTTTAAACAAGCAAATTTCTATGTTGTTTATGAGGAAATATTTCTGAATGATTTGATAATTTTTTGGTTTTATCCAAAATTTCTTATCATTACGAATAGTTTCTACAAAAGTTTGAAAATGATATCGATCAGGAATTTTTAGAAAGGTGTCCAGCTTTAGGCAAAAATATAGTCGACTATAAAAGCAATTTTTTATTATCATTTTTTCCAAAACAAAAACAACAACGATACCAATAACACATTTACAGAAAAAAAATGGTAAGTCCATATACGTGTAAAAAAAAATTATTCAATTTAACAAAAAAAATAAATTAATTGCAGATTATCCCGATTATATTAAGTCTTGTGGCAGTGTCCATTGCAGACTTACAACCATTAACTCTACCGTTAGCACCTTACGCTCCGGCTTTTGTTGAAAAATCAGCCCCTTATCCACCAGCTGTTCCAGTAGTTGAAGAAAAACTCGCCCCATATCCACCAGCTGTACCACCAAGTGAAGCACCATACCCACCTGCAATAATAGAAATCGAACCACCACAACCAGAAGAAAAATTCGGTCCATATCCACCAGCAATTGAAGTACCAAGAACACCAGCTTTAGTCTATGGACCACCAATTGAAATCATAACCGAACCACCAAAACCTGTTGAATTTTCATACGAATATAAAATTCCTGCTGTTCCTGTAATTATTCCGCCAGCACCACATGAAGTTTACGGTGTACCAGAAGAAAAATTCGGACCATATCCACCAGCAATTGAAGAACCAAAAACACCAGCTCTAGTCTATGGACCACCAATTGAAATCATAACCGAACCACCAAAACCCGTTGAATTTTCATATGAATATAAAATTCCTGCAGCTCCAGTAATTATTCCACCAGCACCACATGAAGTTTACGGTGTACCAGAAGAGAAATTAGGCCCATATCCACCAGTAGTTGAACTACCAAAAACACCAATTCCAGTGTATGGACCACCGGCACCAGTTTATGGACCACCAGTTGAAATCATCACTGAACCACCAAAACCTGTTGAATTTTCATACGAATATAATATTCCTGCTGCTCCTATTGTTGTGCCCGTAAGACCACATGAAAATTACGGTGTACCAGCAATTCCGGTACCTGCCATACGAGCTCCTGAAATTTTACCGGAACCTGTTGTTGTAGAACCAATAGCTCCAGTTTATGGATTACCTGCAGCTCCAGCTATAATTAAACCTCATGAAGTTTACGGTGTACCAAATCAATTTTAAATAATAAACTGTAGTTACATATTTAACAACAATTTACGTATAAATAAATGTTTCGTTAATAATGGGTTTTAAATTTATTATTACGGTCCTGAGCAAAATTGACTAATCACATTATTGGCTCTATTTGTAGCCCTATATACAAAATGTTCAAATTAAAACAAAAATTTTGCGTATTATGGAGTGATATTCATAATATACCAATAAAGTTTGAATTTTAGGAAAATCAGATAAAAAAAATTGTTTTTAAGCTCTTAAAGTAGAAATAAACGTATCAGGATGGCGGGCTACATTTAGTTTTACTGTCAAACACCTGTCAAACAGATCTAACAATAACATAACCTCGCTTTTTGTTAACAAATATGTTTAAGAGAAATTTGATAAAATTTTGCCAAAAATACCAACAATTCAGCACTAGACAGTTAAAAGAGGATTTTCGAAATAATTTAAAAACGAACGCATGGCAAATTCATTCATATGGCGACATTAATGAACTACAATATGGGTCAGTTCGTATGCCCCAAATAAAAGACCCCCATGAGCTAATAATTCAAGTTAATTCAGCTTCTATAAATCCCATAGATCTGCTAATGATGGGTAAGCATTCAGCCGCACCAATTATAACCTGATCTTATTGTTTAACAAAGCAATTTTAAGGTGGATATGGCCAGACTTTACTGCAAATCCCACGAAGAGGTGAACTGGAATTCCCATTGATTTTAGGACGTGATTTTTGCGGCACTATCCTACATAAAGGTACAAATGTTGGTGATGACTATAATCTAGGTGATGAAGTGTATGGTTTCGTTCCAATACACAAATCTGGCAGTTTTTCCGAAATTATCGTCACACATACAGATTATGTAATTGCAACGTTATCAAACGTGTATTTATCAGTTTTCATCATTTTTAACATTGTAGATCAATAAGAAACCGTCACATCTAAATGCTGTAGAGAGTGCTAGTTTGGTTTATGCAAGCCAAACAGCATGGTCGGCACTTTTCATTACCGGTAATCTCATGTGTAAAAATTTGAAAAATAAGCGGATTCTAATATTGGGGGCATCCGGTGGTGTGGGTACTGCAGCAGTACAATTGATGAAATCACAAGGATGTCATGTAACTCTTTTATCATTTTATAAATCGATAAAACTAATTTTTAACAACAATTAGGTGTTTGCAACTTGTTCAACTGATGCAGTACCGCTGGTACAATCACTAGGAGCTGATCATGTTTTCGATTATAAAGATTGCAATTATTTAAACGAAATCGCAAAAGAATCAACGTAATTCCTCTTAAAATAACAACAATAAAGACAGCTTTTTATATTGTTTTTCCTTTTGTATTACAGTTACGATATTATTTTAGATTGTGCTAAATTCGGTCCTGAAAATGTTCCAAATAATTGGAAATTTTCAACATTTATCATGTTAAATTCACCATTACTTACAAATACTGATAAATACGGTCTTATCGGTGGTTTAATTAACAGTTTTGGTGATTTATTAACAACGAATTTGAAAAATTTCAATCAGGGCAGTACAGTAAGATGGGGCTACTTTATCCCATTGAGTTGTGGTTTCCAATTTTTACATCAACTAATTTGTGGGGGAAAAGTAATTTTTTGAAAAATTCTCCATTGATTTTTGCTCAAAAAAAAAGATTATTTTCAGATCCGGCCTGTGGTGCACAAAGAATTCCGTTTTCAACAATTACCTGAAGCTTTTGAGGAGGTAGCCAAAGGACATTTACGTGGGAAAGTTGTTGTAGATTATTGTAAATAAAAATTGTATTATTTTTTTGTTCTGAATAATTAACAAAACAAGAGAGCAACAATTAAATTAATTATAAAAAAAGTAATAATAAAACAAATCAATATAAAACATTGATATATACAGGGTTGTTTAAAATATAATTAAGGGTTAATATCTGCCAAAGTTGCCCTCTGCATGGAAACCTTCATGTGGTTCAGCATCATAATGGACCATTTGTAATTTACCATATTTATCATAATAACCAAAATGTCCTTTTACAATGCCCGTATTATCTCTTTCTTCAAATCTAAACTGTCTGTTGTGTCTGCAATAATAAATTTCACAATAAATTTAGTTAATTAAAACATAACATGTGTGGCGGTGATGATAATAATAAGCCTTGACGACTTCCGTTTCCGGTTAATACATTTATAAACAATTAAATAAATAAATAAACAATGAAGTTATTATAAATGAAACAAACATGCTTAGAATTTGATAAGAGTCAAGGTATATTAACTTGTAAGAAGCATGCAATAGATATAGTTTATAGTTTACCCTTTGCCAGTATCATAGCCCCATTTATAACTATGGGGACCATCATGCCCAGCCATATGAAATTCAAGACGTTCATTATTATTATGATGAGAATTAGGTGAATTTAAGCCTAATGAAGATAGCATTTTTTTACTTAAACCTTGATTAAATTTATCATTATGATGGTAACTAGCTTCAGCTTTAGGTTCTTGTGTTAATACCTTTAATATGTCGTTTTGATTCTCCTTTTTTGCTAATTTATCGTAATTTTTCGTTAATTCTTTTTGTTTTTGTTTATATTGATCTTCATTGATTTCATCTAATTCAATTTCAATTTTTGGTTTATTGCTAAACGGTTTATCTTTTATGTGTAAATTTTGACTGAATTTTTTTGGATATTCATTTGTTGGTTGTTGATAATGTTTTGATGGTAATGTATAATAATATTTTGGATCATTATTTGGATTCCATACAGTTTCAATTGGTGCTATTAAATCTTGTGCTGGTATTGGTGCTTGATAATAATCCACTTCTCTATTATATTGTGGTGGTTTTAATATTGTTGCTAAATCTGGTGTATAAAATGGTACATTTGATGATTCTAATTTTGGTAATTGTAAATCTGTTGCTGGTAATTCATATTGTTGTGGTTGTTTTAACGGTGTATAACTATCTGGTGATTGATTTTCCTGGAATTCTGTTATCGGTATTGCTATTCCACAACTGATTACAGCCAGAAACAACAACTGGAAGATTGAAATTACAATAATTAATAACCCAATTTTGATTAGAAAGTTTTGAGAACATTCAGCACTTTGTACCCAAAAAGCGATTCCGAATCTGTGTGAATGTGAATGTGCTTTTTATCGGTAATTTAATTCGGGGAGGTGATGAGGAGAATCAGTGTAGAATTCCAAGAAGAAGGCATAATATGGAAATAATTGATGCTGAGAATCGACTACCGAGTACAAGTGGCTAGAATGCTCTTGAGGCACGTTTTCTAAAGCCGGATCCACATCTAATGAACGAACTTCGCGAGCACTGTTGTATCTCTTGCCAATACTTCAGAGGAACCTATTTGTTCGTATCTCAGAAGTGTGGATGAGGTGTGCGAAAATTCTCTGATTCTAATTCCAACATTCAAATTTAATCCAAGTGGTTGTGTGCGTCGTTTGTTGATGTTTGGGGAACAATAGCCAAAAAATTGCACACTCCTGGAGGTTGCTAGTTCTTGTAAAATTTAATTCGTTTGTTTGTATTTGTATGTCAGTGTTCGTTCGGTTCTTGTACATCAGCTCGTTCAGTAGATGTGGACACTGCTTGACGTGTCACACGAAGGCAAATTTTAAAGCCTAACGGTCAATGGGCTTTAATACCACGTCCCAATCGGTTTGGTGACAAAACCGCGCAACATTTCCGTAAAACGCACCTGAAACTAAATATTCCTTTTAAATGTACCTAATTGTATTGATAATTACGTAATCATTAATTCAGGTGTTTGCCCGAAAAAGCTCGTTGAGTTGTTGGTTCTCCACGTCCAAACGGTTGTTAATTCCAAAACCAAACCTAGAGTACTTGACGCTCGTGCATGAAATATCTCAGCGCCTCTTTGCCCCAAGTTCGTTTTTATAATTGATAAGATTAGTATATTGTGCCCATGGCGGGCGCCACCTTTGCCGCACCCTAGTCCCGGCTCTGATTAATTCGCCTCCGATTTTAATCGAAACTTTGCTGCTTTCAATTTCGCAACCTCTCACTTTTCTTTTTTTGCGGAACAACAAAACGAAGAAATTTTTGTATAATAAACAAATAGACCGATAAACAAAACATTTCTTATACTGAACTTGATATAAACAATCTAAAAAAATAACTTTCTCTATCACTTTAATTGAAAATAATTAAAATAAACGGTTCGGTGATTTCAATACACGGTCAAGAAACAAACTTAACTGAAATTTTCATGTTTGTTTTTTTTCTGTAAACAAAACAACCATTTTCCGGGAAATATAAACAAAATTATAAATAAAATTGATGATAATTGGAGATTGTTAGATTTCACTTCATCTTGATAATGAAAAATAATAATAAAACGTGACTTAATCATAGGAAATTTTACAAAAATATAAATCATTGATGCGCAATTATCTTCAGGTGTTTAATTAAAATCCTTGACCTTGCTGAATTACAAATGTAATCAATTAAAGGTCAGGATTTTTCGCAAAAACTAATTTGACTGTTGTTACAACTGGCTAATCTTCCACTTACCATTAGATTTAAGGAAGCCATTGAGACACCAAAATAATAACAACAAAAATAATAATAAACTATTCAGTTACTATCACAATTGTTAAATGCGAAATAAAATGTTTCTAAACGTTGCTTTTATATGTTCTCTACCATTTCTCTCCCATACGATAATTTTCTATTTGTTAATTATTAATTGTTGAAGAAAAGAGACTACCACCACCAGTCTCGCAGTAATAATAACAATGATTATAAAAAAAATTATAATTTTAATGAATTTTTTAATTATTTAAAACAGTATATGTACAAAGGGAAAAAATCCGGCAATAATAGAAAGTTTATCATAAATTACCAAATTCGATGTTTGGAAAAAAATAAAAAACAACGGAAACTGATACTTGTAGTTTATATAAAACTGGAATTTATTATTTTTACAAACAAGAACAAGAAGTAAAAGCGCTAATGAAAGTGAAAATTCAACACAATAATTCATTAATACAATTAGAACTGTATGACTTGTAATTTTAGGGGGAAGAAAAACGGAACTAACTATTAAGAAAGTTAGTTTTTAATTCTTTTTTTCGTTAAAAAAAAAAAAAAAACTAAAAATAACGACCTTACTGATTATTAAAGCTGAAATAATTACAACAAATTTCATTGTTGTTTCTTATCAAATGTGGCAAAGTGAAATTCGTTTTTCTTTTATTTTAAAAGTGTCAATAATATTTACGTAATTGTAATCAAATATTGTTGATTATATAAGAATCAATACAAATAACAACAACAACAATAACACTAGTTTTTGTTGTTAAATCCAGTGTATTATAGAATATTGATTTTTAATAAAATAATAAAGAGAAATCTACATATAATGAGTCATTTATCTAAATTAGAAAAAAACGCGGTTTTATCAACAAAAATTATATATTATTATTATCATTATTATTGTTGTATTGTTATTTTAAAAAGAAATCTAGACTCAATTAGCATAAAAAAAATGTTATTGTGGACATTAAAAAAAAATTTCGTAAAATTATCCTTAACCTATAGCTGTGTAGTAATTCGTACTTGTATCTTTTGAATATTCAAATTTTCCATTTTTTTTTTGTTAATTTGATTTATACAACCATTTTCAATTATTATTATCATTATATTCGTTGAAATCTTACAGGAAATTGGCTGAAATTGGAGTTGAAGGTTTTCCGCATTTTTCTTGCGTTGTTTATAAATTTTCTACAATTATTATCATTATTACAGATTTAGTCGAATAAATCTTTTGAAATTCGATTTTGTGAACCTTGAGTGGTTTTTTTTTCAAACAATTCATTTAAATCATTAATTATCGTTTCATAATATTTCAGTTATAATTTATATTCAACATGTTATCCCGTGTTGTTTTTTTTTTGTTTTTTGCTTAAATATAATTAAAAATACATTAAATTTTCCTTGATTATTTATTTAGCTTTTTTTTTATTGTTATTAATGTTTTTATTTAATAATTTATTTATTTATTTATGGAGATGACTATGTGTTGTTATAACAATTGACCTCTTGTCGACTTTATCGGTAAATCTAGCTTTCATTGTGCAAATTATAATTGTTTATCTAGAATCTAGATGAATTTCTTGTATTCAATTATTTATAACAAATGCATTGAATGTTTAAATAATAAAAAATAACAATCTTGCAAGTATTTATGTACAACAAAAAAAAAAGAAGAAGTCGCCAAATTGGTTGGTCTACATCTGAAGTTGGTAATTTGCAATTTACACTTCCCTTTCGCTTTCTCTCTCAAATTTTTTTATCCATCTTCATACACTTACAATGCGAGGTGTCATAAGAATTATTTATAATTGATAGTGCTTTGTACCGATCTTGCGTTCGTTATTTATTTGTTGCAAAATAAATTAAAAAAAGGAATAAGTTTAAGTCAAGACACGTCATTTCAGTCGCTCAATTATGCATAAATTTGAATAGGACATTGTTAGCTTTTGTTGTAACATTTATTGTGGTGGTAAAATCAAGGAATTCAAACCTTGATCGGCTGGAAAAGTGCGTTTTGCATGTGTAATGGTTGACGCCTTTTATAAATCTCTTTGTTAAACAACCACATTATGAATATACTTTGAGATTTTTTTGTAATTTTCTTATCATCAAAATAGTTGGTAATCTGCGGAAATAAACGTATATTTGAACATAGAATGCGTCTTGAGATTCGGGTTAGAGAAATGAAACATTTACATATAGTGGTTGGTCATTAGCCAATGGTAAGTCAGGATCTTTCCGGATTCCTCAGATTTCGTTTTCTTCATTTGATGCACTTCCGTTATATGTTGATTCTACAATATACCTATACGTTTATAGTCGGGCAGGGAGCAGAGATCACTTTTAAAAGGCCAACTTCCAAGAACTGTAATCAACACTTGTGAATGCAAGTATGCTATACAGCTCTCTTTAAAGCAAAACTGTGGGCCATGTAATGTAGCCACCCCAACTGTTTAATTCCAATACGTAGATCAAGCGTTCACAGATCTATAAAGTTTTATCTTACAAGAAGAAGGCACAGCCTGGAAAATTCAGATTGCGATTATATAGGCTCTGTGGGCTATGCATTTTTGTTGCAGCTGGCTGATTAGTAGTGCACTCGAAAACTTTAGTATATTAACACCTTAAGGATAAACTACCACCACACGGAGCCTAATCGCAATCTGAATTTCCCAGACCGTGCCCTCTCCTTGTTAGATACTTTACCCCTTTCGATCTTTATAAGCGCTCATTCCACGAGATATCACGCATTATTATTCACTTATTTAGTTGTAAAGTTTCAACACTCCAATTTCCAGGATTGCACCTGCAATGAGACTTATTTCAAAGCTGTATTCTATGTCAAAATGTAAATTTCAGTTCTACAGCTAGAATCTGAACGATAAGAAAGTATAGGGTCTAATTATTGATTTATATCCGAGCTTAGTGTTAAGTGCCAGTATTTATATTGTTGTGAAAATCGATAACTGTGACATCGTTTGTCTACCTTAAGCTCCAGATCTCTCGCTCAGAGGCGTTGGGAATATTCAGTCAAAGTCTGAGAGTAGCAGGAACGGCAAAATTACAGTTGATCACAATTGAAATGGAACAAATTAAAAGGATTGTGCTTGTTCCCTGTTTTTACAATTTTAGAGCCCCGGTATAATTCCTCCAGGGGTCCCAAAAAAACACGTTTCATTATAATTACAGTCATTTCGGGCCCCGGTAATTTGTATCCAGCTGCGGCTTTAGTCCTTTAAGAGGGTGGAACGGAATTACCATTGGGCCCCGTTCGTTCAACACCTTTTGAATCGATTATAATTCAGCTTTGGTTAAGAATTGATGAAATTCGGAATGCTGCGTTTCACAATTCGATTTTGGAGCCCCTTTTTATCCACCGCCTAGAGTGACCGCTCTACTCCAGGACCGGCCCTGTTTATTGTATCATTTGTACTCACCTCTTGCCGGGCCTATTAGTAACAATGGCAATGGTCTTATTTGACAAACATTTGTTACAATGGCACTGAAATATATTTTGGACGTAGTGTACATCTTTGAGTTGGGGTGCTACTAAAATCTATGTTACGAATGTAGCAATAGTTTATAGCAGCTTTATTACCACAGTAGCTAATCATTGAATGGTAAAAACCAGCGAAATGCTGTTGGAAAATTAAAAGTCTAAAGTAATAAACAAAGATATAATACGTGAAGAAGGGGCGAAACAAAATCAAAGTCTGTAACGCACGACCTACGTATCGCACTAATACAAATGAAGCGTTTATTTGCATTCATGTAGATCGGTTTCGATTTCTAAAAGTTACGCACGTTAGAACTGTTAAAGATGACCTCGATTCCCTAATTAGGCTAAACGACATCCGAAGAAGAAAGCGGATTCTATAAAATCCAGAGAATCAGGCTAAATGGCATCAGAAGACTATGGATTCTGGGAAATCCAAATAGAGGAAGTCATCATTCACTGCTATCCGAAGCATGAGGAAGATGTAAATGCCGAAAACGTATTCCTTCCATTTAGGTACATCTGTGTCTACTATGCAATCTACTACTTTGCGTTTGCTTGTGCTTTTTTATTTAAATGTTAGGTACACTGTATTTTGGATAAATTGATCATTTTGATTTATTTCTGGTGTTGTTTAAGGAATTTGTTGGAATATTTGAACACCTTCTGTAGATTATATTTATCGTCTAGAACGGACGTTCTCAGAGCGGGCGATACCGCCCCCGTGGAGTAATTTTTATCTTAATAGTACCCTATATCATATAGGGGATATGTTACTACATCTTTCTATTTGTACATTTAAAACAGGTAGACTTCCAGGTGGGTGGGAGCTGAGTTATTTTTTTATTGTAAAGCGAGAATTGTGTAATTTCAGACAGCGCGTAACTTATAAAAAAACAAAGATTCATAATAAATAAGATTTTATTTATATTTGTTTTTGTCACACTTTTTTCTCTTACATATCCATACTTGCATCCTGTGCAGCAGCTATCTGAATATAATCTTCATATGTCCATTTTGGAAATACTCTTTTATATAAATTCATTAAAACAGTATCTTGTGATTTTAATTGTCCATCAAATATACATTTAATATGTCCATGTGTACCTAATGGTTCTTTTATATGACCAATACGACCCATTTTCGTTTTTAATTTAATCGATTTGAAATAATTGATATCATCACGATTGAAAAACATAAAACGTATTACAGCTGAATGTTTATAAATCTTAAATGGATGCCCTAAAATTTAAACAAATTAAAAAACTAAAAATCATTAAAAACAAAAATCTACCTGATAATGCGACACGTTTTAAAATAATTCTATCCGGATTACAGGACAACAAACTACCTGTTGCTACTAAAATCAATTTGTTGTTTTGTTGTTTATAACAAAGTATAGGTGCTGGTGGGAATTGAATTCTACCGAAAAACGTTGCTACAACTGTTGATTCCGGCTGGAAAAACCTTTCAAACTACAAAACAATTAGGTGTTGATTTAAATTATTAATTTTATGATTTTAAAATTACTTTATGTCGTGTTCCTGTTGTGTGTTGACTAAATAAAGGATTCGTCTCGAAGCGCCGATAACCACACTGGAAAATTAGACGTTCTTTCGATTTGATTGGTGCTGAATAGTTTGGTGTTCGTTTTAAAACAACATTAACAACAGACATTTTATGTTCAAATGGATATAAACCGAACACAATCAACGGTTGTTTTAATTCAATAAAATTCAACCAACTAGATTGTGGAACATTTTTAACGTGTATTGTAATATATTTGCCAACTTTAACACCTTCTTCATCTAATAGATCCTCTTGATCTCGTACAATCTTCTTACGAGCTCTATCGAAATTTTCAAAACGATAAATTCGGGCATAATCTTGTGGTAGATTTTCGTTAGGATCCCATGGTGATGTACGAAAACTCTCCATACCACGATATTTTTGAAAACGTATCCTAGCCGGTTGATCGAGCGGTGTATCAATCTCATCTGGAAACATTTTATCAACACGTGCTGCCCGGATTTTCTCTAATTCATCACGTTCTTTATTCAAATCGAATTCATCATCGTAACGATCATCATTTACAGCAATTTCCGATTGTGTTGTAGCATCTTCGAAATTATAATCACCATCATTGGATTTTTCTTCAGATTCAGCATCCATATATTCACTTTTATCACTATCATCATCATCACTAACATCATTATAAAATTCTGTATCATCATCTGGGATCCAAGATGCTTGATATTCAGACCAACCGGGTGGTGCTTTTTTACGTTTTTTTTGTTTCTCAATTATTGCAGCTTGTTGTAATTCATCATCTGTTGGCCATGTTTGTTCAGCATCCATTGGATCTGGGATATTCTCAGCATCTAATGATTCTTGTTTGTTATCATCAGCTAATTGTAAAATTTCAATTTGATCATTATCTGAATCTATGCTAGTTTTACGTTTTTTATCAAAATTAAATGGATCTTTTGGTGATTCGATTTGATTCATTTGAAAATCACCAAGACCAGGTATGTGAATTAAATTATTCACGGATAATGGTGAACCACGTAGATAACCGGAGATTTTTAAAATACCCGGATTAATACCGCTAGTATTTGGGGTAAATTCGAATTTTTCTGCAATTAGATGCGGACGTCTATCACGATAGATTACCGGTTTCTTCTTAGAACTACCGATTTTACGCAACAAATTCAAATAATCGCCACTATTATCTAATGTTGAAAGTTTCAATTCTGGAAACCATTTCGATATTGATTTCTGTACAAGATTTCTATAATCATTCCGTTTCTTTTGCGGAATATTTTCAATATCAGTTAGTGCAACAATTGGAGTAGGTAAACCCTGAAAAAAACAACAATTATGATATAGAAATTCGGCAATTATAAGAAAGTACTTGTGCAAAGGATGTCATGAGGAGATCTTGTCCGAAATCGTCGATAACACCATCTTCTTCAGTTGATGTTGAAGATATTAGAAATACAACAAAATCGGAAACTTTCAAACAATCTAAAGTACTAAAATGATCATCTATTTGGGGTACAATAAAAGAGAAACGTTGTTTAAATCTTGGAATACTAAAATACACAATTTCAATGATTTATTGTTGGAAAAATTGAGATAAAATCTACCAAATATGTGTAATTCCATTTGGACTTTCTTGTACAACACTTTCATCATCGCATTTCTTCAATAAATCCACAACATTATCAATTTTCGTTTCATGATTCAATGGAAGTAAAGTAACAAGAAATGGTGCACAATCAACACCACCAATTGAACGTTTCTTCAATAACACTTCATCTCTCTTATTTTTCCTAATTTGATTAGCTTGATTACGACGTGCGTCACGATTTAATTCATGTTTGTTATGTTTCGTTATTGTTTTTAATGTGATTTTACCTGGAATTTTTACAATAATTATTGACAATAATTACATGAATAGCTATTGTTACCTTTATTGGAAATACTGATAGAGCCTTTAGAACGATGTCGGCCGGTTTTATGGGCTTTATTTGGTTGTTTAAATGCACCAGGACGGTGGGTTTCTTGCTTATTTTCACGTGTCATTCTACCGAATGTCAACAGTAACAAACACGTGTTTCAACATAACCTGAAAAATTTAGTTGCAAAAACGTCAACAATTTGACTACAATAAAATTACTAACGTTAACCAATTAGATTTGAGTATTTTGTAGGTGAATGTTGGTATTAGATAGGTACGCATGTCAGAATTAGACATGTGTCAAGTTGATTCTAACCTCAATAATCGATAATTAGCAACACATGAGATCCATGTGAATGTTGTAATTAAAAGATAATTTTTATTAATTAATTGGTTAAAAATCCATAATGGAAGTTGAGAAAATTGAAGAAAATGAGTTAATCTTCAAATTAGTACAGGATTTTTCTAAAATCAACGAACCAATTTTGATGGCAACTAAAGTAAGTTTTGGTATTGTAATGTCGATTACTTACAGTTGGATTTAAATTATAAATTTTAGGCAATAGAATCGTACAATTTGAAAACGAAAACACAAAAAATTGCATTATATCTACAATATATTGCTTGTAAACTATTACCATCGAAGTATTTCAATGATATTGTGGAGAATTTTGGACAAATTCTACCGAAATTGATCACAATCCATCTGAATTATGATAAAAATCTAGAATTTAACTATGAACGACATTTATCTAAATGTATATTATTAGGGAAACTGATAGAGAAACGTCCAGATTTGGCGGGGTAATACTCAAATCTCACCTCCACTATTTTGTTTATATTTTCTGTTGTTATTGTAGATTTGCTGTAGAATACTTTGAAAATGCACCAACACCCTTTATACAACCTGAAAAATCCACGAAAAAGCCTAAAATTGTTGAAAGTCTGATTGTAGACGATTTAGAAATTGTAGAAGCATGTTTATCGTTTTTGCACAATAATCCGACGTTTTATCGAAATAAATGGAATTGGTCCGAATTTATCGAGAAATATTTCAACCATCAATCGACAGAAGTCCAATGGTACTATGTTTAACAAAAATTTGGCGAAAATACGATTTTAAATTATTGATTTCAGGATTTGTTGTCAATGTTTGGCGATAGTTTGCGGAATGTCGGAGAAACAATTAAAAACACTAATTGAAACTAGAATTCCATTAGAAATTAATCAGAAATTCATCTGTAAATACAATAAAACAAAAACTTTGATTGATTGTAACGGAAAAACCGAAATTTTCGATCAAGAAATTTGTATTTTTGATAAATTAGACATAGAAGATAAAACTGTTGAAATTGCCGGAATCTACTTACCTACAATTGATAAAATTGATAATTTAACAACAAATTTGATTTTAGTCGATTCAACTTATCATAATTTACGTAAAATAGCATTATCGTTAAATTCAACAAAAGCTATATGTTTACAAGGACCTATCGGTTGTGGTAAAACAACATTTATTGAATATTTAGCTAAGAAAACCGGTAGACAATTGGGGAAAGATTTCATAAAAATCCAATTAGGCGATCAAACTGATAGTAAAATGTTATTAGGTACATATCGTTGTACAGATATACCTGGTGAATTTGTATGGCAAGCTGGTATATTAACACAAGCTGTCTTAGATGGTCATTGGTTGTTATTAGAGGATATTGATTCAGTTTCAACAGATGTAGCATCAGTACTGTCGAGTTTATTAGAAAATTCAACATTATCAGTATCGGGTTATCGTGATTCAATACCAATTAAATCGGGTTTTCAATTATTTTTCACACAACGATTCATAACAACCGTATCCGGTAATCATCGACAACACTCCAATTGTATGAATTTATTAGAAAAGAATCTAATTTATATCAATATTGATCCGTTAACTATCAATGAATTAGGTGTTATTATTACAACAAAATATCCACAATTTCAACAATTAACCGATCGTATGATACGAGTATTTCAATTATTTACAAAATACGATGATAAACAATACAAATCGAATCGTTTGATATCAACACGTGATTTCTTTAAATGGTTACAAAGAGTCTCGATAGATTTCGATGTAAGTTCACCAACGAACGCATTGAAAATTCTACAAGATGCTATTGATGTTTTCTGTTGTTCATTACCAAATTATCAACAATCCTTAGATTTATCACGTGAAATTTGCAGTATTCTCGGTATAATCAACGAAAAAGCTGATTATTTCTATAAAACTTATAAACCAAATATGAAATTAACAGAGAATCGTTTGCAAGTAGGTCGTGCTTTAATTGATCGAAATAATGAGAAATTAGTGAAATTATCAAATTATTATTTTACCCGTCCATCAGCTGTATTATTAGAACGTATAATGTGTTGTGTTAATTTAAAAGAACCGGTATTGTTGGTTGGTGAAACTGGTACAGGTAAAACATCAACAATACAATATCTATCTGATACAATTGGACAAAAATTAATTGTTATCAATATGAATCAACAATCAGATTCATCTGATTTATTAGGTGGTTATAAACCGGTTGATATTAAATTTTTAATAACACCATTACGACGTGAATTTGAACATTTATTTTGTCAATTCTATCAAATTGGACCGAATCGTACATTTTTAAATCATATTAATTCATGTTATAATCAACAAAGATGGTCAGATTTAATTAAATTAATGTTAAAAACATATCAAACAGCAATTAAACGTTTATCTATTAATGAATATAATGGAAAAAATCAACAATTCTTGTATAAATGGCAAGATTTAGGTGTAAAATTAGAAAAACTCGATTTACAATTAAGACAAAAAACAACATTAGCATTTAGTTTTATTGAAGGTAGTCTTATTAAAGCTATAGAGAATGGTTATTGGGTATTATTAGATGAGATTAATTTAGCTAATGCTGAAACATTAGAATGTTTATCGGGTTTATTAGAAAGTATAGATAGTTCGATTTGTTTATTAGAAAAAGGTGATAAAACACAAATCAAACGACATAAAGATTTCCTATTATTTGCATGTATGAATCCATCAACTGATATTGGTAAGAAAGATCTACCATTCGGTTTAAGAAATCGTTTCACCGAATTCTATATAAATGAATTAACTGATAAAAACGATTTATTATTGTTGATTAGTAATTATTTAAAAGTACAATCATTAAAATCGAATGAATTAACGAAAATCGTTGATTTCTATTTGAAAGTACGCGAATTAACCGATAATATTCTAATTGATGGTCTTGGACATAAACCACATTATTCATTACGTTCATTATGTCGAGCATTAATGATTGCTTCACGTAATCCTTGTGGTAATTTCAAAAAAAGCTTATATGAAGCGTTTTGTTTAAGTTTTCTAACACAATTAGATGCACAATCGTATCAAATTGTTGAGAATACAATTCGTAAATATTTATTAGGTGATGATAAGTGTATTAAAATGATTTTAAATCAACCTATACCACAACCAAATCATTCGGATTTCATACAATTTGAAGGATATTGGATTAAAAAAGGTTGTTTAGATTGTCAAATCCCTCAAGATTATATACTTACGGATTGTGTACGGAAAAATTTGAAAGATTTAGTACGAATTGTATCAATTGGTAGATTACCAGTTCTATTACAAGGTGATACTTCAGTTGGTAAAACAAGTCTTATACAATATTTAGCAAAATCAAGTGGTAATAAATGTGTACGTATCAATAATCATGAACATACCGATTTACAAGAATATATCGGTAGTTATATTGCTGATATAAATGGTAAATTAATATTTCGTGAAGGTTTATTAGTTGAAGCAATGCGTAAAGGTTATTGGATTATATTAGATGAATTAAATTTAGCACCAACAGATGTATTAGAAGCATTAAATCGTGTATTAGATGATAATCGTGAATTATTTATAACAGAAACACAAGAATGTATAAAAGCAAATAAGAATTTTATGTTATTTGCAACACAAAATCCACCCGGTTTATATGGTGGTAGAAAAATGTTGAGTCGGGCATTTCGTAATCGTTTTGTTGAATTACATTTTAATGAAATACCATCAAATGAATTATCATTTATTTTATATAAACGTTGTTCAATACCAGAAAGTTATACGAAAAAAATGATAAATATTATGATTGATTTACAATTAAGACGACGTGGTTCAGCTGTATTAGCTGGTAAACAAGGTTTTATTACATTAAGGGATTTATTTCGTTGGGGTGAAAGATATCGTTTAGCTAAAATTGATCGAAAATTATATGATTGGGATCAACATTTAGCTGATGAAGGTTATTTAGTATTAGCAGGACGTGTACGTAAAATTGATGAAAAACAACAGATTCTACAAGTTTTACAAAAACATTTAAAACGTGAAGTTAATCCACAACATCTCTTCACTTGTAATTATAATTTAATACTCAATAATATGGAAATTGTAACACCAAGAAGGGGTAGGACCAATTCTTGACCAAATTTGGCAGAAACTATTAAAAGACAGTTCTTTTAGTTTTTTAACAATTTTACCAGGTGTATGTTTTGCGAGATTTTGTTGTTTTCTTTCTTATTTTGGCTTTTGATCGTTTGTTTTATTGTGTCATCGTACCTAGAGTGTGTCAACGTGGAAATTACCGACGATTGAGCGAATTCAACAGAGGTCGTATTGTTAGTTTGCGCGAAATTGGTTTTTTCATTCAGAGAAATTGCAAATCGTCTTAACCGGCACCAAATCATGCGCTGCTTTCAGGCATGGATTAGGGAGGGTCAAAAACGTCGTAGCAGAGAAACCGAAGAGGTGCAGGACCGCTGTCTTCGTCTTATAGCAACAAGAGTCCGATTCTCCGGTACTAGATTAATGGTTAGCTAACGAACATCATCCTGTAACCTTTCGAACGGTGTACCGCAGAATCAGAGCTTTCGGCTTACAATCCAATCGGCCACATCTTGTGTATTCAGTGATAAATCCCGGTTCTGTTTGGGGAAGCATGATGGAGGTATGAGGTTCAGACGAAGAACGTCGCAATGTTAAATTTTCTATTCTCCGAGGCAATATGACCACACAGCAATATGTGGATAAAGTGGTAGAACTCCTTATTCTTACATTTCTTGGGCAATTGGAAGACCCACTTTCCCAGCAGGATAATGTTCGTCCTCATATTGCAAGACGTTCTATGGACCGATTTGCAGAGGATAATGTTAATCTTTTGCCATAGCCACTCCGATCTTCCGATCTTTCGCCCATCGAGCATATTTGGAACATTATGGGGAAAAGTCTGAGGAATCTACTACTTTACAAGCTCTACAGCACGAATTTCAGGTTGTTTGCTACACAATGCCTCAAAAGGAAATCGCCAATCTGATAGAAACGATGCCACGAAGGCTAGAAGAGTGTGTAACCAATACGGGGGGACCAACCCATTATCAATAAAAAATTCCCGCCCCTTCTTGGTGTTACAATTTCCATGTGATTGAGTATATTGTAATGATCGAATTATTAATTGTTTGTATTGTAGTATCACCAAAAACATCAAGTGTAACTCGGGGAATTCTGCAAAAAATCGAAGATTCCAAACAGAAATTTCCAAATATCGTATGGACGTACAATATGCGACAATTAGCAGTTTTAGTATTTAAAGCTTTCGAATTCAAAGAACCGGTACTATTAGTTGGTGAAACTGGCGGTGGTAAAACTACAATTTGTCAAATAATTGCTGAACAAAATCAACAAAAATTGATTACCGTTAATTGTCATATGCACACGGAGAGTAGTGATTTTATCGGTGGATTACGGCCAGTTCGTGATCACCAGGTATTCTATTGTTTATTGTTTGAACTTTGTTACTTAAAAAAAAATATGTAAATTTTAGTGTAACACTGATGATGGTGATGTTAATCGTTTATTTGAATGGGTAGACGGTCCATTAATCCAAGCAATGTTAAATGGTGATATTTTCTTAGCTGATGAGATCTCTTTGGCGGATGATAGTGTTTTAGAACGTTTAAATTCATTATTAGAACCGGAACGTACATTATTATTAGCTGAAAAAGGTGTTGATTTAAATAATACAAATAATTCGGAATTGATTCGGGCAAATGATCGTTTCTATTTTATTGGTACAATGAATCCAGGTGGTGATTTTGGTAAAAAAGAATTATCACCAGCTTTACGTAATCGTTTCACTGAAATCTGGTGTGATACAATACATAATCGACAGGATTTAATTGAAATTATTGAAAATAATTTGAAAGAACATTTACGTTTTGATTGTAATCAACAAGATGGTACTAGTGGTATTGGTGTGGCAATTATGGATTTTATTGAATGGTTACAAACTATGGAAATTGGTAAAAGAATCACTGTTAGTATACGTGATATTCTAACATGGGTCAATTTTATTAATTCATGTGATAATAAAGTTGATATCTACAATTCGTATTTACATGGAGCTTATTTAACGTTTCTTGATAGTTTAGGTACAGGTACTACCGGTATGGAGAGGTAATTTTTGGGGATTTTTGTATATTTCCGGATTGAATCAGTAAATTTGTGATTTTTAGCCGGAAAACGCTTGAAAAGTTCGCTGAAAATTGCCATAATTTCCTATTAAAACAATTAAGCAATTTCACCGAAATCGATTGGGATTGGTCGAAATTATCGGTTGAATTTAACGAGAATTCCTTTGGAATTCAACCATTTTTCATCGAATGTGGTAATGAGGTGATGGTAGAAGAACCGTTCTGTTTTCAAACACCAACAACCATCTACAATACATTACGTTTATTGCGTGGTATGCAATTGAATAAAGCGATTTTATTAGAAGGTAGTCCTGGTGTGGGTAAAACAAGTTTAGTACAAGCTTTAGCCCAAATTACAAGACATAAAATCCATCGTATCAATCTATCGGATCAAACTGTAAACTCTCTAATAAAATAAATATTTTGTTGTTATTTGTGGATAATTTCAGGATATTTCGGATTTATTCGGTGCCGATTTACCAGTTGAAGGTGGTATTGGTGGTCAATTTTCATGGCGTGATGGTCCATTATTGCAAGCATTAAAACGTGGCGATTGGATTTTATTAGATGAATTAAATTTAGCATCACAATCAGTATTAGAAGGTTTAAATGCATGTTTAGATCATCGTGGTGAAATATTTATACCTGAATTAAATAAAACATTCCATATAAAAATTGGTACAAGATTTTTCGCATGTCAAAATCCATTAAAACAAGGTGGTTCACGACGTGGTCTACCACAATCATTTCTAAATCGATTCATACAAGTTTTTATTAATTCATTAACAAAAATCGATCTTAATTCGATTTTAATTAAGAAATTTGCGCAATTACCTGAAGATTTATTGGAAAAAATGTTGGATTTCAATTGGAAAATAACAGAAGAATTGGAAAATTATCAATTAGGTCAGAAAGGTGGTCCGTGGGAGTTTAATTTACGTGATCTAACACGTTGGTGTGAAATTACAATTTTCGATTATCAAAATTTCGGTAATTATCAACCGGAGAAATTCGTTGAATTAATCTATTGTGAACGGATGCGGACGATAGAAGATCGCCGGAAAATCCAACAAATCTTCAATGACACCTTCGATAAACAAATCCCAGAAATTCATCCAACTCTACACATAAATCCCGAACAAATCTATCTAAACGACATCAATTTACCAAGATGCAATCATAATTGTTTGAATAATAACAACAATAATTTGATATTAAGAACACAATTGCCGATTTTGCGATATTTAGCATATTGTGTCCGTTTGAATTGGATGACTTTATTGGTAATTAAATTAAATAATTAGAAATTGTATAAATTAAATGTAATTATTGTAGGTTGGTGGATCGGCTACGGGGAAAACTTCAATTGTGAAAACTTTAGCAAATCTAACTGGAAATAATCTACGGATACTTTCAGTAACTTCAGCAATGGATACTACGGATATTCTAGGTGGATTTGAACAGGTGAGTCGATTTTTATTCTTGTTGAACATTTATTGAAACGTTTTTTGAGTTACATCGATTTCCAAAAATTTACACATAAATCTAACAATTTGTTGTTTCTTTTTTAATTATTTTTATTAATTATAATTTATTACAATTATTTGCGGATTTTTTATTAGACTCTTAATTAATTATATATAAAACCAGTTTAATTAATTTATTAATTTAATTTAATTACTGTTACATTTAGGCACATCGTTGTTTTATTTACACATAATTAGTTTTAAAACCTGAATTAGACAATTATTGCTTTGTTTCTAATAATTCTGTGGAAGAAATAGTTGATTATAACGAACGTATGTCGTTACTTCATCCAACTAATCGCTATAATAGTTTGTTTTCTAGTGTTTAATCTAAAACCTACGGCTTCTCTTGTATTTGTATTTGCGTGTGTATCTACGAGTGTTTGTGTGTCTGTGTGTGAGTATTTGTGGAAAGATATGTTTACACAACAAATAAAGCTGGTGCACCGTAGATTTTATTTTTTACAACATTTCATATAAGTGCAGATCCGGTTCAAGAGTTTTTGACGTCCTAGTTAGATTTCATTGGGGCACCCTTTTCCCACAATTGAAAAACAATATTGGGGTTTTACACTTTAGTTGTCTGTCTAGTGCGCCTATGACTCGTGCCGGTTATACTTAAGTGTAACTATACATTGATGATTACACTATTTCTCTATATTATTATTATTATCACTAATTTTTTTTTTCACATTCAATAGAATTGAAGAATGTTGAAAGTAATTGGCAGGATTTTGAGCAAAATTTATATAATTTTCTAGAGGTTTTGCTGGATCAAAAATACACAGGCTGATAACATGCCTGACTTTTGCCGATCTCTGGTTAGTCGGAGGGGGTTTCACATTAGCCAATAGAGTTCATTTTATAAAAATGGAATGGAAAAGGAATTCTGTGGCATCGTTATATCTGACTATCCACGGCGCACGAGTTGATGATGTGGGCGTGTCTCCACCACGGTGATCTAGTTTTCAATCTGTGTATTTTTGTTCCAGAAAGACCTCTAATTCAATTCTTTAATCGACAGTGTTTTGTTTCTAACGATAAATTAGAAGATTTTATTTATTAATTATCAATTCCAAGTGATAGGCGCGTTTTTTGTTTTTGTTTTTGATTTTTAAATTCTTGTTGATTCATCCCAATCTAATTGTTGCTAATCACTCCCACATGGTGATATTGGTAAATATTCATTAATATTACCATTATTAATTGGTTCAATTGTATTAATTGTCCATGGTCTCAAATCGGGGTCTCCCTGTAATAAATAAAAAGAAATAAATAATGCGGTTTATGGGGGAAAAAAAATCAACAATAAAAGCATAACACTAATAATAATAATAATAATAATAATAATGGTAATAATATACTCAATAACACGGAAATTGCAACACCAAGAAGGAATTTTTTGACCGAACTTGTCAAGGATCGATTTTATCTCGAGCAACCTGTAATTCGTTCTGTAGAGCTTGCAGTGTTTCCGGAGGCTGCAGCCTCAGTGTTCTCCCAATAATGTGCCAAATATGCTCGATGAGCGCAAGATCGTGAGATCAAGGTGGCCATGGTAAGAGATTGACATTACCCTCTGCAAATCGGTCCATAGAACGTGGAGAAGTGGATCTTCCAACTGCCCAAGAAATAGAAGTATATGGAGTTCTACCACCTCATCCACATATTGCTAGGCCAATTCCAAACCAGACCTACTCCCATAAGTTATAGTGTCTCATACCATAATTCCCACAGTTTGGTGCACAGGCCTTGCAATAGAAAATGCAGCATTGCAAAGTTCCGCACGTCTTCCTCTTCATTACTGTGCAGTCGGTGTCGGTGTTGAATGGCAACACAAGATCTAGTCGTTACGATTGCAAAAGCTCTGATTATGCGGTAAACCGTTTGAAGGGTTACAGGACGACCTTCGTTAGCCAACTATTGATCGGCAATTGATCTGGTACTGGAGTATCGGTCCATTGTTGCCATAAGACGACGATAGCGGTCCTGCACCTCATTTGGTCTTCTTTGCCTCACGATTTTTCTTCTGCGACGTTCTTGACCCTCCCTAGTCCCATGTCTGATAGCAGTGCATGATGATGGATTGGTTCCGTTTAGGACGATTTGTAATTTCTCTGAATGAAAAAACCAATTTCGCGCAAACCAACAATACAACCTCTGCCGAATTGGCTTAATTGTCGGTAATTTCCATGTTGACGCACTCTTGGCATGATGACACAATAAAACAAACATTTAAAAAAGAAAAGAACAAAATCTCGCAAAACAAACACCCGGTAAAATTGTTAAAATTAACTGAAAGAACTGTCTGATAAGCCATTATCACTTGAGCGATATGAATGAAATTTTAATCACTTGCTATCTTTTAGTAGTTAAACGTTTCTGCCAAGTTTCGTTAGGAAATTCCTACCCCGTTCTTGGTGTTGCAATTTCCATGTCATTGAGTATAATAATAATAATAATAATAATAATAATAATAATAATACATGCCGTGTACACCACTTACATATAATACTTAATTACCATAGAACTATCTGGATGGGCTGGTGCTGGTAATGGTGATTTTAATAATGATATGTCTGTACGTGGTGGATCCGGGGGTGGTGGTACACTTGAATTACTCAACCATACCGGTATCCAGCCACAACATAAATCTAATGTTGCACGTCTTAAGCCTCTATGTAATACCAAAAATAATGTTGGATTAACAATGGCATGAACATAAGATATGTGTAACGTTATCTACGATTATATTTTACATTTTTATAGTTTTATTTTTTTGTTTTTGTTTTATGATAATAATTAATAATGAATTTACCTCATGTCCTAATTGATTACCAACAATTGGATGATTAACTAATGTAACAAAAAATAATGGTCCCCAAAATAATACATAAGCACCAGTAATAACAAGAAACATTTTAACACGTTGTACACCATCACGTTCCATACGACGTAAATATTCACGCATACGTCGGTGTTCCTCTAATGCTCCAGATGCCTGAAAAATTCCAATGGAATTTCATAAATAACAAAACTGAAAAATCTATCAAACTGCTCTATTGTTCGACAATATTAGAAAATTGTTTTGTAAAAAAGAAAAAAAACTTTCATACATTGTATATTGTTGCTGTAAGGTTGAAAAGGGGAAGAATTATTGATTTTACTACAAAAATACTGATAGTTTCAGTTTAATTTAGTTAGCATTAGAGATATGTCATCTACAGATGTATGTTTGTCTTTAATGGTAATAACTAACCCGTTCACCATTGATGGCAGTTGCATTCTCACCACCACCACCACCACCATTATCACCACCACTATTATTATTATCGTGGTTAATATTGTTACTTGCAACATTTAAATTCCCACTAGCTCCAGTTACATTAACAAGTGTTGTAACAAGACCAGCAACACGTACAGCTTCAACATTAGCTTTTGTTAAATCACGATGTAATTTTCTTAAATGGAATAATGTTAAAAATACACAAACTAAATTAACAGCTATCCATAATGCATTTAATATATAATGTCTTAATGGTCCATGTATTAATGGACATGATGGTGCTTTATGTCCAGCTTCACCTTGTGCCGCCAATGCACCAGATAGAAATGTTGGTCCTAAATTTATTGTAATTGATGCAAACCATATCATAAATGTACCAAATAGAACACATTGTGGTGAATCCATTAATAATGGTACATCTGTTAATGAATCATTATCATCTTCTGGGAATATTGGTGAATCATTTAAAACTGTTGTTAACATATTTACTGTGGCTACTGTTACTAATAATAAAAATGCCGTTTCAACTAATGAACATTTTTGTACTGGTTGACAATGTAAAATTGATACACCTAATGGTAATAGTAAGGCAGCACGGGCACAATCTACAGCACCTTGATGGAATAACAAACCCTGCGACCATCTACAAAACAACAACAAATATTAATAAAATTGGAAATTAAAAGTCTAGACTTGTGTGATGTCAGAGAATTGGGGAGTTGATGAATGATTCGTCTCTTTTATCCTAAATCACTTGATTTTATGAATGATAACCGCTATTTTCGTATACAAATCCGATGTTTGTATTTATATAACAAGAGTTAAAAAAAAAAGCATAGAAATGTAGGTTAATCGATATAGTTTGCGTAAACAGTTTTCAATTTATCGGTTTGTTTTTACGTGGTAAATTATCATTTTTGTTAAAAAATAAAAAATAGTACAAAACTGATGTTAGAATTGAAGAAAATATAAAATTGGATAGTAGAGGTTACGCATATTGGTTTAGATTTATGTCAACATTTATTATAGACGAATCTGACATTTTATCAATAACTTATCCTCGCATATTGTTGCTTTTTTCATAAACGTAATTTATCGTACCTACATATGTATAGAAAAAAATCTATCCTAAACTAAGCAAATAAATAAGTAATTGGAGTGTTGCCAGTACACGTTCAATTCACCATATTGCATTTAAATTGTCGATTATTTGTTGTATTTTATTTATTATTCATTCAAAAATTTGAATATTTACTCGCCTACCTCTTAATACCCCCAGATTAACTTATAAATATTATTATAGAATTTCCCTTCTCTTGGGATAATAGTTTACAACATCGGTGCTATTCATTCAAAAGCTTTGTAGGTAGGTAGGTATATGTAAAGTTTTCATCATGACGGATATCCTAGGGCGTGTATTTTCCAACACAAGTACCGGGAATGTTGTTGTTATTTCAACTTGTCTAACAATAAGCTTCTTTTTTTTGTTGTGTTTGATATTTTTATTGTTAAATTATGATGAAAATCCAACCACTTGACTTACTTTAACTATACTAAGGTCACATTGGTGGAATCATTAATCATCTAAAATGTTAATTTATAAAATTTTCTATAATTTTGTGTGGAAAGTTTCATATTAATGATGACAGTATAAGGGATTGGTGGATAATTAGAAAACAACAATAACAACAACAAAAAACGCAACGAGTATGTAGTTTTTGCTTCATTCATAATTTAAAGAGATTTTCTCGTCTTTATTGTCTTCTATTATCCGGAACAAAAAAAAAAAACTACAGCTATCATTATCAGCAACGAAGAAGAGGCAGTAATTGGTGACCTAATATACAGGGTTAGTCATTTCTAAATTTTTTAGAGAAAAAAGAACAAAAATACGAGCAGGATGGAGAATACCCTCTACTCTAAAAGCGTTTCTAAAACGTAAAGAACGGTCGATATCTCATAAAACCTATTCATAAATTAACAAAAAACCACTACAGTTGAAACTCCAGAATGTGTAGATTATGACAATAGTTTTTTCGTTTTCGAAAATCGTGATTTTCATCGAAAAAATCGAACACTTTCCGATGTTTCATATTTTAAATAATTTCAGTTGACCTAGTTTTAGAGGTCAGTTGTACTGTTTATCTTGTCTTGATATTGAATCCATTGTCAGATGTGCTGACGTGTCATCAATCCAATACGTATTTCTTATCTGTTATTATTTTTTTTCTTTAAAGTGCGTGGGCGACGTTTCCATTAAACAATCGTCAGTTGTTTACCTCAATGCTTCTCTGCATTTATTAGACAGTCTATACTTCAACAAATCTAAGTTTAATCATGTTTTGCAATCTTCCTAGACCTTTTTGTCAAATTAAAATGATGATTTTTGAAAACGGAAAAAATATTGTCATAATCTACACGTTCTGGTGTTTCAGCTGTAATGGTTCTTTGCTCATTTTTGTGTAGGTTCTGAGAGATATTCATCATTTTTCCGGTTTATCGATAAGGTCCATTTTGATAGCAAGACATTTTCACACCGACTACTCTCTGTCGTTGTGTTTTCGTTTCGTTTTACTAAAAAATATGGAAACTGTAGCGTCAAATGTTTAACCCTGTATGTTTTTGGCATATCCACAGTGGTCTTCAAACTTTGCTGACTCAAGGAACCCATAAAACTTGTAATTTTGTGGAATCTACCATCAGCAGAAAAGTGAACGTTAAAAAATCATTGACCATTCGTCAACTTTATGTGGAAAATGAAAAAAAGGAAATCATGAATTTTTACTTGCGGAACCCCTAGATTGGTCATGAACCCCCTAAATTTTACTGAACACAGTTCGAAGATCATTGTCATAGACACTAAAGTTGCGATCTTTATTTTTGTTAAAAACTAGCAAGATAAAATGACGTAAGAAATCAATTCATTTTAGGGGAGGTTTAAAGTATTTTTTTTGTTTGTTTTTTGATAAATTGTCTCATTAATAATTTAAAGAGGATCTGTTTGTTTTTTGATCCTTTTTCCTTGTGTTCTCATCAATCACAAATAAGACGCAATAAGTAGACTTAAATCCGATCGGGGTCGTTATACAAGAGTGATTGGTGGTCTCAATCAAAGCTTGAGTGGTTTTCCTACTTTACGAAATCTACAGGGTGTATCATTTTAAAAATTCACACACACACATATGTGTGTAGTTTTGTTAAGATGTTCTAAAAACGTCTCTAACGATACTATTGATCCTGGTCTTTCTTCTTATTGTTTTTAGTCCTTCAATTAACATAAAATTGCGCCCATTCATTTGCTTTTGTTTGAATAATTCTATTCATTCTGCAACTAAATCACTCTTTTTCATATTTATGTCTCTGTGGTATTTCATAGCTTACAAAAAAACTTGATAGATAAATCGTTAACATATAGAATATGGATGAAATTCGTGATAAGAGCGTTCAAAAAAAAAATAACCATAATTTAGAAAATCATTAGTATCTGACAAAAAACGCGAGTAATTGTGGTCGTTGTAATTTGTCCCGGTAAATCCTCCTCAACACAATTCATGTTTTAATTACCTCTATGTCTATATGTTGGCTGTCAACTCTAATTTAATTTTCAACCCTTGTAGTAGTTTGATCTCATTTCGGTGATTTTTGTCGTATCATAATAAAAACCAAAAATTATACGAAAAAAGAAGATGTAGAATCAAACTAAAAATACAGATGTTCTCTAAAACCGAAAGCTTTTATTTTATTACAGTTTTCAGGCATATGAGATCAACCGTTGAATTCTATATGAAACTGTTAAATGGCACTACTCTTTCAGTATTGCTGCTAGCTATCTAAATTCCGGATGGTTGCCTTTTGACCGTTCATATCCATTTTATCGTGTATGTGTGTGTGTGTGTGTTTGTTTGTTTTTTCTGCATTGCATATGGTTGTTTGTATTTGAATTGTGAGTGGCTATAGAACAAACTACACCTGTGTTGTTTATTAATAATTGATTAACTTTTACCCTGGCAGCGGATGTTGCGGTGGTTTTAATGGTATTACCACTCAAGCAAAATTTCTTGTCTTTCGTTGTTATGTTATTATGAAAATTTAATTTGTTTTATTAAATATGAAATGCGAATTTTTAAATATTAAATGTTGTTATGTTATTTCAACTGGAAAATTACTATACAGAATTTCTGAAAGTTTAAATATGATGATGGTAGTAATCAATTTAAACTCCCATATATACACAAGTCTAGACATTTACCGTGGTAGAAAAGAGGGATGTTGGTAGCAAATAAGAGATAGAAAATAAGTAAGGGGAAAATTTCCAGTAAATCTCCCGTATATATACAGAAATTCAAACTTGACATAATTCTACATGTACATAGAATCAATTAAATGAACAAAAAGCGAATTAGAGAAGTTTGAATGAAATAAATGATGAAAATGGAAACTCTACAAAAGTTTGAAAATCTGGAAAATTTTCGTGTTCAAAAACAAACTCACCTACGCAATTGCTTGTTGGCTAAAATAACACCCATGAGGGCAATATTAGCTGCCATTCCCATAGTACCTAAAGCAAATATCAATGCAGCTTCAGCTGTACCACCGGGATGACATTGGAACACCCTAGTGGCATTTAAGCTGGCATTGGCGGCACTACTGCCGAACCGTAAATTCGCACCAATCATTGCTACAGCTGAACCTGTAAAAAAACGTATTTTTTTCGTCTCAAATTTGCCACACTAACAGAAAACACAAGAATTTGATTTGTTTCTTTGATAAACGTGCAGCATTGTAGTAGTATACTTTAGGGTGAATATCTGATAGAAAAACGGGTGAGATAGAATGGTTTTCGGTTCGGAGATTTTTCGTACGTTTTCACTTGTGATTGGATAAGTGGTAGAATTTAATTATAAAGCGAATAAATTTTCGTGAAAACTTGTAGAAAGTTTCGTAATTGACCTTAATTTTTACGTTTTTTTCTTCTTCAACAATGCCCTGTGAAATAGTCGTCGGGAAAATACAAAACTATGTAGTTTCTTTGAATTATTTACAACAAGAGTTGAAAGTTGATAGTTCAAACTTCTCCGGTTCGATTCATTCATTTTGCACGGAATATTCAAAGTAAATTTGTTAGTTTTAACGGTCTGAAAATAAAGTTTGAAGGGCTCTCGAAAAGCACTATTTACTTTAACAAAAGTGTATAATCGATGAAATAGGGGAATGATTGAATTTAATGTTGTTTGAATTGGAATAAAGTACGACAACTTAGCTAAAAACATTTTTTCGTTTGTTGAAAAACGTCAACTAATGCATGTACGCTTTATTGTTTCGTTAGGAAATTGTTTGAGGACTGTTTAAATAAAGAAAACATCAATCTAGTTGAAAGATGGATTATTGTTGATTTTCATCCCCATCAAAACGGTTGTAGTAGAGATAAAACCAAAATCATGTCATTCCTCTATACGAAAACAATAGTTTTATGGATCTACTTGCTATTAAACGATAAATAGATCGTTTTTATCGTTGATTGGATTAGTTCCAGTAGTTGTATTGTTTCCTGTGTACTGTTCATCAACCTTGAATTTTGGGATTTATTAGATTCACCCTCCTATAATTCCCAGATCTCACCCTTATACTTGTAAACTTCAAACATATATCGTTGTATATATTGCGTTGGATCACATGCAAAATACCTTCAACAATATCAACCCCTTTTGTATTTTCTCTATCTTTATCTCTTTCTGTATTATTATAAAGTTGGAATAGTATAATAATGCCACAACAATAATACCCAGGTGAAATTTCGACAACTTGAATCCTTCAACGATTGTTTTAATGAAATTGACGGTAAAACAACGGGATTTTCTACAAAAATTAATTATCAACAAGGGAGCATTTGAAAGTTTTATCATCAAATTCTCTTTTCGGTTACGATTTGCCTAGTTTTATTTGCCAATTTTCTTTCTGTTTTTATTTTGATGATGATAAATTCTTACAATTTGTTATTTTGTCAGTTTGTTGTGGGATTTTTCCAATTATATACAAACATACGAAAAAGTAAATTCCATTGATTTTTTTCCACATTGTATTCCATTTAATAGAAATTGTAAAATCTAGTTTATATGCACATAAAAATGTGGAAAATATTATGTTCGATTTTGATAAATAGAAACGCTTTTCTATTTTAAGATGAAAATGTGATTTTCTCCGTTGTGCTTATTTCCTGTTCTACACTACACTTAATCTGTAAAGATACAGTTTTTACTCTAGAGAATTTTTATAATTTGCTCCCAACCAACGATATCTAGTATTTAATTAAATTTAATCTAATAGAATTTGTAATGAAATATCCTGTTTTATTATAAGGGGATAGTTTTAAAATTCTTGGCGCATCCACCATAATTAGATTCGAACAACCAAAAGGGGCAAAACTTGCAATATAACTTTTGTAAATATAATTTCGGTAACAGATGTACATAAAGGTCGATCAACATGATACAAACACAAACTTTACGAACAGAAAAACCGGGATAATAATCGTAAATTGTTTTAAGAGTGGCGGTGACGTACAAGTGGAAGTCCTCTACTTGACGCTTTATAATTATTGTAGAAAGTTTCATTCCAAAACAGAACAATTATTTGCAGTTTATTGGTTGCGGTTGAGATTTTCGTAAAAAAATTGACCCATTCTGGTAAGAAAACGTAGGCATCTAAAATGCACAAGAATAATCTTGAAATTTTCGAGGGAAACTTGGAACTTTCCCCACTAATTCATAAAAACTGACTTTTATTACTTACTGTATCTCTATTAAGCAGAAGTTAAATTTTCATGCTTTCTAACTTTATTAGTTTTAATATCAAACTTACCGGCTGCCATTTTTCGTGTATTTTCCTCGATTTTTTAGAAATTTTATTCCATTTCCCCCCTCAACACAATTAGCACTATTTCTTATTCTGTTTGTTGTTGGCTTCCATTAATTCAAACCAACAACCGTGTGAAAGCGAATATATTAAAACTACACACTCGTATAGTGAATTGGGAAAGGGGTGGTTTTAATAATAATAATATTAAAGTTACAATACCCCACAGAATCTAATCAAGGTGTTTAATTACATTGAAACTTCAAAGTCGCTTTGATCATCCCCCATATTTATCCTATCTAGGTTGTCACTTAAAATTTGTCTTCACTATGACAATAATAATGATGATGGAATTTCACAGGTGTCGTTTTTGTGGAAATTGTGAAAAATCGTCGAACTGTAAAATTTATACCGTTGTCACCACTTAAATGAGAATCTTGTCATCCTCGTATTTATTACTGAAAATAAAATTTAACAAAAAAAAAATCGGATAGATTTGTGATAGATAAGGGAGAAATTGTAAAAGCCGGATTTCCCGACAGTTTCAGTTGATGATTTAAGTTGTGGCAATCTGTATTTTCATTCAAATATTGCATTGTTCAAACAACTACGGTGTTTTTTTTTGTCAATTGTGGTAGAAGTTTATTTTGAATGACAATAGTGTTTTCTAACAAACAAACAAAAAACCGTAGTTTATCCTGAAAATCGGCTAATAGGATGAATAATCCGGGATTAAGATTAATGTTTTCATATAATTAAAATAATTCTTAATCGGATTAAAATTATTAACGTTTTCTATCAATTTTGTTTAATCTGATAATCAACAATATTTAAGACGATAGTTGGAGACCTTTCGACAAAGTTAAATTTTCTGGATGATTGCCAGGACGATTTCTACTGAAAATTCACATCCAAAACAACAAAATCGATTATTTTGCCTTCACGGCATATTAACAAAAATTTGCAAAAACAAATCGTTGTTATAACCGACCACAATGTGGATGGTTATTACAATAATTTTCGGTGCGCGGCTTTCACTGCAATCCAACGCTATTTTACTCTTTCCTATTTCGTTTAATTTGCAATTACCCAAATGTCCATAAAAGTTATTAAAAAAAAACAACCTGACAGGTATAAAAAAGAAAACAAGAGGAAGTAATGAACTTTTCAAGATCACACTTTAATTAAGATGGATCGACTTGTTTTTTTTTTGAAAATTCTTTTTCTACACTGGGAAATAGCGTGTTGTAGTGACGGCGATCGCGAGGATACTGCAGGGATGCTGGATGTTAGTTTGTAATATTCCAGGCCGTCCTCGATTCGCGCTGTAGACTATCAACGGAACTTTATATCTTTCTGGAAAATATTCGTTGTTTTTAGTTTATAATTGATAGGACAACTTAGAAAATGTTGATTAAATATGGAAATTCCGTAATGTAATACACTTCAATTCTCGCTTTTTATAATAAACGAAACCGTATACCTACGGTTTTACAGAAAATTAATTTTCTTTCTGATAACTCTATAACGAGAGAATTTACATTTTTTTATCTTACTCGAAACTAATGTTGTTATCGATTACACAAAATCTATTTGAACATGTCTTTGTGTCACACAGAGATAAAGCTGATTTTCAGTAAAATGACATGACACTTATTTAGTTTGATCAGTTTCTGTTCCCACACTAGTATAGATAGGAATGTTGTATATGCCATCAAATGGAAATGGGGAGGATATTGGTTAGGGTAGAAAAAAATCCGGTAGTATATAGTAGTAGAAACAACATGTAGAAAATTGAACAAAAGATTTGTAAAGTTTCTGGAAGCAATCAAAGCTCAATTTTCTGTTCGTGAAAGATAATTGATTGAAAATTAAATAGAGAGATCTTGAAAAGTTTTTAAACGACAATTTGTTATCTTAAGTTAGTCAGACGAATTCTGTCTCGGTCAATAATTCTTTTGTTGAATATTTCTACAATTTCAGATCAATATCTACCTCAAATATAGAATCTTTAATACGATCTTCTGAAGTACTCCTAGACGATCTGGCAAAGTAATAGAAATCTGCCGATTTCACTAGGCAGGTACCTTCAGATATTTCTAATCATAATTGTTGTTTAATTTAGACAACAGTCCGAAAAACTGCCAACAGTGGATTCGTAGGAACTGTACTGAAATCGACAGATTTCTGCCACTTTTCCAGATCGTCTAAGAAAAGATTCACCGTCGATTTTTTGACAAATACCGAAATTACCTCATCTTTATTCAATTGAATGAAAACGCAGTTGCAATAAGAGTAAGTTTTTTGAAAAGCCAGAGTTCTCTACCCGGAATAGCTGCTTAATTGATTGATAGGATTGTTAATTAGAAAAAGTTTTTAAGGCTTGTTGTTTTAGCTCCTTAAGAAAACTTCCGGTGTCTACTAAAACCGTTTTTAGAAGTTTAGAATTGTTTTAACCCATCTCATCCGTCAGATCCGTGTATCGTCTTTATTTTTATTTTATACAACATTTAAAGAATGCTAATCACCCCGATGCCTGCCTTTATCGCTAAGATATGCTCATCGATAATCGATAAATATGATGATGAAGCATTTTCTACTGTTTTTGGTTTTCTTTTAGATGTTTAGAGATAAAGATTGGGATTTACAGTAAATATTTTTAGTAATCTTTTTGGCAATCCTCTAAACCAGCTATTTTGCAAAGCAATCGAATTTTTTTTTTTTTAACACACAAAACCTTGTGATGGTCGTCTTAGAAAAGATTTGTTGATAAACTGACCCAACCTTTCTCTCCTTCTCCTCCTCCTCCTGCCTCTCTTTGGTGATAAACTACTTTATAACATTCGATGGAAAGCACGTGTAAGCAGTATGAAGAAAATTCGACGAAAGAATCTTAAAGTTTTCAACAAACTAAAACTCACCTTTCCACGATTTTATCAAAGTTATTCCGATTGAAAACTTCAGTTAGATTTATTAACAATATAAGATTATAAGTTAGCTGTTTAAATTACTGAACACACTGTATGTATGTACAAAGTTGGAGGAGGGCGTATTGCCCCGGCGCCTCCACCATTTTTGAACCATCACAAAATTTTATTTCCTTAACCAAATTATATCATTTTATTTCAACTAAATCTGATAATAAAGCCGGAAATAAAATAAAATGTTAAACGTACAACTGTATTACAATTTTATAAAATAGTAGATCATCTTAGCAAAACACATATAGAGTTGATGATACAGAATAAAAAATTATTACATTTAGAACTGGATTGGTTAGAAACGTGATAAAAATTCATTGTTGTCACGTCGAAAATACAAGCTTTCGTCTAGTTTATAAAGTGACACATGTATCTCTCTTTCTGCTGGTACAGAAAATGCCCGACAACATACAACTGCGATAAAAATAATAATAATAATAAAAAAAAGAATAACGTATATCAGTGATTAATGATAAATGGACGACAGAATTATGTGTAAGTAATACACACATATCTATAGGTTGAAGGGTAGGCAATATTTCACCCTCTTGTCATCTATTAAAATCGTTATACTAAACTGTAATTTCCTCTCTTTTTCGTTGGCAAAAGAAAGAAAAAAATCCATCCATCCTGATAATAATAATATGATTCGATTATAAGTAAAAGAGATTCTCTTTTTGATGGAAGAAAATCCGGAAAAATCATCCCTTTCTTACTATAATAAAGTTGACAAGATTCATTTTAACTAAAAGTTGATTTCTTTTTTCTATTTATTTCTCTTGATGATTTCCGCTGTTATATTTCTAACCATTTATAAGTTAGACTAAAAGAGGACACAAAACAAATTTATCAAATACATCCCTGTAGATTTCACCACACATACACCATCTATGAATAGATGAGAAACATTGAAAAGAGGATGAGAGCAATGTGGGGCCGCATAGATTTTACGGCAGTTTTACCACTTTATGGGGGGAAAACTAGCAGAAAGTTCTGACCTCGATTTTGTTTAACTCGTAAAGAAGTTGAAACTCATTTCTAACACGAATAAAGCAAATAACGAATCAACTTGGAACTGATATTAAATCAAATTGATAACAAGTTCAACCCGTCGGTTAACACCTACCAGAAGGTCACGATGATTATTGAAATATATCGATGTTGAAAGAGAGAGAGTAGGAGCTCTGTTTGAATTGATTGGAAGGCCCTAATGTGTTTTTTTATTCGCATATACACTGAAAAGATGAAAACGATCCAAACAAACACTCTTCTAGTTAGACAATAAGATGAGAATAGATGAAGAGGGGAAAAAGATCAACCCACTATTCTCATGTGATTGATGGTCGGCCTGTTACCAAACCACTACCTATCACTATTACCGTAACATTTCTCTAGTGTACAATGATCGATGTCCAGTACACGAACAATAGCAATAATGAACAATAATCCTATTGAATTTGTGGATAGTTTTATCAATAGAGACGGGGGCGGCTTTAAAAGTTTCAGACGATGCATGAAATATTGGAAATGACGCTTTTATTCTTGATAATTGAATTATGAAATCGCTATTTGAAGTCATTAGAAACACACCTAATTGGTCTGCTTGATCGACTGTAGAGGCAAGTCGGTCGGTTCAATACAGCTGGAGTATATTTGGAGAATGGAAAAGGTAGCGGGATATTCGTCAAGTGGAATAATTAGTTCCTTTGCTTAATGAGTTTTTTTAATCAACTTCTCTGAAGTTTTATTACGTAAATTGACAATAAAGAAAAAAAAAAGAAAAGAAATGGTGATAACGATAAGATAATCATTTTTTATTACACTTTTACTTAATTCGTTTAAAAACTACAAAAAAAATCGTCGACTTTATTAAAATTTAATATTTTATCAACAAAATTAATTAATAACTAATTGTAGCACAACTTCACAGAATAATAACGTTCGAAAATTCAATTTTATTGAGATAAACTCGATAATTTTTCAAACACCGAATTGACAAGAAACTCGCAAGTGTCTTAACAACTTCTCTACTTAAACGAAATTAAAATTTTTTCGTAAAGATGAGGAAAAACCGTAAAAAAAACTTGAAAAGAACCAAACTCTCTAGTCTAGATTGATTAATCGATTTACGTTTTCTTATAATGAGTTTCTCCAAATTATACTTAAAACAATCAAGTCGGCTACTAATTAGGGTGGTTTTACATCATATTCCCTTGAAATTATGTAATATTTTGTTACTATAATTCTGTGTAATTGCTTTAATTATTTTTTTTTTATGTATGTATATCGTCATCATCATGCTAAGCGTGATGTAAACGTTGTGATAAATTCCTGTACAACCCACATATTTTTTTGTTTTTTTTTTGTTATATAGATGTAACAATTTCACCCTCTCTTCAAGTAACGGTCGTGGCAATATAACACTAGGGTTTTATTTCTTAAGGATAATGTCTTGGATTTTGCTAGTTGATGGATCAGTTTTTGTCCTCTTTTTACGATTCATTTCAAGGATTTATTATGAAAAAAAAAATGTTTTTTTTTTTGCTGAAATTAATCCACAATTCAATTGAGATTCCATTGAAAATTTCCCTTTTCATTTCCATATCTGATAAATCTATTTGTGTAGTTATGGCGTTTGTGGGAAGACCGTAATTAATTTATTATACGCTTTTGTTTCAACGCATCAAATCGCAAATCACACATACATACACACTAAAATCATTTTATACAGAGAGAGAGTGGAATATACAGGCTAACCTGTAAGAATATACCCGTCGTTTTGTTATTAATAGGTTTGTTCCCACTATTAGTTGAAGAAATACGAAACTATAAGGCGCGTGTGCGTTGGATCAACACATGCGCAACAGTAGAATCATGATAGTTGGGCCGATTTCGTTGGGACGCTTGTAGTTTTTATTTGATTTAGTATTAAAGTTGACGGTTTTATGTGTGGTTTGGATTATTTTACTTTTTAATTGAAGTTGTTGTTAATTAATCTCGAATCACCTGTGCAATTTTTTTAAAAATGTTTATCTCGACAATTTCAATTAATTTTTTTTATATGTTTGTGTTTTTGTTGTTGAAATTAGCGAGAACTGGATTTGTTTTTTAAAAGTTGAAAAACTGTTTTAATTACAAGCACAACTCTATTCGCTTGTTAATTTTTTGTTAGTTAATCTCACAGTTTCATTTCATTAATTTTTTTTTTTATTTCCCTTCTTGTTTCAGACTGATTACAGTCGTCATTTAGAGGATATCTTAAAAGAAACTGAACATCTCTTACTTGATATTGTTCAAATAGAGTTGGTTGAGAATAATGTGGATGTTGCTGCAAAATTATTATGTAAATGGCATGAATTCTCAGTTAATTCACATGAAGATAAAGGTAAGAACTTTTCAAACAAAACGTATATGGAAAATCGTATAAATTATACCATAAAAAGGATTTTATTATTCTTAACGCGGAAAGAATTGAAAATTTTCAGTAATACTAGATAGATACAAATCAAGTCAGTACTGTATGTCTGGAATATCAATATTGTACGAACCAATCAGATTTTCTTAAATAATTTATGTGGAAATTGAAATATCGATTTTTGATTGATATTACAACTTTAATTAAACGGTTAATTAAGAACGTCATAATTAAGTTTCACGCAACAATAATTCAGAGTAAAGCCGACTTATCGTTAAATCCATTTCAAATGCATTCTATAATAATATAGAATCGAAGCTTTGATAAAAGAGTCTCTTTGAAATGGTTGGCTTTAAAAATTGGAATCCTTAAAAAAAGCAATCTTTAACTTGCGAATGACCGATAGTCCTATTTATCAACAGTCTCTTAACTCGGTAAAAAAAATTCTATTCATCAGTATCTTGTCAGAGGCTTTATTTTTTAAAGTTGATTTCTTATTCAGATCTTTCAGCCAAAGCTGTAATTTCCGTATGTAGAAAAAAAATTAAATGAAAATCAAGGATAGAGAGTACTCCGTCTATCAGTGATTTGATAGCAAAACGGGCTTTATCGATAAAAGCGTTTTTGAAATGAAAAAAACAACGGTCATTCTCTTAGAAGCTGCACAAAAGTGAACAAGGAACCACTACAGCTGAAACTCCGGTATATGTAGATTATGACAATAATTTTTTTGTTTTCAAAAATCGTCATTTTCACTGAAAAATGAATCGAGGAATATTCCAAAACTTTCGTAATTTAAATGGAAATTCTATTAACAAATATGGCAGTGTTTTTTTTTTTAAATCATACGTGATTAAAGTGAGATTGTTGACGTGTGGTCTAATTCAGTCTGAACAGTTTCGTACAGAACAACTTTTAAAGGCAGAGAATAACGAGGTGGTGAATCGTCTCTTCCTAACTTTCTGCGCATGGTTATTTAATAAAATATTATGCTGTGAAAGCATACGTGGTCCCACTCACGATCAGTTAGAAAGAATAAAACAACCTCTCCACAAGCTATCTGTTTTTAAAAACGGTATGGTACACTTCCCCCATTCGCTATTCGGAGTCCATATATTATAGTTCGATATAATAAACTAGAAATGATAAGGAGAAGCGTTGAGGTGAACAAGTGGCGATTGTTTAATGGAAACATTGGCCACGCATTTTAAAGAGAAAACAGTGCAACTGACCTCTAAAAGTAGGTCCTTTAAAATTAATGAAAATACGAAACATCGAAAAATATTTGACTTTTTCTTCAATTAAAATGATGATTTTTGAAAACGAAAAAAATATTATCATAATCTACACATTCCGAAATTTCATCTGTAGTAGTTCTTTGCTCTTTTATTGATAAGACCCATTTTGCTATCAAGCCATTGATAGATGGAGTACTCTTTATTCTTGTTGTTTTTGTTTTATATTTTTGGAAAATACGAAAATTACAGCTTGGACGGAAAGAGGCTGTATAAACTTCAAACTAAAAAAGTAACTAAATACGTTGAAAAAAGTCAAACTCTATTCCTGGAATCCGAACCTGAAACACCCAATTTCCATAAGTTGATTATTATTATTATTATTGGCGGATACTTTTAATTGACCAATCAACATTCCGTACAATTTATCAAATTTCCATTTATAACATTGACAAATTATAGTCAATTTTCCCTAATACTCACAAAATTACAACACACAATACAATACAAATCATTGGGTCACTATTACATTCTAATCATAATCATCCCTTTAACTCGCCCACAGTGTTCCCTTAACATTTTGCAATGTTATCAGTATGTGTGATAACAATATTGCGGAAATTAATTTCGCGTGAACTTTGTATTTATGTGTGTTTGTACAATTTACAATTAATCTATATGTTGATTGTAATAGAAAATAGGGTGAAATATTTTGAGTTGTAATAATAATAATAATAATCATAACGTTACAATAATACGTGAAATTAAATTGGGAATAATCGGGGATGAAAGAATTAAATGAAAATGTTTGGAATATTTTAATCTTTATTCTATATGTTGCTATTCAATGATTGGTCATCATCTCCAAATGTTACCCTTCCAATCACTTATTATGAAAAATGCATGATTATCTCTATAAAACAAATTTTACATAATTACGATTGTGCATTCAGATTGAAGAGTGCACAGTGAACGATATTAAAATCGGTCGATTTTAGAATCTGTGCCGAAACACAAATTTTCCATATTTTTCTGAATCTAGTCACCGGTGTATGTACACTAGGGTGGGTCAAAAAAATCGACAATTTTTTTTTTTACTTTATACTCTCAAAAATCGGTTGCTAGACACCTTTAGAAGATTCTCACCAAATATGAGCCCTTAATTTTGATAAAAAGGTCCTCCGCTTTACAATTTTCCATTTTTTCCTTAGTATTAGAAACAAAAATTCATATCTCTCTATAAACTGTTCGTTAAAAAATATCTCTCCTCATATTCTTATAGGAGATCGAACGCTCTACAAAAAAGGTTGCCTATAATTTTTTCGTAAACCTCACTGTTTAAAAGATATCAAAGGTTAAAGTTTGATTATTTTAAGAGAAATTTCTGTTTTGCTTACGAATTTTATAACTCGTTGACAGAAAATTATTATGAATTGCGCAATTCATAGTTTTGTAGGAAATTAACTGCTCTACAAAAATGGGCTCTTATGATTTGTCGATTGAATTAAGCGTTTAAAAGATATTCATCGTCAAACTTCAATGCACACTAATTTTAAGAGTTTTTGATGAATAATTTTATTTTAGTTGATAATTAAATAAAGAAACTTTTTAATAACAAATTGAACATTTTTCTTTCAAGACCAATACTTTTCATAGTAAATTTATAACAAAAACGTTATTATTTTCAAAATTTAATAAATCATTGACTCTAAGTTAGAAATAATGCACCAATTTTTTTTTCAATA
>JAZBGY010000040.1:0-27520 GCA_037414755.1 Lydus trimaculatus
TTAACTTCCTTTTGTGGCTCTGGGTCTCTAGTTGTGTTTCTTGTGTTTTTTTTCAGTATCCTGTTTTTAATTCAGTTTTTGTTGGATATGTTAGTCGTCACTAGATTTACGTGAAATTCGATATGTTAAGGCCGATGGTGGTGTTGTTAGGGGCTGATTTTCCAGTATATACCACAACTGAACATATACTCGATCTAGTTTGACTTCAAATCAACGATAAATGAAAGGAAAGTAGAGTCAAGTTGATCGAATCCAAATAATCTGAGTATAACAAACAAATAATCTATTATAAAATAAAATAACAATTTTTTTCTCTAATTAAATCTTGGAACTTGGATTTTCAATAGTTTTTTTGTTGGAAAGTCTGTTTAATTTTCTAAAACCGCCGTGGGAATGTCTTCAACAATCAATAATATCGTTTAAAACAAGTTTGTATTTAAAAAACATATAAGGGTTGTTTTTGTATTGAATTTAACGGGGTAAAATGATATGTCCAGCCGTGCACAATATACCAAATTTCAATTTTGATAACTATTTTTTATTATTATTATTATTATTATTATTATTTCAGTTGAATTTTATTGCGCTTGTGAATTACTGTACATAGTTTAAACATATCGAAATGGATGTATAGCAAAATTGTGTGGTTATTTATCTATTATTATTATTATTATGATTATTATTATTATTATTACCATTATTATTATTATTAATCGTAAAAAGTGGCTGTACTTTCGTAATTATTGTTATTAAGAGAAAATTTTATTGTTGATGTAATTTTGATGAGAAACCAAGAATTTTTGCAATATAACCCCCCCAGAAATCTCCAACCCTTTGCCCAAGATGTTGAATGTATCTTTATAGTGAGTCGAATTTGATTCAAGTCAAGTCAATTTCGATCCACTATAGATTTATTAGGGTGTTTTAGGGTCTATAGAAACGATGGCTGTTTATCGCATTGATCACGCGCGGCGGCCGCAACTAAGACGTGCTGTAAACGCGATTCATTAATTGATTTTTACGCGTACGTTTCATGAACGCGCGGAATCAGCGCGATAAACAGCCGTCGTTTGCTTACGCCCTTATATGTCTTTATTGTTTCTTTTTGTGCGTTTGTTTTAGGTTTTAAGTTAATCTAACAAATCAACAGGGTTACCAAATAAGTATTTTTTTTTCTATTATTATTTTTTTGTTTGATTAGAACTCATTGTCAACATGACTGTCAATTCTTCTTGTTGTTTGTGAATACGCCACATTCTATCTCCATCATCTCTATAAATGGTCAATCAATTTCTCCTGTAAATACACTTAAATGTAAATATAATCGATGGAATAGAGATTGTGGTTGTTTTTATTTTGTAATTTGAACGATTGTTGGTACAATTATCTACCTCTTAGTACCTAATGAAGTGAAACGAATCTATTTCCACGTAACTAAACAAGACTGATTTTAATTAGATTCCTATATTAGTTTTAAAAACAGATACTTATATTGTAAATACAATAGAAAAATTATGTAAAATTGTTGTAATACACAAAGTAACGATAGTAAAGTTGAGTTTAATATCGTCGCTTTGTGTACCACAAACTACCTCATACGTCAAGTACAAAAAACTAAAAAAGAATGATTTCTAGAGTGCACTATTGTTGTACTTTTATCTCTCAAAATTTATTATAATTAACCCCTCTTGAACCCATCCCTTATTGGAACCAATATGTGATCTATACGATCTATGTAAATTGGTGTAATTACAAAGTGTAATTTCATGTCAATAACTATTTTATTATTAAAAATGTTCGTTTATAAAAATAATCGGTGTTTTATTATCAATTTTTTTCCTTATCGATCGACAGTATAGTAGTCATAGTAGTAGCTTCAATTTCCAACCCTCACCACCACCACTATAACCGTCCAAGCTTTCAAGCCGGTGCATTTTTCTGTGGGGAGATTCGAGCATTCTTAATACAAAGTAGAAGCAAGCCGAAAAAAAAAGCCGTGGGGTAACCCTATCAGTGTTCTGGGTAAGACAAGAGATCGATATAACTCTTCCGTGGGGTGAAGTCTGCTTGTGCCTGGGGTGAGATCTTATATCCAAAAGCTTTCCACTATACACAACCCTTATATACGATCATAGAACTCAATAAAAATAGATAGTCGGCTAATATTTATCGCTTGTTGTTGGTGTGTGTAATAATTCTCGATTTTGTTGCAAAATTCGATTGCTGTAGCCACCGCGCACCACCTGTCGTTTTAATTTTTTGGACAAATCTATCATATAGGAATTTGAGTAAAATAGTTGTTTTTGGGGAAATTTAATATGCAAAACCCGGCATCCGGACGACTCTTATTAAATTGAATTCTGTTGTAAAGTTAGAGTTTACAACCCTGGACCGATGCTAGGAATTTTAATCAAACTGCCCCTTATTTCTACCATCGAACCTTTAAAAACAACAGTTCAGTATTTTTTTTTGATTTGCATCGAGAATATTGTATGAATTATTGAGTGGAACAGAACGCTATACCTACTGTATATCGATATTATTCTCGACAACATACGGACGAACACGTCATTATTTAAATTTCGTTTCTTGATGCTATGTTATTTTTTTTTCCTACCCCGTAACCGTCAACCCTATCATTAAACGAAGACATAATTACAGTTTTTTTTTCCCAAAACATTTCCTAATAGCCCCTTAGCAAATTATAAATTAGTAGTGTTCTAGTATACGATTGGGAAGAAACTACTACAAGATAGTGGCGTGAATACAATTGTTATTTCAAATATTTAAATCGTGCCACATTTATGGAAACTGAAAAATTCATGCGACAAATTATCCAAGACTGAAACGTTCAAAAATTCAGTAGCCGAAAATCGAATTTCTTCTGTAATTATCATAACAATCGCAGCGTTAAAACATAAACATACAGGCGTATAAGATCCAGAATTGACCAAAATTTGGCATATTTTAACTGTTTTTAGGTAGTAAACTATCTTAGGGTTGTTGTGATCACCTTGCAAAAGACACAACTGTAAAAGGGGACGACCGTTCTAAACGGGCAGGGGTTATAGAATGTGGGGCAAGTTTTGCAGTTTCCTGGAAACTGAACATATGGGCGTCATTATATTAGAAGAAGAACGTGGTACTTCATCGGTATATTGCAAAGAACCAACTAGTAGGAAAAAAAAGCGTAAAAACCTGAAACCATCACCCGTTCTCGTGTGTTGTTGTTGTTGTTGTTGTTATTTGTTGGCAATACAACAGGAACGGGTGCGTGGGTCTCTCGTTCTTTTTCTATTGCATGTTAAAAGATCTACGCACACGTTTATAGGTATGAGCACGCGATTATCTTGAAATTTCTAGGGAAGACTGGCCTGAACAGATGACAGTGATGCTGTTATTCGAGAGGGTTAGATACGGTTTTTTTTTATTGGCAACAAAGGTGTGGAATTCTTACATTTAAGTGGGTCACTGGTGTGTGCCCCTTTTATACCAGAAACTACAAAAAAAATATATCAATTTTTCTATACTTAAGTGTTTAAATAAAATTAAAAAAAGAAGGATGATTTGGCTGTTTATTGTGGTCGGATTGAAGCTCCGACGTCATTAATAATTGGTATTGGCAATCTGAAGAGTCATGTGCGTTTGGCATATGGCTGTTCAAAAACACCCCCAAGGTTTTACGATTGAAATTAAATAAATTCTTGTTTCTTTCGATTATTTCATCGAAAATTGAGCCCTCGTTATAACCGTTTGGTTATCAGATTGTTACACAATTGATATTTAAATCAAAAGGGGTTGAAAATCTTACACAAACTCTATTAACAGTTAACAATGTTAATTATTTCCGATTGTTGGGATTACACGATATTTACACTTTTAAATGATCATAATATACATGTGAGGTTTTCTCAAAGCTCGTTCATCAGGTTGTTGGGTGGATTTGTCGATAAGGGTGGATATGTGTGTGTGTAAGTGTGTGCTCCAGTAGATTTACAACGTCACTTTACACACATATGTAGGATAAATGGATCAAGTTCCTATTTATTCACGCATCTCTACAGATTGACTCAATTATTATAAAGAACATAAACAGACATGAAAAGGAGCTTTGTTACTTTGTTTCAGTAGGAAGCTCAAATATATTTGAGAAAAACTTTTGACTTATTTGTAAGCACAACAATTCCGTTATTATTATTATTATTATACTTCAGATTTTGTTATGGAAATGTTTTGAATATCAACCACTTTTTTAATATCATTTACCCTTAACCAATCACATTAGGATTCTCCTCAAACTTATAAATAAAATAAATTTAAACATAGAAGCTCTAATTTAGATGTTGCTTTTTTTTTCGGGTAGCTTGAAAGCAAAGATAGAGACTTTCCCTTTTCGCTTTAAGTTAGTGGAATAACAACACAACAACGAAAAAAAAAAACGCAGAAAGCCTCACAAGCATAACAATCAAGTAAAGAGTTTCAGTAGTAGAACACTACCACACAGACATACACTATATACAATCAGACAGTCGCGTGGGGCAGCAAAGAGTTAATATTGATCCGTTTTTTTTTATTTGAGTCACCCCCACGTTTTTTTTCACCCTCGCTTTTTTTCATCCCCGGATGAGTGTTACTATAGCAACTGTACAGCAGGTGCCAGCGAACACGCAACATAGATATCATGTCACTTTCAGTTTCTTATTTAATGTCTTACAGGCCCAATTACATATGCCCGTCGCGGATAACATGATAAGGGATTAAGTTAAGAGGTCAATGTGGATACTGGTCGTTGTTGCTGTTGTAGTAGTAGTAGTAGTAATAGTAGTGGTAGTGGTAGTATACCTGGAAAATGGAAAGAAGCATCCCCTTGGGAATTTTATAGTCTTCAAGACAACAAAAAAAAGTTTCAATAGATCGAGAATATTTGATGAGAATTCAATCGTTTGTTTTGGTCATGCCGTTATAACGAAATTTCCAAAAAACTACCCTTATTATCAAAAAAACAACTTAATTACTTTTAAAACTTATAGTTTTTCTATTATAGATTTGACTGAAATTGGTCAAAATATCGATCAAAATCTAACCGATTAACACGACAATGACCTCCAAACTATCCCTTATAAAAGAAAAAATTGTGCAAGGGTTGATAGTGGGTGCACCCTCCTATTTTTTCTACTACATTCATTAAAATAAAAAGCTAGTTAAGGGCAGCATTAAATGCATTATTTTTATTAAATTTTTACACCCTATATGAATATTCTGATTATCGATAAGGTTTTTTTTTTCGTTAAAATACTTGACGTACGTCGTTGATTTAATCCAATTATACTTAATAGAACGCTCCTGTTTTAATTACCTGTCGAAAAGTCCAACTTGGTTTTGTTTTTTTTTTGGCGAAACATTGACATTAATCCGTTTAGGGAATTAGTTTTCGGGTGATTTTATGGAAATTAGTGGAAGCCGCTAGAAAAATCCATAAAACTTCTACTAAAATAACACAAAACTACCATTATTTATCTATAATAGAAGGGGTGTATTCATAAAATATTTAAACGTTAAAACTTTTTTGTTTGCTGCTGCTGCTGTTGCTGCTGTTTAAATTCAACAAATTACAACCTTTAATAGAGTTTTATATCAAGTTTTCTCTTACAAAGATAGCCGCAAGCTCATCATCTAACTAGCTGTGCTTTGAAAGCTTCGTTCAGGATTAATTATCCCTCAAAGGGGATGATTACATTTCTTTCCACTGATTGGTGGTTGTGAACTGTTAAGGGTAGTAGCGCTACTGCTACTACTACTACTACACCATCTCTTTGTAAGCATAATTTTTCTAAATGCTAATTTTACTTTCGTTTAATTTCCCTCGGGCAACACCTTAGACTTTACAGTTATAAATACACATCATATAAGATCGGGGTAGATATTGTTATGGTGCATCTTCTATACATTGATCGTTGTTATTCATCATTTTCGCCAACGAAAACAACCAGATTAAACCTGCAACGCTGCTGATAACACTCTTTAATAATATAACTAATGTCTTTATACCGATGAATATTTCATATCTTAAATAAACATCAGTGGTAGCGGTAATTTTTTCCCATCTCTGCTACTGTTGTTGTTGTTGTTGTTCTTAAAAGAATCACAGACTGTCATCAACGGTAGCACGAATACACGACCATGAGGGTGGTAGTGCTGGTGAATCAAATATTTTAACACAAAATAGAGAGATAGATAAAGAGAGAGTGATAGAATGAAAATGCGACGTAAAGGGGGGGGGATTAAATTAATTTGGTACGCTAAACAATGGCCGCTTCGCTAATGGTGCCCGTTTGCAGAAATTGCCTTAGCGCTCTATGTACGGTTATTTTTTATGTAGATTTCTCCCTGTCGTCCCTTGAGGGTGAATACTGTGGCGCTACCCTTTCCTTATATAGGGTTCATGTATTTTTATACTGTTGTGTGTTTGTGTGTGTGGGTGTGCTATTTCGCGTACCCTTCTAGTGATTCTAAAAACGTTTTGGAGGCGAGACGCAATTAGCGATAGACTGAATACAAACAAACTGGAAAAACAATAAGAAAAAGCGCAGAAACTCGATTTTCTTCAATAACTTCGGTTGCTTAATTACGAATAAAGCCACCTCTATTATGATGCAAATCAAGATTGTCATAGATCGCTGTTATTATTTCTGTTATTACAGCTTTTACTGTACGACTAGTTTAAAGTGTTTTGCCACCCCTAACATTTCTCTGGGTGTTAAAACCGATGGGGTAACTCGTATTTATATATTTTTTTTATGTGTGTGTGTGTGTGTGTTGTTTTTTTCATCTAGGGAGCGCGTTTGTAATTATATTTTTTAATTTATCTTCCTTAGTGTTCCCGCAAGGACACAATGTAATAGATAACTGTATATACAGTTTACAAACATAATACATTAGCCGATGAATTCTCGTCACTTTACGAAATTTTGTTGTTGTTCTTCTTTTTTTAGATAAAAGATATCCAATTTGGAAGATGATGCGACGACGCGCTCCAAATAGAGGACAGGTGTGCGCGTGTTGCCTTCATTGTTATGATCGACTTCATAATAGTCTTCAAGACTGAACAATGGTGAATTTGAGTTGCTTTTTTATCTTTATTATTATTTATATTGGATGTTTTCCTTATTTGAATTATTTCCAATCATATACATATAGAATTCGGTTAAAATTGTATGGCACGTGTGTTCATACACGTGTTGACAAGCCGGAAAAGCGACAAATTTGCGTTTTTACTATATTAAATGCATATTTTAGAATGGTTTAGTTGTAGGTAATTAAAATAATCTTCTATATTGATAAGAAAATAATCTTTAAGATGTTGGTTGTAGAAATGGTGGATGCGCCTCGTTTTATGGAATCACTAAAAATTCATCATAATCCTACTTATTTGATCAAAAATGATTGAAAAAGACAGTTATATCAACTCATTTTTTTTTAATCGAATTTATACGTAAAGAAGTCACAAAAATTAATATCAAAAGTGTGTCAATACATGAATCTTTTATTATAAAAAAATATACAAGAAAATTATGAATCCAATTTCGGTAAACTTTTCCCAATTACTCCAACATATATTGACGACTTAATAAAGCCATATTGAATCGAATTATGACCCGCTTTATTACCTAACCATTATGGAAAGTAGCGTAGAAGGAAAAAGTAATTATCAATTCAAAACGGTACAAGTAAAATGTAATTGACTTACTTTTATTTACCAAAAAAAAAAAAAATACGGAAAAAATAACAGGAAAGAACGAAAAATACATAAAGACCAATTATTGCTTGTATACAGAGCTCGATTGTAGAATCTTGTTCAACAACAAACTTTCCAACACCAATTTTCTTGTGTTGCGTATATCCGTGTGTCTGTTATCCATTTTAAGAAGGAAATTAAAATCTCCTTTGATAAAGATAAAATCGCCCACTTTGATCTTTAATGATTATCCTTTCATCAAAAAATATAAAAAAATCATCAGCATCTTATCAGAAAATAAGAAACTTAATTAACTTCCGTTTAATTAATCTTAGAAGTTGGGAACGTTTTATTGAAAAAAAAAAAAATTGGACAAAATCCAAAATGGCCGTTCATTTCTAATTGGATGGTTTCATTTTTTTTTTCTCCCCATCTTCTAAGGGTTTTGTTTTTAATGTCGTTTTTATCGCTGTGAAGAGATTCAACTGGAATTGTTTTAACGTAAATACACAACGATTTTAGGGATTGTTGTTGTCACACACACACACAGAGAGAGGTGGTGGTTTTCTGTCTAAATGTGTGTATGGGTGTGCACTTTACTCCTATTAGAAACTGAATTAAACACCATGATGGATTACTTAATGCCATTTTAATTAATTACCTCGCACGAATTCAGTTTGCAAATGCAAAACGTTTTAAGTGTTCTTCCTTCAACGGTAAATCCCACTAAATCCTGCCACCTTTTAGAATACACAATGATGGAGAGAAATTGTTGTTTACAAACCAACAAAAAAAAGTGTGTCACAATTGGGTAAATGAAGTTGTATTATTTTTGTACACGTCGAAAAAAAACTCAACGGAATTTACAATTTTTTTGCGTACTACAAAACTAGAGTTTGTCGTTTTTCAGTTAATATACATACGATGAATAGTGTGAGTGGCTGTCAATCACTGTTGACAATAATGCGGGAATCGTGTGTAATTTTTCTAAACAACTTTTTCTATTCTAAATAGAAACAAAAATATTGGAAATAAAACGTAGAAAAAAATGTGTGTGTGCGTGTAACACAATACAGGACAAAAGTGTCTATATTTAAGGTCAATAGCTGTGATTGACTTCGTGTCTGTAACAATTAGAATAGGGGAGGCTTTTGTTGAGTAAATCGCGAGATGAGAGACAGATCAATATAGTTGTAATTTGAGATAAGCAATAGAAAAATTAACGGCTGATCAAACTGTTACGGCAGACAACGTTTTTTTTTTTTTTTTTGGAAAAACACCAAAAAAAGTTGGGTATTGATGGAATTATCGAAACACATCCTTGGGCTATTTTAGAAACGTAATTGTAGCCTTAAGGATTTAGTAATAGTGAACAACAAGTGGTATATTGGAAAGTTCATTTTATCGTGAAACAAAAACTGTTCAGCAATCAGCACTGAAGTCACGACATCAGTTGTATAGTCTGAGAATTTGATCGTTTTTGTTACTTTTATCAAACGCTACTGTAAAAATTCTGAAAAAGAAGTCAGATACACAGTGGCGGATCTTGATATACGGGGGCTTGAAACTAGTAGATTTTCGGGGACCTAGATTATAAGGGTGGTTTGGTCATGTAGCCTTCCTGAACTGCGACCACAGCTGATCTATTGTTCATGTCGGGGGCCTAGATACAATTTATAGTTTGAAGAAACTTAACACAAAGATGAGGTGGGATCTTTTAGCCATCAGGGCCAATTGGGGCCCCTCAAACGCCGAGGGCCTAATGCTTAAGCATTATAAGTTTCATTATAGATCCGCCACTGCAGATACAGTAAAACTTTCATATCAGGAAAAGTATAAATTCTAATTATTTATGGAAGGCTTCAGTGTAAAGACTACCAAAGATTGAATCCAATATGGAAGGAAGAAGACCAGAAGACCTCAGGACATTTAGCCCCAAGACTGATCATAGACTGATCAAGCAAAAACATTGTAAGACAAACCGTTTTTTTGCATTTTGTTTGGGGCACAAAACTAAAAGCGGGAGGACAGAGATACAGACTGATGGAAAAGAAAATTGAAAAAGGCAAGGACTAGTAGCGTGCTGTATTTATGTGGGGACTTTACTGTAAAGCACCGTTAATCTAAATTTCGTCCATTTCAGACGATTATGTAATCAATGGTGAAATTGAAACGCTTTTCAGTTTACAGAACTTGCTTTAAGTAAAAATCTGACAAATAATTGCAATTTTTAATACGAAAACCGATACTAAAACCCATTTTTCAGCTCTTTCAGGTGAACCTATTTTTTTTTTTTAAATCCGTGAACTCTAATTGTCGGATTGCATTATTAAAACAGTAGCAGAGGTGTGTATTTGTGTGTTTGTAGATCGATACATATAAGCTATAATGTCATTTCAACCCCCTAAAATCAGCTACCTGCCGCACCATAAAAAAGTGCGTCAAAAGTAGTAAAGGTAATGGATAATTTATTACCTGAGTGATTATATGATCTACCTGTGATCCGCGGATGTTACGCTTGTTACCTATACCTGATCCTATTGACTTTAACAATAAAATAACATGTGCTCGATTAAATGACACTATAGAAAGGTATAAAAAACCACGGTGTTAACAGGTAGATATTAATTTGATTCTAACACAAATAAAATGAAATTTGCCGAATTTCAACAGAATGCCAAAAACCGTTGTTTATTTTAAGAAAAAATTGTAACGGTTGCTCGAAATTCTCATTACAACAAAAGTTTCTGGAATTTTTGTAAAAACATAATAATGGTAGTTTTGCAAAAGAAGTCGGAAAAAAAAATGTATAATCTAATGATAGATCTCGACCGAATGGACAATATAACCGTCAATATTCAAATTGTAGCAAATCTATAGAAATTGTTAAATATGCAATACAGTAGAGAGAAGAAAAAAAAAATTTTTGCAGAAAATAATGACACTCTTAACATGTCAATCTTTGTCAGTATTTCCGCCAATTGACTTCCGGCCACGGGTGGTTACACACACAAAATCTAAAGCTATGCATAATAATAATAAATAATTTTTTGGTGGAATAACCGTTGTACACGATTCTTAACAAATTTAATGCCCACTTGTGATTTTTCTGGTATATTTTGACTGAAAACGTCACAATACAGACATGTCAATGGAAGTAGCAGCTGATGGCACTTACAATTGCACTTATCAAACCAAAAAATCGCAAAAAATTCCACTCTTGTATTAATAGGATTTTAAATAATTCGTCTTGACCGTTATAGATTTGATTAATTCAATGATAAGATTACCGGTGGAAAGCAAAAAAATTGCATATAATCTAGAGAATTTGTTAGAATCGATAACAAGGCGAGTGTTTTTGCATGTCATGTGTCAAGATTGTTCTTGTTTTGAAGTAAATAGTAGAGAGGAAAAAAAGCGAGATAAAAAAAAACAACACAAGAACGAAAACGATACGAGAATCGGATTTCATGTCACCTTTTATATAACTTTTTGCACTTTGATATGGTACACTTTGATATAATTTAGTGAATGTGCTCGTTAGCGTATATAGTTGGGAAAACGGGAATTTTCTTGCATTTGTCTATTTCTATTATTTAGTCGTTTTGTTCGTCCTGTATTTTGTGTGTGTGTGTGTGTGTGTGATTTTTTTGCGGTAGAATTGGTAAAGTAACAAACGATACTTGGAATTTAACGGAACTTGTGTGTTTGAGGTATCGTTTAGAATATCAAACTTGAAAAGAAATCGTTTGTTTACGAGAATAGAGGGAGAATTCAATAAATCTAAGGGAAAACTAGAAAAATCTCGATATTGTTTTGTAGGCGACAACCCCGCAACGTTTTCATAATTTTATAAAATCGTAATTACAAAATGGATCAGTTTTGACTCTTCTCGACTTTCCTCTACTTTCCAACAAAATTAAGCACACATTAAGTAGAGCCTTTGATAAAACTGGGCATAAACCATCAGAAATCGGTTGAAGTTGAATTAACGAAAACTGCTATAAAGAGGCATCTTGCATACAAAGCTATGAAACATAAGAAACTGCACCGATCAAAAAATCGTTCTCTTGAGCCGTTTAGATCGTTGTAGTATTAGTTGAGTTCTTCTCATTACTGTTGTCTTCTTTATTTGTAAACACTCTTTTGGGCGCAAATAATGCCTTAAGGGCAAAGCTATCTAGGGATTGTTAGGTTATAACTCACCTCAAGCTTCCGCAAAGGCCTTAAAGGGGTTTTGCAAAAATATCTCGAGATCCCAGTTTAAAATGGAAGTAAATGAGGGAAAAGTATGTCTAGCGAGGAGTTTTATGACAAAAAAAGTTGGAGAATCGCTGCTCCAGAGCATTATGCTTCCCATACAAAAAATTCAGCTATCATAAAGAAAGAGTTAGGGTATCTTCCATATCGGGTAGTAGAAAAACAAAAAATGATCTTAACACAAGTTCTGACAAGGGTTGACACTGCGTATTGTAACTTTCTGTCTTTGATCTTCTTCTTGAAACACATTTTGGCAAGATATTTCCGTCACAAGTCTTTAGACAATAAAGGTACACTTCTATGAGACCCTGAAAGCCACACAAAGAGCAAAAAGGCTATTGCTACGATTTTCAACGTTGTAGTAAAGTTGACTGACTTAACATAGACGAGGTATACCTTATTTTCACGTAAATAAAACATTGGTATCCAACAAGAGTAAGAGTCGAGTCAATCTAGACTTACACTGTAAGAACGGAAAGGATTTTTTCTGACTGATGTTGAAGTTTCCTGGAATTTAGTCGAAATTTCCATTTTTCCCATAATTTATTTAAAATATTTTGTTTGTCTTAATTCGTCTTTATTAACATCATTTTTATATTCATTTTATAAGAGTTTTCCATTTATGCTGCTTTTTATGTTTAACATTTTAAAATTTCCCTATTTCATCAAATTATTTCGCTTTCTCCTTATATTCCTTTTCGCTCAAACAGCTTTATAATTTTTTATTTTCCGATTGAGTAATGTATCGTTCATATTCATGTTTTTAAGACCAAATTGCACATTTCGGGGGTTGTTTTTGCATTTAACAACAATCTCAGCTAAACTACTACCGTTATGGTTTTGTTTTGGAGCATTTTTTCGGTTAAAGTGTCGTAAATTAAACTGGAAAGAATTGCATGGAAACGCAGGCGTATAAAACGACAATTGAAATAAATTAGTCAGCGATAAGATATAGTTGAGATTAATTGCTGTTATTTAATAATTTGTCACACAGTCATGTTTTAGGAGATTGCTGTAATTAGGGAAATTTTCAAATATATCGTGTTTTAAACAATTAAAATTAATCACATCTATCTAATCAGTTGGTCGTTATATTGTTCAAGTCACATCATCTTTTGTATTTTGGGTTTCTTTTTCTCTATAAAACAAATTTGTAAACGAAATTAGTCTAGCAACATTCTAAGGACAATACAGTTTTTTTTTTGTTAAATAAAATAATAGTACGAAATCCTGTGGACAAAACATTAATTACAAGTCACAAAGGAGTCGGCAATTTCTTTACATTTTTCTTCTATTTTTCTTCCTGCTTAATGTTGCTTTTTTTTTCCTTCTAATTTTCTCTCTAAGGGGGTGTTAATGTTGGTAATGGTGACACCACCTCTACTACCGCCTCACCAACGAATTTGTGGTAGATGTGGTAGGTACGGATTACGTTGTGCTTCCGCCCTCTGACTAATTACTGCAGGTGGATCCCCTCTCTTTAACACGAATCCATCCAACACTTACCACCGCCTCCAGATAACATTTAGATGATGTAATTGGGTTTTGTGGTTCGTTAAAGTGTTTGTTCAACAACAATTATCGATTGAATATTTATTCAGTAACAAAACAAAAGTATAAAATAAATAAAACCTACTGTTTTTCTGCTAAAATTGTGATAAATTTCATAGCAGTTTAATGTAGACAAGACGAATTTTCTATCATAAAATATTCATTGACCACAGAACACGAGATCGCTTATACATATATACCACCACCACTACCACCATCCCCTCGATATATAATAGACACCTCTAAAAACAAACCACCCACCCCTTCCATTATCATAACCGCGCCAAACTTAACGATATTTTCGCGCCGCATGAATTATAGAATGCTTTTTTGTTAATCAGAAAATATAATTTACGTTCATGCTCCGCTTCTTGACAACTCCTCATTGTTTCCTTCCCTATCTTTTACCGCCGTCCGAGACTTTAAAAATATAAATCTTCACCCTCGTCTTGGCGTACTAATTAAAAATGCTAAATTGCGCGTGAGACATCATCTCTTTCTCTCAACCTTTCAATGCTTGTAGTTGTTGTTTTTAATGTTTATTGGACAAAAATGTTGGAAATAATTTAGAAAAAAAAAATTGTTCTGATAAAACCCCCATGAGGTTCACTGAGAATTGTAAATTTATAAAGTTTAGACGACGACGAGTCAATAATTGTCAATAGATTTAGATTTATGATTGAGGGGGTGGGTTTTTTTCTACTGTCGTCTCGTATACAACCATCCAATCCTCCTATTGTTGTATATTTACTTTTTTAACAGCTGTTTTAAATATCAAAAATACAAATAACTTGCATAGAAAATGCCGTTATTTCCAACTTTCCACCATCTGTGTGACATTTTTACTGTTTCCATTTAAATCTAAATAAAAAGTCATTTAGAATGAATGAACGGAACGAAATGCTGTCTATGCTACTTATTCTACTACTGGTGGTAATGCAAATTGTGGGTAAACCATCAAATCTTTAGGTAGAATTGTAAAATCAAACACCCAGAAAGTACAGTTAATTTCCACTTATTTGACCGTACCGTTCACTTCTTGCAAAATTATTCAAAAAAACTCAGTCGACAAAAGTTCAATTTTTGAAAGGGGACGCAGGAATTCACTCAGTCCGGCTCTGTATAGGGCTGCTTGCCCTAATGATAATTCCCACTAAATCACAATTTTCAAAAATCAACTAAAACCCTCCAGCTACGATTTCAAATTTTTGTAATTCTTCAAAATGTTGCAATTCTGGCCCAGGTCTATACAGTAATGTCGATAACTGTTGCTAGATAGACACAGGCAACTGAGGCAACGTTATCCGCTCTTCGCTATGTATAAAAGAACCTGTTCTAACAGAGCCTCAATAGATGATAACATGGTTCCAACTTGAACTGAAAATTACATAATAAGATCGAAGAAAGCATTTTCGGCGGATATCTCCGCTCGCCCAACAATCTGTAGGCTGTGCAAAAGAAACGTGAGTTCGTAGCTTAGTTCATACATTTTCTCAACTGTCAATTAATGACAAAGTTTGGTTAGATGTCGCTATCAAATCAATTTCACAGTAAAATAACTGTCATTTAATCAGGGATTATCGTGATGATCTACGCATTACGTTTCTCGATTGATAAATAATTTGGATCTCCCCTTAATTTAATCTCTTCTATTTCACCAATGTGTGGCAAAAATAAACAATTTTTTTTTTGGTTATTCATATTTATTCAATAATAAAAGCTATCTAATCTGAAAGCCACACATACTCACAAACCTAAATATGGCTCGTGTCCTGAAGCCTTCTTTCGTCCTGTTAAAACACAAAAGTGCTTACAACGATCACCATTATTTAGCTGTCACTGTTCTGGTAACATAATTAATCTACAGTGTATTGTAGGTTGATTACAACAAAAAAATCCGCTTTAATCTTTACTGTAATCTTAAAATGATACAAAAATACTCAAGAGAACTACTAAAAAACCAGAATTTATATATAAACTATATAGAAACATGGAAACTACCCCACTTTCAATAATCATTTTTTGAGGGTTTCTATCCGTAAATAAAAAAAAAAAAAATAGCATGTGCCAAAGTTTCTACGATTGTCACCTGCCGTGGGGTGGGTTTTTTTCTTTCTTCTAAAACGAATCACAGATCGATCGAATTTTTCTAACGGGCAATCATAACAGTTTAGATTAAAATCTGGGCTAATTAAGAGGTTTTTTTTTTAAAAAAAATCTTGGCAAAATTGTAAATTTCACTTAAATGTGTTAATATTACAACAAGAAGGGGATGATTATATTATCAGGTTAACGCTACAGTTTATATTGTTTTCTTATCATTCACCAATAGGGGGTAATTACCAGTTATCCGCCAATTAAAAGCTCATTAATCTTAATGTCCTGATATCAACAAGCAATTACCATAATTAAATTAAATTTGTCAAAATGTTAATCCATCAGTTGTTATCCATTGTAAAACTATCCGTCTTGTACGGAGTTAATGACAACAAACACAAAAAAAAACGAAGAAGGAAAAGCTTAAATTTCTATATGACTCATCAATTTTTCTTTCACAATTATTACATCAACATTTTTTTACAGTAATCAACATTAACATGAAAACCAAATCCGTATTGAGAATGTATTGAAATTTTATTATGAAACACAGGCACGTGATACGTGTATTTTTTATGCATTAAGGATGGGTATAGGTCTTTAGGGGTTGACAGCCCTGCGGCTATTTCACCCTACGCGAAACCTTATAAAAAATCGTTGTGTACCCTTAGTTGTTGTTTTTTTTTTCTTTGCTAACCCCAACTTTTCACTCAATATTTAAATACTACAGAAAACCATTAGGTTAATATTTAATTTAAGGATTTTTTTGTTGTACAATTATTCAAAAAAAAACAAAAATACAGTTAACTCCACAATAATTACGTTAGAGTCCTGGAGTGGAATCGCCAATCCTTCAATCTATAGCGATTCCCGTTCTTAACAATATTGCGTTATCCTACAAGACTTGAACAGTTCTCTCTCTTTGTTTCTCACAATCAGATAGATTTGAATAGAAAAAGGAAGATACAAGCAAACTTGTTCAACATTATAAATATGTAATGAGCGGTCTTTAAAAGGGAAAACAGAAAACCGGGTTCGATTCATTTTATTATTTGTTTGTTGTTTTCCTCTAACTTATAAAAGCAGGGAAGTTTTTACAAAAAAATTAATTGAAATCGCCGAGTAGAAAAAACAAGCATCTTCCTATTGAGTGTAATGGATTAAAGTACTTTTAGAGGCTCTATTTATTAATTATAACAACAATTCGGGCACGTTTACTGTATATTAATGTATTTTGAAGCGTATTGCAGGATTCTAACTATTTTTGAACCAAATTTTCCAAATAATAACAAAATTTACGCCATAAAATTGATTTAACTGCACTAACACTACTTTCCTTTTGTAATTATTACTGTATTCTTGACAGCGCTTTCAATAAAAAAAATTGTTGATTTATTGAATGCTAATATTGACGAAAAAATGAATATTATTATGATAAGTCTATTTAAATAAATAAAATTATTGATTCAGCCCCTAATTAAAAATTATTGCGACGCCACTGTGTAATCACGTGATCTGTGTCGTTGATGTTGAAATGTCGGTAATACAGTAATCTTCCTTCTAAAAACAAGTGTCAATCAAAGCCGACTTTGTGAATTACGATTTTAAAACAAATTATCGTTGTTTTGATTCAAATATTCCGATAAAATTAAGCAAAAATGCAAGTACCACCGGTTTTTATTGATGTTAGTCCGGAAGATCAGGTAATTTCGTTGAAAATATCAACAAAAATCTGCCACCATATGACACACAATAAAATATTGAGGTTATGTTCTAACCTAGATTGTTTAATTTTTTACAGACACAAGAATTACGGGTTTATTTGAAGGGTTTGGGTGCTGAAATTTCTGAAGAGAAGTCCGTTAAAGGTATCGAAGATGATTTACATAAAATCATTGGTGTTTGTGAAGCGTGTTTTAAAGAAGGCAATGAAGCTGAAGTTGAAATGGTCCTAAACGATATTGTTTCAATTATGGTTTTAGTATGTGTTTGTTTAAACAATTAATATAAAAGTTTATAATAATTTATTGTTGATAGATACCTGCTGAACGGTCGGAGAATATAATTCTAGCATTTTGTCGCAAATTATTGAAGGCACCCGATCAGAAATTGGGTCTTGTTTGTTTGAGAGCGTTAGTTTACGTTTTTATTGTAAAACAACTCGAATTATCATTATTTCTGTTGTAGATTATGGCTTTTATTTCAATCATTAGATGAGCATTCACCTATGCGTTATCAGGTCTATTATCATTTGATTCTAATCGCCCAAAAGACCGATCAAGTTAAAAGTATTTTTAAAGATATCGATTATTTAAAACAACAATTCGCTTTATGTCCACCAAATAATGAACAATTACAAATTCTATATCGTTTATTACATGAAGTATTACTAAAAAGTAATCAAAGTGAACAGGCGGCAAAAGTTATGATTGAATTATTAGGCACATATACTGATAAGAATGCATCACATGCACGTGAAGATGCAATCCGTTGTATTGTTTCAGCTATAGCTGATCCAAATACATTCTTACTTGATCCATTATTATCATTAAAACCGGTTAAATTCTTAGAAGGTGAATTAATACATGATTTATTAAATATTTTCGTTAGTGAGAATTTATCGGCATATTTGAAATTCTATCAAGAACATAAAGAATTTGTAACATCACAAGAATTAAATCATGATAACAATATGCATAAAATGCGTTTATTATCATTTATGCAATTAGCTGAAACTAATCCAGAAATTGGTTTTGATGTCATTGAACAAGAATTACAAATTAAACCGGAAGAAGTTGAAGCATTCATCATTGAAGGTATTCTATTTTTTTTTAATCTTTGATAAAAACAAAAATTAGAGAAACAATAATTGGTTTTGTAGTGTTGAAGACGAAATTGGTACGTGCTCGTATGGATCAATTAGCAAAGAAAGTGTACGTTTCCAGTACAATGCATCGTACATTTGGTCGGGCACAATGGCAACAATTACGCGATCTACTTTATTCATGGAAAAGTAATCTAAATACTGTACAAGAAGGTATGAAAAGTATAACAGCAGCCCAATTAGAACATATTAATCAACAATAATTGTAATTTTTGAAAATTAATTACTTTTATAAACAAAATAAAGTGTCGCTAATAAATTTGTTTTATTTGAATTTACCGCGAAAACCCACTAATACATCAGATTGTCGATTGTCTTTTGTCTTCTGATTAGTGTATTTACCAAGGAGGTTAAAAGTAGATGAAGGGAGCATAAGGCGGCTTTTTTTATCATAAATGTCCATTATGATTTCCAGGGTGCTAGATAACTCTATCGCACTCGGACTCATTCAGCGACGGGAGTGCGAGTGAGAGCGCAATGCCTATTGCTCCGCGCGTCGACTAGCGAACAGTCTATTGTTAATTAAAATAAAGTTTGTTACCGATAGGAACCTCGGAATTGATGCAGCTGATATTGTTAACAATGATTCAAATATTATATAAAAAATTATATAACATGAAAAAATTAACTTTCAGATGTATTTTTTGACTGCTGAAAGTACCTCAATTCTTGGTTTTCGACAATTTCAAATATTTATAGCTGATAAACTATTATAGATAGAGTAACAAGTGTAAGGACCTTTTTTATGCAGAAAAGCCTAAAGGTTATGAAAAAAATTGTTTCGATTAAAAAATAGTTTTTTTTCGCTATTGTTTGAATTTTCCTTGTTTAAACAATACCTGACGGCACCTTGCACTTTTATCATCAGGATAACCTCCCTGACAAGACTGTCAAAAAAAATTCAATGGGAATAGTTTTCCGAACGAGTGCGCCACCATGCCCTGGACTAAGAATTGTTAAAAATAATGAGGAAATATCGATTTGATAAACAAAGTAATGGCGTCAAAATTATAATTATTCAGTATTTCCCCGAAAAACACTCATCTACATAGGATTTATAATAATTACACCCAATAAAATTCCAAATATTGATAGTTTGAAGAAATTTGCGAATCGATCCTTTTGGAAATAAGTTGTTTATAAAGGTGCAAATCCACGATGAAACAATAATATCATGAGATTTTATTGAGATTTTCATCTCATAACACAAAAATATCATCATATGTTTCCACTTAATAAAACTCGCATGTTATCTCTCACACAAAACCTCAGAAACCTGCAGAAAACTCACGTGCTGCACATGAAATGAATATTTCTGATGAGTTAAAACAATTATCTAGCAAGTCAAAACTTCCCCCTTTCTTATCAACGTTTTTTTTGTTCTCAAACGTTACCATTTCTAATAGCAACGATTATTCGGTATTTCCCCCAGGAAAGTTAAGCGAGCAGTCATGTTTATAATGAAATCATTTTATTAACAATTTTAATTAAATAATTAAAAACAAAAGTAATTTCTTACCTATTTCTATATAAAAATCTATCCTGACATTTCAAAAACTATTTTAGTATTGAAACACAACTGCATTTGTGCTGTGATACGAGATAACAGTTCTAATAATATTGAAATTTTTATTTTCAAATCAAAATAGAAAGGTTTTGGTTTTCGATATAAAAAACAAAATTTGTTATTGATTAGGTATATGAAAATCATCTATTTTCAAATTTTTATTAGACATAATACAATACAAAAAAATAAGAATATATAAAAATGTATAACATGAGAGATTATTTGAATATATTTAATTTGAATTTTAAAGTATTATCAAAGATCAAATTTGTAGATGGGTACAAGTCCAAATTTAGAGAAACTGATCCACTAGCAGATAATTTATCAATTGATCTTTTCATTATTATTTGCTGAACATTGCCCTTATCATATAAAACAATTTCGAATTTAAAACTATTTTCGTCTGCTATATGATCTATTATTGTCAGTTTAAATCTTAAATGTGGACATTTTCCATAAACCATACCATAAAACACATCTAATTGAAATGAATGACCAGAAAACATCAGAAATTTGCAAGATACTTTGGTTGTAGATGAATGAATATTAACCGGCACTGTTATAATTTTATTTAATTCTATAAGCGAGCCAGTGTGATTTTGGACAATGTGCTGTGCAAAATCTTTACGACGACCTTTCCATTTACAGTTGGAATTTTTAATTAAGCAATCAAGTAGTTTATATGAGCAACAGTGAGATTTAACATCAGCTTCAGATGCTACAAAATTGCAACCATACGGACATATAGTGTTTGAATCAAAACAGTTATTTTTACATTTTAAAAAAGTATAATGACCATCTGTACAATTGTATACATACTCCTCCACTATTTCATTACACACAGTACATTTCTTTAAATGCGAAAGCTCTTGATTTCCTTCATCAGTGTTGTAATTAAGTTGTTCTTTATTATCAATTATTTTTATTGTTCCCTTTGCCACGATATTGTTCTCTTTTAACATATGTTCAATATTTATATCGATGGATTTTGAATGATTTTCATTAAAATCAAACTCTGGAAACTTCTTAGTTATTGTTGTATCCTCTATTGTTAATTCGATTTGTCCGTAGTATTTCTTTGTTCTTATATCGAAACCTAAAGAAATTATTGAACATTTTAATTGTTTAGATGTTTGATCGAAACTACGCTTAAAAAGAAACACTTCATTGCAGTACTGGAAAATATTTGAAAAATTATGATCTTCACAAGTATCAAATTCAAATTGATTATTTTCCAAAAACAAATTCTCATGTTCAACTTTACAATGTTCTAATAACTGCTTAAAGCTTCCGTTCCATCTACAATTGTTTTGTTCATGAAAAATACATATATCAAATCGATACAAACAGATTCGTTCGTGTTGTTTTACATTCTCTGGTAATAGATTTTCCATACAACCTAAATCTTTGTTAATGCATGGAAATAATACATTTTTTGCTAAATTCTCATAAATCACACATCTTAAATAGTTTTGCTTGTTTTGTATCGGACAACGTCCACATACAGATAATTGTTGATTTTCTTCCCCGATATAAATCGGAAATACTGACAATAATTGTTTGCAAAAAGAGCATTTCAAATTTTCAAAAAATTCAGGTGGTTGAAGCATTTTCTAAAATTTAATGAAAAATCAGGAATTACAATAAATTTCATTCACACGGCGTTAACATAATGCATATTAAGTGGCATAAATTTACTAAACAAAGAAACGAAACAAAGTAAAATTTGACCGTATGTAAGCTTTTTCATATCAGTCTGTCGTCCATCGTTTTCACAAAATCAAACATTATTATGTCGTGATCTTCTTACCATTATGTACCGAAATAGAGCGTTTTCACATTTACCGATACGACACCGACACGACAACGGCACCGATATCGGTGGACTGTAACAGTTTCTCCACTCGTGTCGTCGGCCGACTTGAAGTGTCGTTGTTTGTTTTTTGTAGGTGCTGTGATATTTTTTTCTGGACGACAATTCACAACTGCATGTGTCGTGTCGGTTGCAGTGTGCAAATGTATCGCCGATATCGTGTCGGTATCGGTACTGTCCTGATGGCGCTGTCGTTGTCGTGCCGGTGCCGTGTCGGTAAATGTGAAAACGCCCATACTACTGGCCACTTAATTACAGAAAATGATAGGCAATGTTATTGTTCAACATATTGCGTTGTCTAATGCGGCTTGCACACGACGCCAGCGAAATACGCCAGGCCAGTGAGACTGGCCAAAATTGTAAGCCAGGCCAGTGAGACTGGCCAAAATTGTATGCCAGGCCAGTGAGACTGGCCAAAATTGTATGCCAGGCTAGTGAGACTGGCCAAACTTGTAAGCCAGGCCAAAATTGTAAGCCAGACCAGTGAGACTGGCCAAAATTGTAAGCCAGACCAGTGAGACTGGCCAAAATTGTATGCCAGGCTAGTGAGACTGGCCAAACTTGTAAGCCAGACCAGTGAGACTGGCCAAAATTGTATGCCAGGCTAGTGAGACTGGCCAAACTTGTAAGCCAGACCAGTGAGACTGGCCAAAATTGTAAGGGAGTAAGTGTTCACATTAAAGCCAATTTAGATCAGTTGTTCAGTTGTCACACATACATTAAACTATGTAAGATTATTAGAAAACATAATTATTGTGTTAAATCCTTTTAAACAAAAAAAAAAAACCAAATAAAATGACACAACAACAAAAATAACAAACACAATACGAACTAGGGCTGGCCTGGCTTGGCCATCCACATGTGGACAGTCACTAGCCAGTTAAAAATACTAGTTGGTGGGGGAACAATATTGTTGTCAAAGTTGCCCCGGTGGTCTATCGACTGTTCTGATTTGATCACTGTCTTCGGGTCAGTGCGCTGTCTCGAAATAGTCAGAATTGGCCTGGCTCACTTGCCTATCTTCGATACTGGCGTCGTGTGCAAGCCGCATAAGGGCCCCTTTAGAAAACAATAAAATTTCCAAACGACGGAATTACCAAATATACTCTTTGGTAAATACTCTTTTTTTTTTAGCAAAAATTTATTTTATTACTATTAACTCTTCGGAAATATTGATAATAACAATGTTTGTTGGAAGTAACAAGAAAATGTGGATTTGATAAACAGAGTAATGGCGTCAAAAATGTCAAAATTGTAATTATTCGGTATTTCCCCGAACGACAAACATCTACATTAGATATAATAATTACATCTATTGAAATTCGTTCTTAAATTTACGAAAAATATACTTAAATTTTCTTACCTTTATCAAAGTATTAATAGTTTGATGAAATTTGCGTGTCGATCTTTTCCAGAACAGCTAATTGATAACAATAACGAGTCTTGCTCCTAATCTTTGCTTTATCTATCTATGGTTTTGCTAGATATGCGTTGTTAACATTACCTAGATGTCGCCAAAGAATTTACCTTAAACTGGCCTAGACTTTTCTGGAACTATCGCTTTTTGCACCAAAAAAAGTTTTCGTTAAACTTAATTTATAAATAAATACGACTGTCGTGCGACACGACGCGACAGTCGTGCGACACTACGCGACACCACGCGACAGTCGTGTGACACGACGCGACAGAGAGGGGTGATAACCAATCACTACGTTGGCAGCCAGATTGGGAATATCTTTCTTGTGGCATTGTACCATTATACCAATTATTAACGTATGGGATATAAATAGAATATCTTATCGTATTATTACGCCATTTTTTTAAGATTTAAGGCATTAAAAGGTGCAAAATAGAAAAAATAGTATAAGAAACTCGTTTTATAAGACTTTTGTTAAAATGACGCCTTATGTAACTAGTTTCTTAATATACTATTTTGAGGTTAATTATTAAAAATATTGCAAATATTGAATATTTTTGTCACATAATTGCTAGAGCAAATCGAGAGCAATTTTTTAGGTAAAAAAACAAATTATAGCGAAAATACTTTTTTCGTAATTAATTTAAAAAAAAAAATCATTATTAATTAACTAATAACTATAGAAGTGGAGCAATTACGGATTTTGAAAGAGCATTTAAGGAGCAATTAATTGGCATATAATTTTAACGAAAAAAAAAAAAATTCGGCGCTAACTTTTTTCCGGTCGGAAAAGTACTTTCATAAATTATCGTATATTTGTTGGATGGTTACCACTTATTTTATTTAAGTCATGCAGATTTTTTTGATAACCGAATTTCCAAATATAGTCCCTAAATGTATCTCGACTTGATTTTAACATTCCTAACAACGGAAAAAGATGAAAAAAGTCCCTTATACAACATTCCGCACAGGGAATCCTATTTAGCTTTATATGTGTTTCTTTGCTAACTATATTGTCCATGGGTAAATTAACGAAACCTATCAAAAAAGTGTCTTATGGACATTTTCTGCTCCTTTTCTTTTCATGTTCGCCGGTTACACGCGATAGTCACCATTCCAACTGTGTATAGAGTTCATTGATGACGACAATTCCCAATTTTCCCCCAAAACTATTGCCAACGCATCAACAAAAATAACCACGTCATTTGCTTTTTCAAAAAGTTAGGTTAACGCTAAATTGTCTGATGCAATTTTCAGGAAATCCCCTTATTTCAAAAAAAAATTACCATTACTGATAGATTTAGTGAGTTACAATTGTTACAAATCATCCATCTAGAATTGTTCAAATAATAACTAGTGATATTTTTAGGTTAGAATGTCGAAACGAGTACAGCCCCCATGGTCACCACCATCAAATACAGATGGTCCTGTTTTAAAACTATTTAATAGTTTGACACGACAAAAAGAAGTATTTGTACCTATCTCAGGGAAGAAAGTAACATGGTACAGTTGTGGACCGACTGTTTATGATGCCTCCCATATGGGACATGCACGGTAACTTTCTAAATTTTGTTAAAAAAAAACAAGAAAAACCATCATTTTTATCACAATCATTTCTAGATCGTATATAACTTTTGATATTTTACGACGTGTTTTAAGTGATTATTTTGGTTATGATATATTTTTTGTTATGAATATTACAGATATTGATGATAAAATTATAAAACGTGCACGACAGAATTATTTATTTGAAAAATATGTTAATGAGAAACGTTCATTAGGAGACGTCTTAAATGATGCACGCAGTGTAAGTTAAATTAACAAATTCCCTCGAATAACACGGTATTTACTGTATCATATAGTGTTATGTGAGACTAGGAAGTAGTACCATGTAGTACGCGAAAAAAACAGGGTTAAATTGCAAATTTTTCTGTTATTGGATAGTTTTTTTTTTTTTTGATAAAGCCGTGTTATACGAGGCTTTACTGTAATTTAGTCTATAAGGTGTTAAATATAAAAAATTTAAAGGTTATGGATAAATTATCAGAAACAACAAAAAAAGCATTTGATCCTGATAAGAAACAAATGTATGAAAATCTATTAATAAGGTAAATTATTAATTTAATTAAATGATAATGATGTGTTATCATTAAAATAGATGATGTTTATTATATAGACTGACACAATCAATTGAACAATTAGAGAATGCTGTTAAAATTGGTGATAATGTGAAATTAGATGAAGCACAATATGAATTTTTACAAAAGTGTAAAGATCCATTAGCTGATTGGTTGGATAGTAAATATGGTGCAACAATTACAGATAATGCAATTTTTAATGCATTACCACAATATTGGGAACAGGAATTCCATAAAGATATGGAAGCATTAAATGTAAACATTTTCTTGTTTTTGTCCAATTCGCACTTTTTATAATAATCCTGGCTTAAATGCGTCGTGGAATTCAGTCGTTTTTTTTCAGTTTCAGTCGATTAGATCAGTGGAAAACTGTCTGAACATACGGCTTTTCAATAAAGGAAAATTTGAATGTGTGAGAAAGTAGATCTAGTACACTTATCCCTTAATTTGCACGGTACTTAATTTACACGGTTTTAAAACAAAAAAATTTTTATGAACGCACTCTTTGGAAAGTTCGATTGAAAGTTACCTAACGTAGCTATTTCAAAAACGTCAATTGCAAACATCAGTCATCTGTTTTACACGGTTTCGATTTGCACGATTGGTCTAGGAACGTATCTAACGTGTAAATCGAAGGATGGGTGTATTTTGTTCAGTTAGTTTGACTATAAGTGACGCTTAAGTGACTGAAGAACAACTGATAGTATATTATGATACACCCGAGTCTTTTACAGGTTTTACTTTTATGCAGTGGCGTCACTAGCGGGATGCAGTCCGCATCGGATGGCACCCAATGTTTTTAAACGGATGTTAATCTAAAGATAATTTTCAAAGATTTTTCCTGAAAAACTGCAAATTTTGAGGTAATTCAATCAAAATAAGGGGAAATGCCAAAAATTTTAACCAAAAATGGTGAATTTTACGCCAATTTCATCAAATCTAGCGAGAATTTTCAAAGATTTTACCCGGAAACTGTTAATTTTGCGCTCATTCGTTCAAATTAAACAAAAAATGGTAAAACTTTGATCAAAACCGGAAAGTTTTGCGCTCATGAAGGGCTACTTTTTTTACACGTCATACCCTTTATTACACGGTTTTTCTTTCTGTATATTTTTTGTACGACTTTTTTCACGATTCCTTGATTTTGTATAACCTTCTCTTTGCACGGTATGCATGCACTACGATTTTATTTAATTCAGAGATTCTCAAATTGTGTTCCGGGAAACCCTTAAGGTTCTATGGAAGACCTCAAAAACCACAGTTTGGAAATAAATGAAAGAAAAGTAATCATAGAATCTAGGGTTACCCTCATGTAAGGGTTCTGCCGGTAAAGTTGTTTTACAAAGTTTGGCGACACAAAAAGTTTGAGAACCGCTGTCGTTTGGCCATTATAATTTTCCTGAACTGCGACCATTGTTCTTAACCCTCCATTTATTGATATCTCAGGAAAGATATCTTTTTAGCAAAGCTAGCTATCTCTGGAAGACCTCTTCATCACTTCAGCAGGTGATAGTCACACTACCTAGGTGGGTAAGTGTGATTCAACCTAACGTGGGTACCTCATACTAGTTACTGGACAGCAAAAAAACATAAAACGCTTCTAAAGACAAAAATTCCCCTACGCGTGTAAGCCAGGCTTAACTCTTGGAACAATTTTTACAAAATTTTATCGTTAATTGTAGATTTTAAAACCGCATGTACTGACACGTGTTAGTGAATATATACCGGAAATTGTTGCTTATATTGAAAAAATCATTGAAAATCATTTTGGTTATGAAGCAAACGGTTCTGTATATTTTGATGTTGCTACATTTGATAAACAATCCAAACATTATTATGCAAAATTAGTACCAGAAGCATATGGTGATACAAATAGTTTACAAGAAGGTGAAGGTGATTTAACAACATTAGATCAACAAAATGAGAAACATTCACCAAATGATTTTGCATTATGGAAAAAAAGTAAACCAGGTGAACCGGCATGGGATTCACCATGGG
>JAZBGY010000040.1:27562-77307 GCA_037414755.1 Lydus trimaculatus
TGAAATTGCACAAAGCGAAGTAATTTACCACAATTTTACCCTATTTTAAACGTTTAATTATAATTTTTTTTTAATACAAATAGGCTCATTTTGGGGCTTCAGAATGGGTGAAATATTTCCTACATTCCGGTCATTTAACAATCGCCGGTTGTAAAATGTCGAAATCTTTAAAGAATTTCGTCAGTATACAAGATGCACTTTCTAAATACACAGCAAGACAGTTACGATTTGCATTTTTATTGCATTCATGGCGCGATACACTCGATTACAGTCAAAATACAATGGAAGTTGCGCTACAATACGAAAAATTATTCAATGTACGTTCACACACTACTGTCACCAAAAATCGAGATTTATCCGCTGTTTGTTTTGTAGGAATTCTTCCTTAATGTCAAAGATATTTCAAGAAATCTATGCCTACAACCAACTCAAGTTAATCATTTTGCCAAATGGACAAAGTACGAATTGAATTTAAATGAGAAATTCTTGAAAACTAAAGAGAACGTACATGCAGCACTTTGCGACAATATCGATACAAGAACAACACTGGAATCGTTAAGAGAATTGGTGAATTTCAGCAATATTTACATAAGAGATAAGAAACAACCCAATAGTTCACTATTGTACGATATTGCCAGTTATCTAACGAAAATCTTGAAAATTTTCGGTACAATCAGTGAAACAGATCGAATCGGTTTTCCGTTAACAAATTCGAAAGAAACTGATGTAAAATTTCCAAAATTACTCAAATAAATTTGTTAATTTATCATTATTTTTACAGAATGAATCGGCAGTAATGCCGTATTTACAAATTCTTGCTGAATTCCGTGATAAAATCCGCACAATTGGTCGTCAATTGAAAGCTACCGATATTCTACAAGAATGTGATCAATTACGTGATGATATTCTACCAAATGTTGGTGTACGTTTAGAAGATCGCGATAACGGCGGTAGTGCTGTTAAATTAGTTGATCGTCAAATTCTATTAAAAGAGAAAGAAATGAAACGTAAATTAGAATTGGAGAAAATTGCTGAAAAAGAAAGGAAAAAAGCTGAAATGGCTGCTATACAAGCAGCGAAAGAAGCACAAAAGAAAATACCACCAAATGAAATGTTCCGTCTAGAAACCGATAAATATTCAAAATTTGATGAGAATGTAATCCAAAAAAAAAAAACAATAAAAATAGATCGATTTGTTGATAATTTTAATACAATTTCAGGGCCTTCCAACACATGATGCTCAAGGTAAGGAGATTAGTAAAGGACAATTGAAGAAATTACAAAAATTACAACAAGCCCAAGAGAAGAAATATCAAGAATATCAATCATCGTTAGCTTAACACAATTTTGTATTTATTTTCAGTAATTATCAAGTATTTAATTATTTATTTTCTAAATAAATGCGCTAATTCTATTTGGAAATCTATTGTTTTCCTGATGGTATCTGCGACAATTGTCGCAATTGCTTCAAAACAGTTTCTAACAATTTCTTCTTATCACGTTCACTCTTTTTCAATACTGTAAACATTGTTTTTTGATCGCCAGCTTTCAGTCTGCAATTATTTCGATTTTTAGCAATAATAATAATAATAATAATAATAATAATAAAACACATACTTTTCTAATAAAATAATTGCCATATCCGGATTTACTTGTTTGTATTTGTTGGTTTCTTGTCCATAATCATGGAAATATGTTGGCCAATCCCATGATGTGAATAAATCTAAAGTTTCTCGTAATTTTGAAAAATACGATAATAGAACATCCTCTTGTAAACCACCGACTGGTTCAGAGGCAGCAAATTCTACAAAATTTTATTAAAAATTTAACAAAAATGAACAATTTGTATTATAATTAGCATTACGTTCACATTGTATTAAATCTAGATTGATTTGATTTAAAGCACCCATTGATATTTGTTTGATTTCATCATTCATTAATAATTGAAACATTGAATTTGCTATATGTTCACATGCTGATTTGCAAGCAACTTGAGCAACTTCAGGCTACAATTTGTTTTAAATTATTTTAATTAAAATCAATTAATTATTTAATTACTGGTAAATGAGTGAAACTGTGAAATGTTGTTTGTAAGAATGCTATCAAATCTGATATATAACTAGAAGCATGTCCTTGTGGTTCAACTAATAACCAATCGTAGTTTTCTAATTCAATGAATTCGGTTAGTTTTTGTTTTAATTTTTCACAAATTTGTCGAACAGCATCTTCACGTGCTACACGAAACATTGCCGGCTGGCCCTGGACAACACCACAAGTCACACCACGAGACTCCTCTCTGTAACCAACAGATTTACTTGTTTCAAAATTTAAATTACACTCAAACCCTCGATTTACACGGTAGATTGATTGTACACGATTTCTAGTAATATGTGAACGTGTGTTGTCTTGCTAGAAAGCGAGCCGAGGCTGTCTTCTTATCTAAGAAAGAAGATTTGACTCCAGCACTTCTGTATATCATCCGTCAGGCCGTCATACTCCATCCATGGTGTGCAAGTTTTGGAATATAAAATTTAGGATTGTGTCTTTCACCTCGTCACTGTCCTATCACCGTGCAACCATCGTACAAAACGAAACCAAAGGGGGATTCATTACTGACCACGACAATATCTGCATCTGCATCCTTCTAGTTCTTGACGCCTATGGTCAACTGTCAAGAGTCAAAGTTGCTGTGGCGGATAAAATCTAAGACCAAATGACCTTATGCCAATAGCTGGCAATTGACCGTTTAATCGAAAATCTGTCTCATAGAGCTAACAGTAAACGACAACGGTCTTGACTTTCGGTGATAGTTCTCCAAATTCCCTAGCCTCTGAAGTCCACGCCTGCCAATACTGCATCACTGTAGAAACTGCTCGATTGACACCAGCTGTGATTTCGACACACTCTGGAAAAACTGTACAGTTCTGGCTTGTATGGTGTCAATTTTGGCGGACTGTTCCAACGACCGTATGAGAATGATGTTTATTTTACATAAATAGTGCGATAGTTACGCATTTTTTTTGACTTTCATCCTCTGTGAAGTTAAACTATCGTCCTTCGCGTCCATTGCTCACCGCTGGTTGATGCGAATTGGAAGGTATTCAGATTTTCCTCAAAGGATCTCCGGATCGTGTATGGCCGAGGGCATATTCTGAAAATCTCGGAGCCTTTAGAGCTAACAGTGGAAGACAGCGGTCTTGGCGCTTAGTCACCCTGATGCTCTGTCCTCTCAAGTCCACGATTGTCAATACTGAAGAAACGCATCGAAGGCAACGAATTGTGAGGTCTCGAAACGACAATCCCTCTTCACGTAAACCGATAAACCTACCCCTATCAAAATGCATTTAATTATGAATACTGAGCCCGTCTTCGAATTGGAGACATTTTTGCATTTTAGTAAATCGTGTAACCGTGTAAATCGAGACTCTGATCTGGACTAGAAATTACCCTGTAATATTACTGATAAATTGATCAAGATAAGTGGTTGCAGCTTCCAAATATCCAGTATCAACAATAATCTGTGTTATCTCTTGTAGATTAACATGTGGACTACGGAATGTTGATGATAAACAACCGCTAAATGTACGTGTTAATAATAAATTCATTGATTTTCTTATCATTTCATCTACTTCAACTTGACTACAAATAAAAAACGATAAATTAAAAAGAAATTTCGTACAAAAAAAATCGGAAAAACCTTAAATTCAAATCTTCGGAAAATTTCAAACAAGCATAAATGAATTCTTTAACTTGTTGATAAACTTTCGGTACCATACCAGAAAATGGGAATTTATATGGAAATTTTATATCATCTGGTATATCTTCTTCCCACGGGAATGATAATAGAATATTATCAAATTCATCTTGATTATAAATTTCAATTGGTTGATAATCTTCTTTTGATAAAATTTCACGAAATACTTGTACCCAACGTTGCATTAATACTTCTGTATAATGATCACGTAATTCACGTACTAATTCCCATAATGGTTTAACTGTATAACCATAATTACGTAATGTTGTACAAAATAACATTATTAAATCTTTAATACGTAATATTAATGTTGCATCTGTACAATATGCTGAATGTGTTTGTAATGCGCTTACAATTTTCGATAATGCCATTGACCACATCTCATCGAGAAATGCACGTGTTATCAAACCATTTCCAGTATTTAAGACATGATCTTCTAATATAAAAAAACCAAGTACTGCATGAATATAAGCACGATAACTCTCCTCAGATTCATGCTGTAATTTGATGTTTATCAAAACAAAAACAATCGAATTATACTCAATAAGATGGAAATTGCAACACCAAGGAGTAAAATTTTTTACTATAGATCACATTGATCCTAATGTGCTGTTGGGGGGATATCGCTTCCCCTGACGAATTTTTGATAATTGCCAATAGTATTGAAATCTTAAATATGGGCGGGGCTAAAAAAACAATCAATTACAATCAATTATTTTATGATACTTTCAATTGATAATAAATTGTTTTAATTTCGTATTTATAAACAAAAATTTAAAATCTATTCTCGGCGCTACTGAATGTCATCCTAAACAATCATGGCTGAAAGTTGAACACTATTGGTAATTATGGAAACCGCAGCCGCCTCAGTAGGCAGGTACGAAAACCAGCGATTTCTACTCTCAGCCCGAAAATTGCGGCATTACTCTAATAATAGGTTTGGTCCCTCTATTGGTTACACACTCTCCTACCTTTTGTGGCATCGTTTCTTGGTATTGTAACCCAAGCAATCTGTAATTCGTGCTGTAGAACTTGCAGTGTCTGCAGCAAATTCCTCAGTCTTCTCCTCAAAATGTCTCGATGGGCGAAAGATCGGGAAATCGGATTGGCAATTTCTTGGTGTTGCAATTTCTGTGTCATTGAGTATAAAAAAACAACAAAATACCATATTTGTTGGTGGTTGTAGAACTAATCGTGCTTGTTTCGTACGTTCAGCTCGATAATACGTTTCGAATGTTGATCGTGTATTAAGTACAGTCGATATATGTAAACTACGATAAATTGGTGAGAAATCAATTAATTCCTGTGCACTTAAATCTTCTTCTGTATAATGTCCGGTTGTATCCTGTATAGGTTGTGGTGCTATACGTTTCTTTTTTCGTCCAATCACTGTCGGATCACTAGCCATTTGTTCACTTGTCTAGAAAATCATCACAATTAATTCGAAATAAATTCTTTAATAATAGCAAAGTACATGTTTCATAGCAACTTCCCCAACTTTCGGGGAGAATTTCCGAATATTCTCAAGGAAATCCTTCAAATCCGACATAGACGCTTGTTCGATTCTCTCCCGAATTCTACAATTAAACCCACAATTAATACAAATTAATTATTAGAGAATTACAACAATTACTTTGGAATACTTTCACGTAATTGATAGGAAAAACGATAATTTGCCACGTGTGGTAAATGCAAATGTTCCAATTCTTCTAACGTTTTTAAAGCTGGATAATAACGTTTTTCGGTTATTTGTTTCTTTAATTTAGAATATGATGTTAAGACTGGTAAACATAGATTTAATTGTGCTATAACCATTGCAATATTATTTTGAACTTTCCTAGCTTGTATCAAATCACCACCAGTTTTCGATATATTTTGGGCAGATACATGCAATTGATTATCCAAACTACTAACTTGATTCTATAACATAACAGAATAATGATAATACAGCTTTTATAGTTAATTTAGAACGAAATACATTCAATTTTTTGGCTTGTGAACGAACTTCTAACAATTCACGAACCGATTCGATAAAACCTTGATAATAAATATTACACAAACGTTCTATATCTTTATCGTGATGTTTGATGCGTTCTTCCAGTTTCTCTTTAAATTGTTCATGTTCGTTATCATCAAAAATTGCACTAAAAACAATAAATTATTAGAAATAACAACAATATTGCAAGATTACGCCCACCGAAATGTTGGACCCCAATAATCATCAATTCCTTCAATTTCTTGTAAATACAAATCGTGTTGAGTATTTATAATTGTATTATCCATCATTTACGGTTAATTAATCATTTTATTAATTAAAAATAATTATTATGTAAAAATTGGTAATTTGACAAGAAATTAGATTAGAATTCTGACAGATGTGAAGATAGTTGCAAATGACAGTTGCACCAATTTGATAAAAATAAAATTACTGATGTATTTTTAAAAAAATATATAGAACGTCTACTTGCTTAGATATGACAACAACAACAAAAATTCATATTGTTAGATTTATTATTATTTGTTTAATAATATTCAGGACTTTTACAAAATGGTAATAAACAAATGATTCCAGTAACAATTTCAATTAATTGTAAACCAATTTGGATAGCACAAATTATATATTCAAAACGTAAAACTTCACTTTGCCATACCATTAAATAGATAACACCAGCTAATGATGGTATTGTTAAGAAAATTGCAATAAATATCGGCCATTCTAGAAATATTTACATTATTATTATTAATAATAGAGAAATACATAAAATATTAATCTTACTGCGTTCTGTTAAATTGCCCTTTCTAGCTAATATAACACGAAATAATTCAATAACACATACACCCATTAATATACCAAAATCAGTTGAGAAATGTTCTAAATTTGTAAAATTTATATATTTAACAATATTCATACCTATTTCACATACAGCAAATAAACCAAAATAATACGAATTTAAATATAATAAAACTTCAAATGTTAATGATGTATTCATAATTTACCACATAAATGTCCAATTTTTTTATTAAATAAATATTATTATTATTTGCAATAATAATAATAACAATAATAAAGTAGGATATCGATTTTTCTCAAAAGGGTTTGTTTGTGTTGGTGCCAATTTTCAATCATAATAGCAGTGTTGCCAACATAAATTCACATGATGACGTCAATATATCGCATGTTCCACACAAAATTCACCCCCACTCGAATTTCCTCTATATTTATTTATTCTAACTATCTAAACTCTAGGTATTTTTAGGTATGCACGTATTTTTCTAAATATATAGATTTTACACGGAAGTATTCGTGTTGTAGAAGGTATATAGCATATAAGGTACTGATGTACAAGAGAATTATGGTGTATTTCTAGTGCTAAAGACGGCTTTGGCTTACAATCAGTGTAGAGTGGAGGTAATCTTTCAGACTTTACTAGTAACATCGAGTCATTGGCGTTACCAGGGGGTGTGCGACCCGCTTCAGGTGTCACCATCGTTGGAGTAACAACCCTATTCTAGTTTGTTAATAAAGAACCCTTATGAACTATTAAATCCATGCTTTTTAACGACCAAATACATTCAAAGACTGTTCAAAAATGGCAAACTTTTATCAAAATAAGCTAGATTTTTCAAAGATTTTGCCAAAAAACTCTAAATTTTGCGCGAATTCCATCAAAATAACCGAAAAATGTCAAAAATTCTTATCACGCTCATAAAATATTGAGGTAAGATCAAAAGGATGACACCAATACTAGGAATGCCACTACATCGTGTAATAAAATCATTAAATAATTCGTACGGTTTGTTGACTTTTTATTCACAATTAACACGGTATACAAATAACACGATCGTGTTTTAGAACAACACGGCATGATTTCAATTTAACACGTCCAGCAATGCAGAATTTGACAGACTTACACAATGTCGAGATGTTTCAAATACGTTGGGTATCTATGTATACACTTTTCTATCTTCAAGTGTTGGTACAGAAGTGTAAAGCTTTCGTGAAGGACTTCAACAGAGTGAATGATGAAAATTTTTTGCAAAGCCTAGAAGACAGGATCGGCCTTGATAAGAAGGACCACCAAGAGCAAAGATGGCCTCCTACCCAAAAATGACATTTCGTTATGATTACAACGACGTCGGGGGGTCATTCTGGGCCCCAGTAATTCGTACCGACTCTACCCCCCTCAAGTTGTTCTTGATGGACAAGCATTTAACATCTTTGTCGTGCATATGACTTTTAAATAAATGCGACAAAGATCGAATCGATAGAACTCATTACATTCGATTATAAGCCTTGTTTTCGATTTTCGGTGATTCTGTAGATATCGATTTGGCCCATCTTAGAGTTTTAACATCCCTACACCACCGACTAGATTTATAAAACCTACAATAATCGAGAAATTTGCTTATTTTGAACATAAAAGTAAAAGAAACTTTTATAAGAAAATCTCTCTATTAAAGATCAAAGCTTTGACGATTCCAAATCTAAAACCAAACAGTTTCTACAAAGGTATCAACTCACAAAAAAATAAAATAAAATCCCAGTATTTATAATAATAAAAAAAAAAAAACATAAATTCACAAAAAACAAACCAACATTAATCCAACAAGAACAAACAAAATTAATAAAGATGAGTATTTAAAAATTAATAAAGAAACTTTGATTAAGTTACAGTTTTGTTAAATCAAACATTTTCCCATATTTGCATCATCATCACATCAAAGTCAAAAATTTTCCTAACATTTCCGACATTTCAACAGATAAAATGCAAATATCAAACAGAAGAAGAAAAATAATAATAAATCCCTCTAGATTTCTCCCCATACCACCCCCGAAACACCATCTCTATCTCACTTTAAATCTCTGAATAAACTCGTATATAAATCATCGAGATGATCCCAACAACTGACCAGATATCAACAGGTTATAGCATCAGCAACAAACACAAGAATGGCTCTCCGCATCAACCTCAAGTAAGACTACTTCTTTACCAAAACAACAATAATAATAATAATAATTTTAGATTATTTACAATCGCCTTATTGTTGATGACTTGTATGGTGGTCGTCCATAATGGTGTGGAAGCCCAAGTTACATTTTCCAGAGACTGGAATCCTGGTAAACGTACCATAGAAAGTCCAGAATTTCGTAATGCCATGAAATCAGCTTCGACTATATGCCATCTACTTATTGTAAGTTAAGCTTCCAGTCGCTTGTTGTTTTATTAAATAATTGTTTTGTTATTAGAATCAAATCCGTCGAACTGCAGCTTGTGAAAGTAGAGATGATATGGATGTTACTACAGTATTTACAGGTGGTGCAAGATAAACAAATATTGAAAATTTCCAACAATAATTATAAACTATTTATGTCAATAATCAATAGAATCATTCAAAAATACTAAAGTAGTTTTATTTTTAATATTATTTATAATATAGATTGTTATAAAAATATGGCAAAAATATAAGTAAAAGGTACAGTTGGTGTACCTATTTGAAGAATTATTCATTTCATTATAGAAATAATCACAGATACATAAAGAATAAATTGATAAATTGTGGAAATGTAAAAAAGAACAACTTACATACTAGAAAAAACCGTAATAATAATAATAATAATTGAAAAAAGGAATGATATAATCACAAAAAAACATCTTGTATTGCACGAGGCATCAATCGATTTTATCTAAAAAAATGGTAATTAATTTAAAAAAAAATTAATAAAAATATAACAAAAATTATACTTAAAAGATCTGTTATCTCTTTACGACACTTCTTATATGTGGCAGTTTCTCCATCTCTTGTATTCTCATTATTTAGAATTTCTTGAGCCATTAAAGCACTACTAAAATCCAACACTTTCTTATAGTTGTCTTTACCAACAATATTGAACTGTAATTTTATCCAAATATTAGAGACAATACGTTGAAAAACCTCTCTAAAACGACCACTATTACTACACTATTTAGGGAATAGTTTATTTAAACATTTACATAATATTCTTTAAAATCCATAATCTCGATCTCTATCTTTATAACAATTATTGTTGCACAACAGGTCTAGTTACAAAAGAGACATTACGGTCTTTTATCAGTTATTATTGCCCAATTTCACCACTGTCTTTAACTTTAACTCGGGAACAACATTAACACGAAATTAACAGTAGTGGTTACACAACAATTTTGGAATTTTAGAGCACCCTTCATTAACACGGTTTTATTTAGAGGTAACGAATTAAATTTATGAAGATAGACATTAAGATTAAGGCTTATAAAGAATATGTTTTCTATTTCTCTCTTTTTTACCCCTATTGAAACTTGAATCATAAATCTCAATACGGATGAGTCACCACACTATCATACTATTTATCAATGATTGTACAATAGAATAACCCCCTCATAGATGGGTGCTAGTGCATCAGGATTTGCTAGTAACGAAATAGCTGTCGATTACCTTGGAAGAACAGTGGACACAGAACGCATAAAATGAGTGGGTGAGAATGCTCTACTGGAGGCACTGTCCAGGTATGTGACATGCTTAAAAATGCTAAGAAGCTTCTCGATGTAAACAGGAACAAATTAAGGCTTATCAGGCAGTGATAGATGTAGGCATCCTGGATCGCATAAGACTCAACCACTTAGACCATGGGCTTCGAATAGCGATCGAGGGGAGCGTACACCTTTACACCTGCTGAAGTAAGGAAGAGGTCTCCGAGAGAGATAGAAAGCTAAATAAGAAGCCAATCGACCCATATTATGTAATCTAATCTAATCTTATAGAATGTGGTCGTTTTAGAGAGGTAATTCTTTGAAATACCGTACATTCACTGTAAATATTCGGCTATCATTTGAGGCGATTTTTTTATCCTCATTATCTGATTTTCGTTTTTTACCATTTGGTACAACTTGTCCTTTAATTGAATTTGTTTGTTTCTCTTCTTTCTCTTTATCACGTTTAGGACATGAACAAACACGTACAGAAATCACACGACGTCCAAGAACATCACCACTAAATATCAATTATTATTGTTATTTCATTTAATATAATTAATAATTAATAATAATAATAATAATAATACTTTTCATTTTCCAATGTGAAAATCACTTGAATTGGCCGACGACTCATACCACCAGGTGCACAAGAATTTTTACAAACAAACGAATAATATTCTTTAACTGTATCAGTACCAGCTTGTGGTGGATGTAATGGTACAATCACACTTAAACGTTTACCTAAAACTTTATTACCACAATATTTAGCATCCGGATTTTGACATCTAATAACATGTTGATGGATATGTTCAGGGAAACCTTTTACAAAAAACCAAATTATTAATTCAATTATTGTTAATTATAGACTGTTAGTACCTTTATTGGAATTATCATTAGCATGTTCATGACCAACACAACGATGTACTAATTCAGTTAAATGTTGTGGACGACTGAAAACTGGTGTAGCACGTACAAATAATGTTAGATTTATTGGACGATTTTTTACACCGAATGCAACAGGAAATTGTGCACTCATTGTAATAAAGATTTTATTTAATTTAGGTGAAAACTACAATTAATTTTTTTTGTTTATTTTATAAATTATTATTGAAAAATCGTTTTACCTCCCATGGTATTTTTTGTCCATTTGGTAGAATTAATACTTCAAATTCATGATTACCTGAATATTCATCAATTTCCAATGTAGGTCCCTCATCTGGTGGATATTTAATTAATCCATCATGATAATTAATCAAATTATCATTACTATAATCATGATTAGTAAGTAAATTATCCATTGGTAATTTAAAATCATTATCCTGTAACTATTACCTAGAATTATTAATTTTTGATCCATACACAACCATAATTTATAAACAAATAAATAAATAAATAAAATATGGAAAATTAACAACAAGTTATCACAGACACGACAGTCAATTCTATACTGATTGTGAATGCATTTATTACAATCAACATTGTGAATGTAGCCAAAAATGCAAGCTAAAACTTGCTCAAGTATTAGTGAGTCATAATAATAATAACAACAACAATCATACTCACTATTTGTTGATTAATTACACCACTTTATGTAATTACGTTCTAAAAAAAGAGTCATTTGATAATAAAGATCACGTGAGTGTATGTAAATTTTATTATAAATATTATTTTTTTGTGTTTTAAATATAGTCCATTCCATGATTAAAGTAGACAAAACTCTTGAATCAAGGTAATTTGATCAAAAACGAAAGTGTTTAGATTTTATTTATTTTAAAAATATATACACACAACTAAAAAAAAGAGTGGGAAAAAAATCCCACGATTTACGCGTTAAGTTTTCTATTGGGTCTCTATTTACACGGTTTTCTATTGTACAGTTTGTTGATTTGTAAATTTATGAATACTTTAGCAATCCTATATTTTTATTGTGTTTAATTTTAAATGTTTTTCATTTCGTGTATTTTTTGTAGCTTCTAGTCTCAATTTACACGGTAAATCGCCTACTTCCTACATAGGTAGACATTCTTAGTGTTAATCACGCGATAAATTTGTTGTTGTAACTAATGTGTTTCAAAATCAGTGAATTTCCAACTCTTTCATTATTATAAAATCAACAATTAATCTGTCCCTCTATTTACACGTTATTTTATATATGCGACTTTAGATTTTTTGTTATCAATACTTTCTGTTTCAAAGATATTTTGTGAGAAATTAAAGTTTTATGTTCCTGTTCTATACTACCTAGACTCGGTTTACACGATAGAAATCAATCTATAAATGTAAAATAATTATAAACTGTGCCACAGAGTTGGAGAAATATGAAAAGATCTTAATTTACACGATACGATTTCGATTTAATACGATGGGTATATTTTTTCCAAGATATTAAGTGCTGTGGATAGAAATAAATAAATGTTTCCCTCGACTTACACGGTATTGTCTATTCTTAGTTTTAAAGTTCTTGTTATCAATATTTTCTATTTCAGGGATATTTGTTGTGTGAAATCAAAATTTTATTTTATTATTATACAACCTAGACTCGATTTACACTATAGAAATCGTGTAAAGAAAGCATAAGTTAAATGTAAATCAAACAATAAGTGTCGAAGAATTATAATATAAACAGCGCCATCTAGTGATATTGATTTTACAGAGTGGAAAAAAAATCTTAATTTACACGATACAATTTCGATTTAACACGGTCGATGTAACTTTTTCCACTTGTTTAAATAAGATGCAATTGTTAATATCTTTCAATTACAATCTTTACACTAATTTTATAAGTCGGCTAATTATTGTATTACAGTCAACCCTCCTATAACGCGGTTATATAGAACCTACGTTATAGGAAACTCAGAGATTATTAATAAAGAAGGATTCTGTGCATATGTCAATTATGTTACGCAATGAGTCTTCGATTTACACGGCAATTTTAAATTTTAAAGAACCAAATTACCGTGTACATCGAAGATTAAATCTAACTTAAGTTTATTACTAAGTTTTTTTTATACAAAAATAGTAGAAAGTAAGTAGAAAACAGCTATGAACTTAATTTAACGTATGGTTAACTTTTCTTTTCTTACAAAAAAAAGACTAACCGCAAACGATGCAATTACCATTGGGCCACGAAGCGCTATAGGACCCCAAAACTGCTAGTAAAATGGGAAATTTTGCAATAAACTTTTCACTACAATTGATTGATATTTTCTTTAGTTCAGCGACCCCAAAATCATTAGTTTCTGTCGCTGCCCTATCGTCAGTTTTATAGCCATAAATATGACTCATTTCAACATTAACTTATAGAGATAAGGATCAATTTACAAACAGACTAACAGATGTTGTGAATTATACAATAAATTCAAGAAGAAAAAACAAAACGCATCCAGACAGTAGTTCTCACATCTTATAATAAACACACATTTATATATTTTTTACGAGAGAAAAATCCAAAATCAACAGTTAACTAACTGTCGGATAAATCCAAATGATTACTTTCAAAAATTTCAATCAAGTCTACTATGAGAAACGTATGTCGCCATATAATCCAACAACTAATTAATTATAACAACAAACATTTTGTGTGTAATTATTATTGTTTTTACAACTTTATTGTTTAAATCAAAAATTAAACAAATAATTTTCATTAATAAAATTACAAAAACAAATTAAAAATTATTCTATATTCATTAACATTAACCTAACTTTTTTTTTATAAAATCAAGCAAACAATAACAGACATACGTTTATTGCGTCACTCAAAAATCATAGCCTACTTGGATTTATTTTTGATTTTTTTTCGAAAATTACCTAAAAAATTAAATAATTACCCCTGCGTCCTGTGTAAGTGATTCAGAATATTCAAAATAATCCTGCGAATCATTGGTTAAATATCTTGTATCCGATTCCATTACAATATTACCGCTATATACACAAAAAACAATTAATTACTCTACTATAGAATTAATTAATTAATTAATTTTAAAATTAACTTACAGTTGGTTCTCTGTTATGAACTTATCAACATCCGGTATAATATCGGAGAGATTACCTTCGCTAAATTGGCTCATAATTAAGTTTTAAGTAGACAACAACAACAACAACAGGAATCTATAACAACAATAACAACAAAAATTAGAAAATATTGACAAAACTTTTAATTATCCAATAGTTATCACAAGTATACCGAGAATTTTCAAAGAAAATCCACGAAATAACACCAAGATTCAATGTTGCTCCATTAGTACATCGAAAGTAACAAAAATGATTAGATAAGCATTTCACGTATCTCCTCCACACACACTCAACCAACAAGCACACATCTTGTATAACATTTTTATTATTAGATTTATTTTAAAAATAAACAAAGACAAAACTACATTTTTTTTAATTCAACATAAAAGTCCCCAATAAAGATGTGAAATAGAAAAAACAGCAATAGACAGACGCGTGATGTGGAGGTCAAGTTTTGTTTGTGTGTAAAAGATTATAATAGACGGTGGTTGGTTCTCTACCTGCTCCAAAGACCTTGAAAATTACCACTTTTAAAATTAACCAAGGTCATCTGTAAAACTACTACAAATCCACCACGTAAATAGAGCAAATTAATCACTGATACCAATGAATACGATAAGACTTATATAGTATGACTCACAATTAGTTGTTTAGGACTGCTGATCTCTTAGATAGCAAATTTAATATCGTTTGGCTCGAAATTTCGTGTAAGAGGCCATTCACATCTTATTGTTAGAAAACAAGGTTTTCCACATATCCTAATATGTAGATCTTTATCGTATTTCGTATACGACATCTCTAGTGATTTGAACAACTTGACTTTATGTCAATCAAACAATGTCGACTAGACTCTTAAAGTAGCCTCAAGTGCCCTGAATTTTCCATCGCCAAGGTCGAGATTTAGTGGATGGAAGATAGACATGTTTTGAGTCGGTTAAGTTGGGCAAGTTTCGGCAGACGGAGTATACCGTAAAATGAGTCATTTTATAAATATTCAAAGGTGTATTGTACTGAAAGGTCAGACGTTCGTCCTGGTCAATAATATTACGTAAACAAACCACAAAATCTGGCTTTATTAATCAAAAATTACTATACTAATCATACAACGCTTCCCATTTAAGTAATAGGCGACAAAAAACACTTACAATTTGTCGGAAATATGGGTGATAAGGATAGAGAAATATAACAAATAAAGTGCATAAACACCGCTGTAAGGTGGCACATGAAAGACGAGTATTGTTCAAGAAAATGGAGGAATTAAGAATAAACACCTGCATTGGAGTGGAAAAAATTGAGAATAAAAGGGAAAAATACAAAAGAAACTTTCATAAATCTTCTAACGACAAAAACAAAAACAACCAATCAACATGCAATAAAGTTATTATGCTAACAAGAACAAGCTTTATTATTGGTTAGCAATTATTTATTCATAATTAACTGATCAATAATAAATAAATTTATAGCCTTCTTTCTATTTCTGAAAAAATTACGGTAAATTTCATGGTTTACTGGGATTTATAGATAATGAAAGAAACCGGGGGCGAATTTAATGGGACGCTCTATATTTCATTATAAAACAAAAGATGCTACAAGGGTACAGTCATTTAGAAAAATCAAATAAAAAGAAAACCGGTACATTCATTGAAAAAAATTGCGATTTTTGCAAAAAAGATTTTTATTAATTTACCTAATTTACAAAATTAAATAACAAATAATTAGACTTTTTATAATTAATTTGGATAGATTTATTAGAATTATGTGGAAAAATCGGCTAATATTCGAAATTTTCTTGTAGAATTTTGAGGTTAGAACCGTAAACACTTCCAAGTTTCATCACAACTACTTCAAATCAAACAAATTTTTTTAGTAAATTATTGACGGGGGAAAACTTACAGAAAATATGTTTTTAAGTAGATTTTAAAGATGTTTTCATTGATGAAAAAATCTGGTAATCTCAAGTCTACATTCCACACATGCTTCCCACTAACCAAACCAACTCCAACTGCAGTAATCAACAGGTTTTTTTTTCCTATGCACATGTTGGTTATTAAAATTGGACCAATCAGAGATGAGATAACTGCATCACATGATCATTCTACTGACAAGATCAACAAGTGGTTTGTTTGTATTGCGAACAATCTGACAAACAACAATAAAAAAAAAGAGATTTTTTTTGAAGGTCAACCCCCGGAGAACAAGATTCCAAGAAATTTCCCCTAAATTCTAAGAATATTTATTGTGACTGAATCATCACAATTGTAAATTTCAATAAAGATTTTGTTATCAAATTTGCAATTATTTGTTATCATTTTTATTTTAATGTTTTTTTTATCAAGAATCAAGAACAAAATCAAAAATAATGAGGACCTACTGCATTGAGACACTCTATAATTGACCAGTTTCCGGTTGTGGTTAAATGCACACTATCCAAACAAAAATTAAGTTGGCAATTAATACATCGATTACTGCGCAATTTCGAAAATAAATTGGCGGGAGATACAATTTTGTTTTGAAAAATTATTTAGATTTGCCCTGTGCAGCAACAGCTTCCATTGCTTTCTTTACAGTTTCTGGATCACCCAAAAATTCTAAACTTTTAATTGGTTTCATATTCTTATCTAAGGTATACACAAACGGGATACCAGTAGGTAGATTTAATTTCATGATATCATCATCACTCATACCTGAAATTTGATAAATTTTACTAATAATGTTATTGCAAATGTAAAAAAAAACTAATATTTACGATCTAAGTGTTTAACAATACCACGTAAACTATTACCATGGGCGGCAATTAATATCTTTTTACCAGCTTTAATTTGTGGTACAATTGTCTCATTCCAAAATGGTAGTGTACGTTCAATTGTTAATTTGAGTGATTCAAATTTGGGAAAGTCTTTTTTTGATGGTCCATCTTTATAACGTGGATCATTTACAATTGTTTTATAATGTGGATGATCAGGTTCCATTGGTGGTGGTGGTACATCGAAACTACGCCGCCAAATTGCTACTTGTTCCTCACCATATTTAGCCGCCGTTTCAGCTTTATTAAGACCTGTTAAACCACCATAATGACGTTCATTTAATCGCCAAGTCTTTACAATCGGTATATCCGTTTGACCAAGTACTTCCAAAATGGTTTGTAATGTTTTCTGTGCTCTTGTTAACACTGATGTATAAGCTAAATCAAATTTATAACCAGCCTTTTTTAATGATTGTCCTGCATTTTTAGCTTCTTGTTTACCTTGACAAATTTTATTATGATTTTATGTAATGTTTGACAATAATTCTGTCAAAATTATTAAGTGATTAAGTACCTTTTTCACTCAAATTTGCATCATACCAACCACAAAATAGATTTTTTTCATTCCATTCAGATTCACCATGACGCACCATGACAATTTTGAAAGAGGCCATCGTTTTTAATTCAATTAATACTCTTTGTAATGCACGAATTTTTGGAAATTTTTGAAACACTGACAGTTAACGTACGATTACGTAGTTGTTGCTGTGTGCGATACTCACAATCAGCGAGCCGTTGCGAGGATATGTGCTGTGCTTAAGTCAACTTTTGGAATACCCCGCTTTCAGGTATTATCAAAAAAGAACAAAAAAATCAGAGCCTTTTCAATGTAAGTTGGCCACCTTTGCAAAGTGTGGGCCACAGGTGATGTCTTATTGTTAGTTGCATGGGTGTTAAAATTATCACCCATATACAGAGTGTTGGTTTTTCTAATGCAAACATTGGAATAAATACTGGCACCATCTATGTATATTCTCATGGATTTCGCATAAGTTAGACTGAGATAAACATAGAATAAGCGGTCAGGCATCTATATAAGAATCCACTCACATTTAGAGCTTTCGTTAAACATCAAACTATGTTCCATCTTTGTATGGTTTCAAACCAATTTTTTATAATTAAACAAACTGTTACATTTAGGGTCTTACAATTAGTACACCACTAGTACACCATTATAGTAAAACATCTGAAGGTAATTGTATCAGACAAAGATCGAAGTAAATCGGCATTCTCGGTAATATACCGAGTATTTTTTATTTATTTCAATCTAACTAATGCAAAACATCTTATTTTATTATGCCGGTACTTTTCTTATGTTCTTATTAGAAACACCAAATCTGTATATATTTAATAAACTACGGCCAGTTAATGCTCTTAGCGCCATCTAGTATTTAGTGTTAACAATACAAATAGTAGGTACCTATATTTCACAAGGGGAAAAACTTATCTGATTGTAACATGATTTTTAAGAATCTTAACCATCAATGCATTTTAAGACATCGCAAATCGCAAATACCACGATTGTTTGATGGTTTATTTTTTGTATTTATTTATAAATTAAATTTAACGAAAACTTTTTTTGGTGCAAAAAGCGATAGTTCTAGAAAAGTCTAGGCCAGTTTAAGGTGAATTCTTTGGCGACATCTAGGTATTTATTGTAATTCCTGATTTTTCATTTAATTTTAGAAAATGCTTCAACCACCTGAATGTTTTGAAAATTTGAAATGCTCTTTTTGCAAACAATTACTGTCAGTATTTCCGATTTATATCGGGAAAATAAATCAACAATTATCTGTATGTGGACGTTGTCGGATACAAAACAAGCAAAACTATTTAAGATGTGAGATTTATGAGAATTTAGCAAAAACCATATTATTTCCATGCAGAAAGAATTAGGTTGTATGGAAAATCTATTACCAGAGAATGTAAAACAACACGAACGAATCTGTTTGTATCGATTTGATTTATGTATTTTTCATGAACAAAACAATTGTAAATGGAATGGATGCTTCAATAAGTTATTAGAACATTGTAAACTTGATCACGAGGATTTGTTTTTGGAAAATAATCAATTTGAATTTGATACTTGTGAAGATCATAATTTTTCAAATATTTTCCAGTACTGCAATGAAGTGTTTCTTTTTAAGCATAGTTTCAATCAAACATCTAAACAATTAAAATGTTCAATAATTTCTTTAGGTTTAGATATAAGAACAAAGAAATACTACGGACAAATCGAATTAACAATAGAGGATACAACAATAACTAAGAAGTTTCCAGAGTTTGATTTTAACGAAAATAATTCAAAATCCATCGATATAAATATTGAAAATATGTTAAAAGAGAATAATAGCGTGGTAAATGGAACAATAAAAATAATTGATAATAAAGAACAACTTAATTACAACACTGATGAAGGAAATCAAGAGCTTTCGCATTTAAAGAAATGTACTGTGTGTAATGAAATAGTGGAGGAGTATGTATACAATTGTACAGATGGTCATTACACTTCTTTAAAATGTAAAAATAACTGTTTCAAATCAAATACTATATGTCCGTATGGTTGCAATTTTGTAACATCTGAAGCTAATCTTGAATCTCACTACTCTTCTTGCTCATATAAACCACTTGATTGTTTATTATATGAAGAGACTAAGTGTACATGGAATGGTCGTCGTAAAGATTTTTCACAGCACGTTGTTCAAAAGCACACTGACTCGGTTATAAAGTTAAATCAGATTGTAACATTACCGATGAATAATCACTTACTTGTAACTATAAAACATTGCAAATTTCTCACGTTTTCTGGTTATTCAGTTCAACTCAATGTATGTTATGCGTTCAACAGTTTTGATAAACGTCGTCTGCACTTTAATCTGAAAATAATAAATCCGATAGCAGAGGCAAATAATTTTAGATTCGAAATTGTTATATATGATAAGGACAATGTTCAGCATATAATAACCAGAAGTTCATTTAATGAACTTTCTGGAAATGGATCAATTTCTCTGAATATGAAGATGTACCCGGGTAATGATATATTTGAAAATACTTTAAAATTTAAATTGAATATCTTTGAATAATATTCTCATATATTATGCATTTTTATATTTTTTTTTTTGTAAATTCTAAGATTGTCTAATAAAAATTTGAAAATATATCGTCTCATATTACATATTTTGTTATTTTGTTTCTTTATATACAAAATTTAAACCTTTCCACTATGTTCCAAAAATTGTTACATTTTTAAAAAATCAAAATTTTCTAGATCATCAGAGCTGTTATCTCTTGTTTCAATAACATCGACTCCGAATAGCGATTGAGGGGAGTGTAGCCTATCACTTTTGAAGGCAGGAAGCTTGTGCAAGGGTAGACTTATTCTTTCTAACTGATCGTGGGCGTCAGTGAAAAACCACCAATGTTAGAGCGGTTACCGGTCTTGCAGCACAATGTTTTATTAAATAAGCATACGCAGGCAGAAACTTAGAAAGAAACAACTTGCCCAGGCGCTATTTTCTGTCCTTAAAACTTGGTGTATACGAAACTCCACCACTCTACCGTCATTTAACATAGGGATTCGGAGTCGATGCATTTATTATAAGTCCATGTTCAATGCCGAAGTAATCCTTAAAACGTGAGTATATATTTATGCACAAACAGGTAAGATTTTACTTTTGTTTTTAATCGGTTTTTTTAAAACTTGGTAAATTGGATTCGTTATAAAGATGACTATTTCCTTAACTTTTCTGGGGGAAATATCGAATAATCGTTGTTATTACAAATGGTAACGTTTGAGAACAAATATTGATAAGAAAAGAAGTTTTGATTTACTTGATAATCGCCCTTGATTGCATCATTGTAAAGTTACTTTTCACTATATGATAACAAATGGTAAAATTTGCGAACTGTTCGAAAATATGTATTTATGGACATTTTTTTTTTATGAAAAATCGTCAAAATATGTTTCTACAGTTGCTTTTTTTCTTAGGAAATGTCTCTACCATCTGAATGTTTAGAAAAATCTAAATGTTGAATTTACAACCGATCACTAGCACTGACTAGCAGTATGTATTTCCCATTTATATTATAAAAAATAACAATTATCTGTATGCGATATGTGAAAATTCTCAAATACCAAACAACGAAAACTAGTTCGATCTTTGTTTGATGTTTCACCACAATCATGGCAAAGATGGAAGAGGGTATGATTAGAGAAAGCTGTTTCTCTCATTCTAACTTATGGGAAACCTCTTAGAGTGAATGATGTTGGTATTTTTTCCTATGTTTTTATTAGATACGCCTAGTCTGTATGTATGTATGAACTGCAAGAATTACAGGTAATGCTTTTAGCGTCATCTAGTAGGATCCTAATGTATCAACAGAAGAATACATACATTGTAGATTGTAGGTACCTATATTTGAGAAGGGGAAAAACTGAACTGATTGTTATATTATTTTCGAGAATCTTCAAGAACTTTGGGAAATCCCTCAATGTTTTGATATTTAAATAGCAACAACCATTAATGCATTTTTAGAAGTCGCTATATAATGAAACTTTATAATAACTAATTGTTCATTGTTTTTTCCTTGTTTTGTTGAAACTTTGATAAATCTAGAAGAATCTAGACAATTTTAGGGAGGATTCTTTAGCGACATCTAGGTGATAATAACTACGCACATTCCGCATCACTCGTTATTGTTATCAACAACTTATTTCCGAAAGGATCGAAACGCAAATTTCTTCAAACTATCAAGATTTATACATGGGTAAGAAAATTCAATATATTTTGATTAAATAGAAGAACGAATGGGTATGATTATATGTAATGGGTATAGATGCTTGTTATTCGGGGAAATACTGAATAATTAAAATTTTGACGCCATTACTTTGTTTATCAAATCCACATTTTCTCGTTATTTCCAACATTGTTATTATCAACATTTCCGAAGAGTTAGTAGTATAAAATAATTTTTTGCCAAAAAAAAAGAGTATTTACCAAAGAGTATATTGGACTGTTTGGTAATTACGTCGTCTAGAAATTTTATTGTTTCCTAAAAGGGCCCTTAGACGACGCAATATGTTGAACAATAGTTGCGTATTATTTTCTGTAATTAAGTAAATGGTCAGTAGTGTTTTGGTACATAATAGTAAGATCACATAATAATGTTTGATTTTGTGTTGGGTTATGTATCTTCAGCTTTAAGCCTTTCGATCGGCGAAAAAATGAAAACGATGGACAAAAGACTGATATGAAAGAGCTTACATATGGTCATCTTTGACTTTGTTTCTTTTCTTTGTTTAGTAAATTTATGTGCATTGATAACTGAGCAAAAATTGTGCGTATTGATAAAAGCTTGATATAGGTCAATCGGTATATTATGTCATTCTTTGATTTAGTGCTTGCACTTATTACAATTATGTTGATCGTCTAAGTGCCACTTAATATTCATTCTTTTTACGACCTGTGAATGGAATTTTTTAAAATTCCTGATTTTTCTTTAATTTTTAGAAAATGCTCCAGCCACCTGAATGTCTAGAAACATTGAAATGTAGTCTTTGCAACAGATTACTATCAGTATTTCCGATTTATATCATGAAAAATGATCCACAATCATCTGTATGTGGACGTTGTCAAATACCAGATAATGAAAATTATATAAGATGTGAAATTTATGAAACCGTAGCGGAAAATATATTATTTCCATGCATTAACAAAAAAGTAGGTTGTATGGACACTTTTCCACCGAAGTATGTAGAACAACACGAATTAATCTGTTCGTATCGACTCCAATTATGTATTTTTCCTGAACAAAACAATTGTAAATGGAATGGATGCTTCAATAAGTTATTAGAACATTGTAAAGTTGAACATGAGAATTTGTTTTTGGAAAATAATCAATTTGAATTTGATACTTGTGAAGATCATAATTTTTCAAATATTTTCCAGTACTGCAATGAAGTGTTTCTTTTTAAGCATAGATTCAATCAAACATCTAAACAATTAAAATGTTCAATAATTTCTTTAGGTTTAGATACAAAAACAAAGAAATACTATGGACAAATCGAGTTAACAATAGAGGATACAACAATAATTAAGAAGTTTCCAGAGATTGATTTTAATGAAAACCATTCAAAACCTATTGATATAAATATTGAACATATGTTAAAAGAGAACAATATCGTGGCAAAGGGAACAATAAAAATAATTGATAATAAAGAACAACTTAATTACAACACTGATGAAGGAAATCAAGAGCTTTCGCATTTAAAGAAATGTACTGTGTGTAATGAAATAGTGGAGGAGTATGTATACAATTGTACAGATGGTCATTACACTTTTTTAAAATGTAAAAATAACTGTTTCGATTCAAACACTATATGTCCGTATGGTTGCAATTTTGTAGCATCTGAAGCTGATGTTAAATCTCACGACTATTCTTGCTCATATAAACCACTTAATTGTTTAGTAGCCAACTGCAAATGGAATGGTCGTTGTAAAGAGTTTGCACAGCACATTGAACAAGATCACACAAACTCAGTTATAAAATTAAATCAGATTGTAACATTACCGATGGATATTGATACATCCAAAACTGAAAAATATTGCAAATTTCTTACGTTTTCTGGTTATTCATTTCAATTTAATGTATGTTATTACAATAATAAGTTAATAGGGTACAGGGGTTTTACGACTTATGATAAATCTCTGAAATTTACTCTGGAACTGATAAATCCGATAGCAGAGGCAAGAATTTTAAAATTCGAAATTATTATTTATGATAAGGACAATGTTCAGCAAATAATAATAAGAAGACCATTTAATAATTCTGGGAGTCAAACAATTATTCTAGATTTGTACAAGTACTACCCACCTAAGGATGTAATATTTGAAAATACTTTAACATTTAAATTGAATATTTTCAAATAATATTCTCATATGTTATGCATTTTTGTATTCTTTTTTCTTCTAAATTGTATTAAAAGTTTTAAAATATATTGTTTCATATTACATATTTTGTTTCTTTATATAAAAAATTAAACTTTTCCACTTTGTTTTAAAAATTGTTCTATTTTTGAAAACAAAAATTTTGGCCGATCATCAGTGCTGTTATCTCTTGTTGCAATACCGAAATAGTCCTTAAAATCTCAGGTTATAATTATACACAAACAGCTAGGTAAGATTGTACTTTTGGTTTTTAATTGATTTTTAAAACTTGGTAGATTGGATTCGTTATAAAGATGACTATTTGCTTAAATTTTCTGAGGGAAATACCGAATGCTATTAGAAATGGTAACGTTCGAGCACAAAATAATATTGATAAGAAATGAGAAATTTTGACTAACTTGATTGCATTATTGTAAATTTACTTTTCACTATATGATGACAAATGGTAAAATTTGCGAATTGTTTGAAAATATGCATTTATGGACGTTATTTTTTATGAAAAATCGTCATATGTTTCTATAGTTGCTTTTTTCTTAGGAAATGTCTTTACCATCTGAATGTTTAGAAAAATCCAAATGTTATATTTGCAACCGATTACCTGCAATATGTATTTCCCATTTATAATATGAAAAATAACAATTATCTGTATGCAATATGTGGAAATTCTCAAATACCAGACAATGAAAACTAGTTCGATTTTTGTTTGATAAATTTGCCTACAGATGTTTCATCATAATCATAGCAAAGATGGAAGAGGGTGTGATGTTTAGTTCTAACTTATGGGAAACCTCTTACAGTGAATGATGTTGGTATTTTTCTCTATGTTTTTATTAGATTCGCCAAGTCTGTATATATGTATGAACTACAGCAAGAATTACAGGTAATGCTTTTAGCGTCATCTAGTAGGATTCTAATGTATCAACAGAAGAATGCATACATTGTAGATTGTAGGTAGCTATATTTGAGAAGGGGAAAAACTGAACTGATTGTAATATTATTTTCGAGAATCTTCAAGAACTTTGGGGAATCCCTCAATGTTTTGATATTTAAATAGCAACAACCATTAATGCATGTTTAGAAGTCGCTATATAATAAAACTTTATAATAACTTAATTGTTAATTGTTTTTTCCTTATTTTGTTGAAACTTTCATAAATCTAGAAGAATTTAGACAATTTTAGGGAGGATTCTTTAGCGACATCTAGGTGAAAATAACTACGCACATTCCGCATCACTCGTTATTGTTATCAACAACTTGTTTCCGAAACGATCGAAACGCAAATTTCTTCAAACTATCATGATTTATACAGGGGTAAGAAAATTTCAATATATTTTGATTAAATAGAAGAACGAATGGGTATAATTATATCTAATGTATATAGATACTTGTTTTTCGGGGAAATACCGAATAATTACAATTTGACGCCATTATACTTTGTTTATCAAATCGACATTTCCTCGTTGCAATAAAATAAATTTTCTCCAAAAAATGTATTTACCAAAGAGTGTGTCGTCCAGAAATTTTGTTTATTGGTCCAAGGGTGAACTAAATACATTAAAATGCGGAAGTATTGTCCAATAATGTGGTTATACGGACCAAAATCTTTTTTAGTCTAACAATAAGGCGTTCAAATTTGTTAAAATGGTAAAGAATACAGCCTTTAACACGCAATGCTTCAATGAGCTATTTTTTTTTTTTTCAAAATATTTGCTAACCTCCACGTTATATCATTTTTGATTATAGACCTTACACTTATTACAATATTGTTGATCCGTCATCTTCACGCTATACAAATGAAATTTTTTTTATAATTCCTGATTATTTTTGAATTTTTAGAAAAATGCTTCTACCACCCGAATGTCTGAAAACATTGAAATGTAGTCTTTGCAACCGATTACTATCAGTATTTCCGATTTATATCATGAAAAATGATCAACAATCATCTGTATGTGGACGTTGTGAAATACCAGATAATGAAAATTATATAAGATGTGAAATTTATGAAAATTTAGCAAAAACCATATTATTTCCATGCATTAACAAAGAAGTAGGTTGTACAGAAAATTTACTACCACAGCTGTGGTAGTAAATTAGTATGTAAAACAACACGAACGAATCTGTTTGTATCGATTTGATTTATGTATTTTTCATCAAACAAACAATTGTAATTGGGAGAGACACTTTATTCAATTATTAGAACATTGTAAAGCTGAACATGAAGAATTATTTTTGAAAAATAATCAATTTGAATTTAATATGTTTAAAAATCATAATTTTTCTAATATTTTCCAGTACTCTAACGAAGTTTTTCTTTTCGAGCATAGTTACAATTTACAAACAAAACGTCTAAAATGTTCGATAGTTCGTTTAGGTTTTGATAAAAGAACAAAGAACTACTATGGACAAGTTAATTTAACAACAAAAGATACAACACTAACTAAAAAGTTGCCAGAGATTGATTTTAATCAAAATGATTTAAAATCTATTATTTTGAATATTGAAAGTATGTTAAACGAGAATAATCCCGTGGTAATGGGAACAATAACAATAGCTGATCAAAATACTAAATTAATGAAATGTGTTGTATGTAATAGAATACTGGAGAATGATGTCTATAATCAGGAGCGGATTTGGTTGTAATGCCGCCCTAGGCCCGCTCTGATGTGTCGCCCTAGGCCTGCTCTGATGTGCCGCCCTTCGTATAATGTCAAGAAATACATACAGGTTGAAACATTTCATCTAGGAACATAGAAGAAACTACAAGAATCGAGACAGTTTTATAGCCTTCTTCTGGGTTGAAGAGAGATAGCTCGTAGAATATTTGTGAGATTACCTACCCTTTTAAGACTGTCATATTACCTGTAGTTTCTTCTATCTTCCTAGATGAAATGTGTTAGACGGTATATAACAGTTCTTATAAACATTTCTGAGTAGTAACAGTGAGACAGATAGCAATAAAAATTGTTCTCAAAATTGACAGAAAACTCATTCAATTTTGAATTTTTAGCTCTTCCCAAAGTTTGCCGCTCCTCAAACTGTGGCGCCCTAGGCCTAAATCCTTCACTGTCTATAATTGTATATATGGTCATTCCACTTGTAATGAATGTAAACCTGAATGTTGTAATAGATTATTGAAAAGCCGCAAATGTCCATATGGTTGTGGTTTCATAGCAGTGAAAGCTGATTTTCAATTTCATTGTTATTCTTGCTCATATAAACCACTAAAGTGTTTATTAGAAGAGAGCGACTGTGAATGGCAAGGTCGTCGTAAAGATCTAGCACTGCATATTGTCGAAGATCACACAAGCTCGGTTATAAAATTAAATCAGATTGCAACATTAGTGACCAATACTGAATCATTGAGAATAACACACAGCAAATTTCTTATTTTTTCTGGCTATTTATTTAAACTAGATGTAGATTGTATTGGTGGTTGTAAAGATGCATTTTTAAAATTTAGTATGATAATAATAGATCCGATAGCAGAGACAAACGGTTTTGAGTTCGAAATTGTTATTTGTGATAAGGACAATGTTCAGCAAATAACAACGAAAAAAATATTTGTGAAATCAACCTCTGTGGATACGTGTACGTACATTTCTAAAGATTTCGTGTTTGAAAATACTGTAACGTTTAAATTAAATATCTTAAAATAATATTTTCCATAAAACATATGCATTTTTACATTCATTTTTTTTTCGAATTGTATTGTCTAATAAAACTTTGGAAATATATCGTTTCATATAATCAGTAAAGCATTTTTTTTGATGAAAAACCTGAAACTTTCCCGCTTTATTTTGGAAATGCTCCACTTGCCAAAATTAAAATTATGCCGTTATCAGAACTGTTATCTTTTATCACAGCACAGATTTAGTTGTGAACACTTATGTTTCAATACATTTAAATGTTTAGGTATATTTATACAGAAACAGGTAAGAAATTAGTTTTGTTTTTAATTAGTTAATTAAGAACTGTTGATAAAATGAATTAATTATGAAGATTACTGTACCCTTTCCGGGGAAATACCGAATAATTGCTATCTACTTATAAATGATCAAGTTTTAAAACAAACTATGGTAAAATTTGCGAACTGTCCGAAAACATGCATTAATGAACGTTATTTTGGAAACATCGTCAATATACGTTTTAGATAATTGTTTTTATTTTTAGGAAATGTCTCTACCACTTGAATGTTTAGAACAATTGAAATGTTATCTTTGCAATCGTTTACTATCAGTATTCCCGATCTATATCATAAAAAACGATCAACAATTATCAATATGTGGCCGTCGTCGGATACCAAACAATCAAAACTATTTAAGAAATGAAATTTATGAAAATTTAGTAGAAAATCTATTATTTCCATGCATTAACAAAGAATTAGGTTGTATGGAAAATCTACTACCAGAAGATGTAGAACAACACGAACTCATCTGTTTGTATCGACACAAATTATGTGTTTTTCATGAACAAAACAATTGTAAATGGAATGGATGTTTTAATCAATTATTGGAACATTGTAAAATTGTACATCAAGATTTCTATTTACGAAACAATCAATTTGAATTCGATATGTTTGAAAATCATAATTTTGCAAATATTCTACAATATTACGATGAAGTGTTTCTATTTAAACACAGTTTCAATCAAACATCTAAACATCTAAAATGTTGGTTAGTTCCTTTAGGTTTTGATGAAAAAACAAAGAAATATTACGGACAAATTCAATTAACAACAGACGATACAACAATATTGAAAAAATTACCAGAGATTGATATTAATAGAAACGGTTTACAATCGATTGATATAAATATTGAAAATATGTTAAATGAGAATAATACTGTGGTAAAAGGAACCATAAAAATTACTGATACTAAAGAACAACTTAATTACAACACTGATGAAGTAAATCAACAACTTTCACAATTGATGAAATGTTATATTTGTGGTAAAATACTACATCTTTCGGTTTATAACTGTAGTAATGGGCATTACATTTGTTATAAATGTAAAAATGAATGTTGTAATACAACAGTGCTTGATAAATCAGTGATGCAAATTTTGAAATTCATCCATCATAAATGTCCAAATGGTTGTAATTTTATAGCAAATCAATATAATCTTAAAAATCACTACAATTCATGTGTATATAAACCGTTTAATTGTTTATTAAATGAAGAGACTAATTGTAAGTGGACAGATCGTCAAAAAAATTTCAAATTACATCTTTTCAAACAACACACCAACAATATTGTAAAAATAAATGAAATTGTAAAATTACAAATCGATATTAATTCGAAAAAGTGGAGAACATACTATAAATTTTTGAATTTCTCTGGTCATTTGTTTAAATTAACTGTATTATATACTAGTCTACTTGTATATTTTGATTTTGAACTAACAGATGGGATGGAATTGAGTAGTTTTCAATGTGAAATTAAGATATTTGGACGTAATTCTAAACAAATAATAATGAGAAATTTGTATAAATACTCTTCTGATAATGAGTTATTGAGTTATATATGTGGTGATATCTATCTACATAAGGACCAAATTGAACAACTTATAATTTCTGGTTGTTTTCTATTATTTAAAGTAAATATTTCAAAATGCTGTGATCTTATCCAATAATACAATTTTATTTCAAATTGTACATTGTTTGATTTTAATAAAGAACAAAGATCCAATACGTTCCGATAAAATCCTGTAACGACATACGCGATAACGTAAATGCGTCCTTACAAATTCCCATTTTGTTTGTGTGCGGATGTGGTTAAAATCACAACGTATCTGTCAAACATCTGTCCTTTTACTGTCAAAATTTACAAAATTCTTCACATACTGACCTCAAGTTGGTATTTGTTCCTGTTAAATTGTTTAATAAAATTTAAACTAAAAAATTGAAATTAATGACACTTTACAAACGAGAAAACCATGTCGCATTGTTTAAGACACATTAGTAATAAATTTGTTGCATTAACATCAATTTTGACACCGCCACGGACGAATTTAATCAAATTTGAGAAGAATTCAAGCGAACTTTTTACGAAATTTAAACAAAACGAACAGGTAATCACAGCATAATTGTAATGTAAATCGAAAAATTCATAAAATCGTGTATTTTGGTCGTTTTTTTGATTAATTGTCAAAACCTAACCTCAAAATTTTGGTGTGTTACAGGATGTTAACCAGAACGTTTGGATTTCAGTGGAGAACGATGAAAATTTACCAAATTATTATAATTTAAAGAAAATTAACGATAATCGTGAATTATCTAGTGATATAGTTAGTAAAATTAATATTTACGATTTGGAGTCTTGTCGTAGAATTATTGAAAATTCACAATTGAAGTAATCACGAATTTATTGTAATTCCTCCAATAATTTGTTCAATTTTTTTAGATCAAACACTTGTAAATATGAGTTATTATGTAGTGATAAAAATCAGACAAGTAATCAACCATCACCGGAAAAATTGGATCATGTTTTTAATGTATTAAGTAATACTTTACCAAATCTATTTACACAAACATTAGATTATAGTATTTATCATCCGGAGATTGTTTTTTATAATAATATTCGAGGATTAACGACAGTGTATTTAAGATTTTTAACAATTTATTGGTTTTTTCTTTATTAAAAGATACTCTTGTTTTCAGAGGTTTATATAATTATATAAAACAGGTAGCTTTATTACGTACTGTAGGTCATATAAAATTTGCTTATGTTAAATTTGAAATATTAAAAATAACAAAACATCCAGAAGATTCAACAATTAAAGTACGATGGCGTATACGTGGTATATCAGCAATGAAAGTCATGTTAACATTTTGGCGATATAAATTATGGCAATATAAAGATATGTTTGAGAAAACTGAAGCGTAAGTTGTATTTTTGGATGACATAGTCAAGTATAGATGGGTGATGGGTGGTAATCATCCCCAGTCTATCCTTAGTAACATAAAAACAAATGTCTTTTTGTAACGAAGTTCTGACACTCACAAAATCCTTCCTCAAAACCAACAACTCCCCAACTAAGGGAATCTATCCCAATATTGCCCTCCAAAAATTAGTAGAGCAACCTCATCCTGGATTCCTCTTCTACCACTTGAAACAGAAAACGCTAATGATCGTCGTCATCATTTACCTGTGTGTGTATCTTCCTCTTTTTCGCAACTAATGGTATCTTCCTTCTCCTTCAACAATATTTGCGTGGAAAGTCTGTAAAGGTCTCTATGTAAAGACACTTTAATTTTTACAAGATTGGGGCTCCTATAAATCCAACAACTCCCCTGCCAAGGGAATCAATTCCAACATCGTATTCCAAAAATTAGTAGAGAAACCTCAGCTTGGGTTCCTTCCCTCTCCCCGTCTCACTTGAAACAGAAACGTTAGGGATCGTCTTCATCACTTACATTTCGTATATCTTCCTTCTCCTCCAGTAATATCTGCATGGCAACTCTATGAAGCTCTTTATGTGGAAACATCTTAATTTTTACAAGGGTAAGATTTGGCATCCTGAATTTTGGAAGACGATGATAACCTTTCGATTTGGGACTCCTACAAAATCCCCCTCAAAACCAACAACTGCCCTGCCAAAGGAACTCATTCCGACACTACACTCTAAAAAAATCAGCATCCTGGGTTCTTCTCACTACCACTTGAAACAGAAAACGTTAGTCTTCATCACTTACCTCGTGTATATCTTCCCTTTCTTCATAACTGATGCTAAACTGCTTTTCCTCCAACAATATCGGCTTGGCAAGCCTGTGAAGTTTTCTGTAAAGACACCATGCTTTTTTACAAGGGTCGAATTTGGCATCGCTTTTAATTGAAGCTTTGGATGTGATGAATTTTGGAAGACGTTTGGGGCTCCCACAAGTCCAGCAACCCCCCTACCAAGTGTATATCCTCGTCTTCGTCTCCACAATTGATGGGATTCTTCTCCTTTTCCAACATTATCTGTGTAGCAAACTCGTTGAGATTGCTAATCTCCTGTTCCATGAGGTCTTTGGCAAACATTATAGCATAGAGACGTAGATATAAGTTTAAGTGGCTTCTGGTGTATCCGGCTCGTAACCATTCAGTTACTATTCCTAAAGGCCCTCCACACGTCACGATTTATCGTACTACACTACCTAAGCGTAATAATAATAACAACAGTAGCAATACACTTGTACAATAGAAAAGGCGCTTTACCCCCATCGTATAACTTGCGCTCAATCACGACCGTTGGTACAATGTTTTATGGAAGCTTCGTACTGCCAACGATTCGACCACTGCGTACTACAAAGCATACAATTTGCCTCCTTAATCGCGTGTGGAGGGCCTATTTGTTCTTGAAGGGGTGACGAGGCAAGAAGATATGTTTTTTTTTTTAATTCTGCCGCCGATTTAAAACTTTCTCGGCAGCCTGAAACACCAGATGCGCCGAAACTCGTATATTTCATTTTAGCATTGGCTTTCCTTCTATATTATAATTTTTGGTCTTTGACAGATCGGGGACTGATTCTCTAGTGGCTCTTTTATTAATTTTGTAAATTGAATGTTGCCCCCGTCGCCCTCAGATGCTGACTATGCTACAGTTTGAAAATTTATTATTATTTTTTGATTTATTACAGTTGGTATGATGGTTTTTCAATTTTTTATCTAAATGCTGATGGTCAAGTCTATAAACATGTTGCTGATAAAGTAAATTTTTTTTTGTCTTGTAATTTGGTGGAATTTTTTATTTAAATTTCTTGATTTTTTTAGATGATGCCCGATTCGGATAATGTAACAGAACCGGCAAGTGGTAGATTACCGGTAGATGCAGCCAAATTAGCACTTTTAACAGGCTTAATACCAAGATTTACCGATCTTTATCCAATTACTTGAATTATTTTAAAAAAAAAACATAATTTCTCAATTGTTATATTTATTTTCAAGTATTATTTTTGTTGTTATTTAGTAATTTAATGAGAATTATAACAAAGAAAAAAAAACAAACTTGCATTTGATGCTTAAATGATCAATTTAAATGTTAAAAAAATAATTAATTGAGTTACAGTGTTGTAAAGATTATTATCAATGTTCAAATGATAAAACACATTGGAAAATTTAATTGTTTTTGTGTTAAAAACTGTAAAGTCCGGTTCAGTTTCCCATTCCTTAAGCTCGACTTAAGGTTTGCTTTGCCACAAATCAACCTTAAGAGAATTTGAATACGTGGTAAAGTAAAATAAGTGGTTTTGATTAAAATGAATCTTATGCTTAAACCCTAACGAACGTTAGGTATTTATACTTTGTCTATTTTAAATTGTTCAACTTGACTGGGAAATAACAGCAGAAAATGCTCAAGTTTTACGTTACAGTATTGTTGCTTCTATTGACTGACAGTTAAGCCGATCAAATCAAACTAGATGGAATTTAAGGTAAATTTATTTATTTTTAATTAATGAATTGTACAAACATACCAATATTAATTACAAATCACGTTAATTAGAATTGTTTTCAAGTCTTTCTGGACTATTATTATTATTATTACTATTATTAGTGTTCGCTTTTACATACGCTGAAAACAATAGAAATGTAATTTTGCTTTAAAAGTTTTGCTGAAACACTATACCTTTACGTAGCAGAATCTTTTCCATACCGTGTATTGGTGATTCGAATAAAATACATAAAATTAGAGCCAATACAAAAGTGAATACCAAATGGGACACTAGTCGGTTACCCTAAACGATTAAATCGAAATAATTGTATTATTTTATGGTTAAATACACTAGACCCCCGTATGACACGGTTTTGTTTAACAGCGGGCTCAGATAGCACGGTTCTTTTACAACACGAAATTATACGGGAATCTATTGTAAAATTCTGCTGATTTAATAATATACATACGCTTTCCCATTTATTTTGAAATACTCCATCTCTAATAATACCATAACTATAAATTTCAACAAAACCATTAATTAAATATGCTGTATATGTTAAACGACTTAATACAATAAATGGTTGCCATGATAGAAATCGATTGATAATTGTTGCATTATTTGTAATACAAACAAATAATAACCAACATAAACCAATACACCAACCGATACGATGTAAAACTGCATAAATTGCTGATTCTAAAGCATTATATTGATGTCCTGGTGTATAAAAAACAACAATCGAACACATTGATATTATACTACAACTTGGTAGAATTAACCAACCTAACCATAGGATTGATTTACGGATTTTTGTTCTGAAAAAATACACGAATTAAAGACAAAAATTATGCACGAAGTACAGCGACAATTGCGGCAACGTTATAGCCTACTGTTGTACGCAGTCTCGCGTAGTAGACCGCCACTAAAGCCGTGTCCACATCTAACGAACGAAACAACGAATGCGACAGTCATGCGCACTCACAAGTAGATGAATGTTTTTGCAGTCGCTTGCGTCGCAACACGTGGTAAACATTTATGTTCCCGCCCACACAATTCGAACACGAACGAATGCGACTTGTTTGCTTTGAAGTACCGACAACCAGTAGATCGCCGTCCGCCACGTTCGTTGTGTGAACGCGGCTTAACACTTGTAATCGAGGCACAGTCAGACCATGATTGATAACATTGCCGTGTTTTATCGATGTACTTATATTTGTGTATTAATAATAAAAATAATAACTCACCCATTTGTTTGCATTTTATAAAGTAAATAGCCAAAAGTCAATCCGACAAAATACCCATTAGCTCTCATATGGGTTTTAATGTATGCGTTTACATAATAATAGTTTTTTGTTATATCTTGAACCTCACTAAAATTCAATTAAATTAAATTTATAATTAATTAATTAATTTAATTAACTTACGGAGCATAACCCATTAAAGTCGGATCATATTTTTCTATATAAGTGATACAAAATGGTACTATTATCGAGATAATTGTTGATAAACCTAATAATAATTTACCAAATAAACTATTTTTCCATAATGAATAAATTAGTAATGGTGCTATTATGAAAAGATGATAATCCGCCGCTAAATACCACGATTGAAACATACACTAGAAATTTATTATTATTATTGTACAGCCGTATTCACTATAACGTCATCATCATCAAATGTCGTCATTATTTTCTAAAACTAATAAATAAATAAATAGAGGTCAACGACACTACACGACTGTGTTTATACAACAATTGGCATTGAAAGTGTATGATGCTGACTTGACGGATTTGTTCGGTTTTACATAAATTGTATGTACATTTGTAGATGATGACAATATAGTGAATACGAATAATTATTTATTTACAATATTATCGGTATTAATATAATTGTTTATATATAAAAGATTTGTCCACCATGATTTCATACAACGATCACGTTCATTACCAATTCTCTCTGCCCATAATGGTCCATTACCCATACGATATAAATATGAACAATAAAGACCAATTATAACTAAATATGATGGTGTTAAACGTATATATCTGGCTATATATAAAATTAGAAAATTTACACGTCCTTTACGTTTATCTAATTCTAATAATAATAAATAACACATTAGAAAACCACTAATTAATAAAAATGTATCCACTAATAATGGACTATTCGACATTATTGCATTCGGTATAAACGTTACTTGCTGAAAATAGGTAGAAAAAACTTAGAAAATTAACATTCTTTAACAAAATCCTCATCTCCATCTCTCTTTGTGTCGTAAAGATGGGAAGAGCCGTGTAATACATGCTCCAACGCCTGGTTCTTTTAGTTCTACAAAGAGAAGCATTGCACACAGTTTTTTAGCTTAAGAATTTCAAATTTCCCACATATTATTGAATGGCGGACTGCGCTATAACCTGCGTAACTAGGCAATTTCTACTGTGCGTTGTGGATAGAGATGAAGATTCAGTTGGAGAATGTTATACGTACGTTTTCGTGAAATTTCGTGTTTAATACAGGTCCGGCTAATATAAAAACAATGGAATGTCCAGCAATAATAAAGCCCATTGATAGAAATTTCACACCACATATGCATTCCAGATTTAAATCATTCTTTTTACAATTTAATAAATTATTTATATTTTTAATTAATGAAAAACAACAAATTATCTCTTTTATTATATTTGTACGATGTGATTTTATTATTGTTGTATTACAAACAAATGATTTTTTATTTTTTTGTATTTCATTATAATGGAAAATTGTTGCAAATAATATAAAAATTATAAATAAACTAATTAATGAACCATAAATTATTTCTAAATTATTTAATGGTAAATTTTTATCAATATAACATTTTTTGTTATCAATACCGATTTTAATATCTTTCTGTCCAATTGTTAATACGAATATTTGTTTAACAATTATTTGAATTTCCTCAATTGTACATGATGATGGTACACAAATTGCCCAATGGATTGTATTATTGAATGTGTGTCGTGATTTATTCTAAAAAGAACGATAATTATTTGTATAACGAGTACAAAAAGTAATTGCATCAAATATAGTTTTTACAACCGTTAAGCCGCATCTACATTATACCGATCAGCAATACGAGTAGGTGTGTTTACACTTGTGCGTCATAGGCATGCGCTGTGTTCCATTTACTTAACGCATGTTGTATTGGATGCAACCGACCCGTACATCATGCGTCTTTCAACAGAAGCATGCTTTTGACGCATAAAAACTTACAAATGTAAACACACCCTATCGATTTTAATGCCACGTCCCCGCATAACGGATCGGTAGCTGTCGCTTGTCGCCTATCAATACGTCATTTGAAAGAAGACCACTATGAGTCGACTTGGAATACGGCAAGCCGCGCACATCCATAATTATGCGGCTTTGCCGATCGGCATAATGGGCATGTGGCTTTATACCTACACAATGCTCTTCTCCCTAACCCTGTCAAATATGATTACCTTGGTATTTAGTTGATTCAATTCAATATCAGCTAAACAATATTGTGTTTGGAAATTTGCAATTTTATCAACTTTAGTTTCAATACATTCATCGAAATTACCCATTTGGTAATAAGCACCATGTAGAATACCGACTGGATATTTGGCTGATGCATCAAATACTAGAAATAAATTAGAAAAAAATCTACAATTCTAATCCCAACTGAGAAATTGCGTGAGAAGAACGGCAGCCAACGCTAAAAACTCTATTAGCGTTACTTGTTTTATACGTCGCGTTACTGCTATCGTCTCTGTTTGTGATACACAAGGACTCTGAATCTGCTTTCTCTCTAGAGGACTGATTGACCAATGCTTTATACAGGCGACCAGCAATATCACGGCCATGTTTGTAACTACCATGCCGTCAGATTGCAGTTGGTCCACAAGTACCTTAATTTTAAATTTAGCGTATTAAAATAGATTGCCGTATAGAGTGTGTTAATAGCGCAGTCGCTAGTGACGTCATCCACTATATAATTACCGTAAGATCAAACAGTCCTATAGAGAGCGTAGCGGTTAAATCACGTGACTTACGTGGAATTAGGGGCATTGTTCTCGCTCTCTCTAATCTATTAATAATTCACCACAATACACACACACTCTCACCCTGTCATTGTAAATAATGATCAATTTTGAATTCTACTGTTTATATTTTTTGAAAATTAACTTAAACGTACAATAAATAGTTATTCCTTGTATTTACCTTGAGGTAATAAAATCAATGCAGAATGAATACAAGAAATTATTAAATATGGAAACGAGTTTTAATGTTAAGACAGACCACCAAAGATATCAATGTCATAAACATTAAAAAAAAATGCTGTATCTGGCACGTGGTTTTAATATAAAAAAATAAAATAAACAATTGTAAGAATAATAAAAGAAAAACATCCGCTTATAAACGTTAACGTGAAACTATTCTGATCATACGTAAATAACGTTGCAATTACGCACATTTTTTCTAATTAGTATTAGCAGTAATTAGTGCTACTTTTATTTAATTATTAATTAAAAAAGACAACCTTGAAAATTAACTGTTAATTAATAATAATAACAATTATCGGAGTAATTATAAACAATTTTCGTTTGATAATAATTATTAAAAAAGAATCTTGATGTCCCTGATGGGAATCTTCCGTATATACAACAATTTGGAGGATAACCCGTTAATTATATCGTTGTGTGTTGGAAACGAAAGAAAGAAAATTGTGTAATTATAGTTTTTTTTTTGTTGTTTTGATTAATTTTATGATTAGGAAAATTTTGTACGTAATTTATTAGGCCCCAACCATTGAAAACAGTTGATTTTATTGAATAAACCTTAAAATTGAGGGAAACCTTGACTTTCTCTCAAAATTATGAATTATGATTATGTGGATTTTTTTTTTTTAGGTGAAGATTAATCGCGTGATTTATACAGCACGTTCCATTTTATTCGACGCGACCATCGGGATTCGAACTCGAAACGTCTCTTTGCCATCCAGACATGTTTCCAATTCGATCTCTTTTCTATATCAAAACAACTATTGCCAGCGTTCTAGGCTAGAAAAAAAAAATTGGCGCCCTAGCCCAGTTAGCCCACAGGGTTAAGAGGGGCATGATTTTTCAACTTCCAAACTTTTTCAATATTTGAGTGTTTTCCTTCTATTTAAATCTACAGTTTCCAGCTGAATTTCTGATAATGTCCGGTAACGATAAAGAAAAACAGAAAACCAAAATTGAGCATAAGAAATTTGCAGGCGTAACCACAATCCTAAGTTGTTTCATGACACTGACTTTAGTTATCTACACAATTTTCATCTTTTTGTCCCCATTTCCAAATGATATACAGGGGCATTTTTACGATCAAAGGCTACTTAAACGATATTTTCTAAATTCTTAAAACGTCTTTCTGGTTTAACGCACAAATAACGAAAATACGCTTTTCGGTGATACATGCGGTATAGTTACAACAATTTAATAAGAAGTGAGATGATTGTAAAATGTAAAATACAAAGCAAAACACCTTTTGGTACCAAATTGTAAGCATTTTTCCACTGGTTGCGTAATTCGTTATCACTGAACGCACACGCATAACGGTATCAAATAAAATGGAACGTTCTGTATATGTGCATTCTTGTCCAGTTTTTCTTCGTTGTTGTTTTTATTAATAATTTTTTTAATTGTTTTGCAATTGCTGTTTTCATTTCAATATTTAGATTTACGTCATAAATTAAATAACAAATATGTTACAATTTTAATTAAGAATTAAGAACGTTAATTAACAGGTACTCACTTTTTAAGGCCCATTTCTCCTTTTTTCTAATTGAATTTAAAATTATATTACCATCATGTAAGCATTTACTACTCTGATTTAAATGCTGAAAAGCATTAATAACGATTTGTAAATCATAAGGAATATGAGATTCTTTATGTCCATTATTGTTAATTTCATCTAAATTAATTTATAATTAATCGATTAATTAATTAATTGATTCAAATTTTTTACCTGTTTGATTATCTGTAGAATTTGAATTAAATTCATCACTAATACAATAACAATTTTTAATAAAAAATAAATTAAATGTAATTGTTATAAAAAATATTTGAAATAATTGTTGTGCCATATTTATTTGTTTGTTATTAACAATTAAAGTGGATCGTTTTATTGTTGTAAATCTATTAAACACTTTGATTTTTATAAAAATTGACGTAGGTACTCCTTCTGAAACAGGTGGGGAAAATTCTAATTTACATAAATATAAACAATTTTTGTTTGTAAAAAATTGACCTTAAAGTTCTGAAAGAAACACCAGCAATAATAATAATAATATTGATATTATCAACTTTTATGTTTAGTTATCGTTGGACTAGTTCTAGCCATATTCTTCCTACTGCAGCATAAAATAAAGCTACCGGGGATTCTACCATTAGGTTTAGGGATATTCTAAGGTGGACCACATTGTTTTCCGCTTAACGATGTTTCTGTGTCTGCTCTTTTTCCGTAATTTAAGGAAAATTTTTTTATGATGCGCTCAAGGTAGCTTCCTATTCGTGTGGATTTATTTGATTACTAAGTAATTTTCGAACTAAATGGATATATATTTTAAAAAAAAGCTCTATCAGCTTAACTCTTTTATTAAAATTTAGTTAACATTTCAGTTAAAAGGGCCGATTGTCTTCGCTGCGGCTCCACCTCCGATCTAATAGTGTAAGTCCAATTTGTAGGATTACAGCCGGATACGTGCGAACACTCGTGCTCCTACAAGGGATCCAAGCAGCTATTCCGACCACTCCTTCTGCTTTCTTGCAGTATTAAACTTCAGTATTCACAATTCTAATCTGTAGCACTCCACTCACCTTCTATAGCACCTTTCGAATCATAATGGGAGTGTTTGTAGGACTTATAGGAGAGGATTTTGCTGCTTAGACACTAACGTTTGGTGTAGGTTAGGGCTGGTCTGGCAGTTCTACACCATCCTAGATGTATGTCGAAACCGATTCACGACCATCGGCCAACAATGAAGGTTCGGAGCGAGTGTAGTTGTACTTAATGAATCGTTTGCATGACTCTAAAAAAATATAAGAACCTATAGGATCTCAAGTAGCACTAATAATTAGTACTGTGAACACTTAAAGCGCACTTTATTGTACTGATTAGAAGAATGATGACAATAAAAATAAGCAGACGCGATATTCTAAACAGTTGGTGAGAAAATTACCCAGTAAGCTCTACAGTTGATTTAATCAACAATTTGACTTGCAAAAATAGGCATTTATAGGGACTGAATATGCCAGTAATGAAAACTCTAGTTAGACAAGTTTTTGCTACTGTGAGGAGGCAATACCACTAGATTAAGACGTTATGAACCCTGGGGGGTGATCGAAGCATCAAAAAAGGCTACGGAGCTCCTGACCTAACCGGACACTCGAACATCTACTCTTCGGCTCTCGCCCTAATTCAGAACTACTGAGAATGTGAGAGGTGTTTCAGGTGTTAAAAACTGAACATTGCTAATTTCCTTTGCATCAATAAAGAAAACAACAATTAATTAGAAATCTTTAATAATAAATAACAGTAAACTACAACAATGTTTGTATTAATTTTTCTTCCCTTTACTTTCCATTTCTTCTTCTAAAATTGCCAATTTCATATTAACTCTATATACAGATTGTGCTTCAAAATATGTAACAGTTGATGCTAATAAAGCTTGTCCAACAAATATAGCAAACATTAAATTTGCAATTGGTTTTGTTGTTGTTTGAATCAATTGGAAAACCTTCTTTGGTTGTTGTGTAACGTATGGTATATCAAAAGTAGCATATTTCTGAGCCAACTATAGAAAAATACAACAAAATATTTAAACAAATAATCAAATTTTAACCGGATTGACGGCTTACACCAAGTGTTGAACTGATACCAAGTACTAGAGGAAAGACAGTACCTAAAAGTGAATGTATCGCTGATGCCCTCATTTCAAGACAAACTGGACATGATTCTTTTTGTAATAAAACATCTTTTAACACAAACTACAATCAAAAAAAAATTGCCAATTAATACAGCAATAATTGTGAAATCTTACAACAATACTTCTGTATGTGTAATTACAGATAAAGTGGCTGGAATTACACATATCGGTAAATAAGAAGCTGCTCTACCATAATGATATAGATGGAATTTATTACGAAAATAACTATTAACGTATAGACCAGTGATGAAACTGGCACCACCTAACAGATATGGACCAAATTTGAAAGCACAACTGAAAAATATTGAATTGTTTATACAAAAAATTTTGTAACTTCAAAACTGAAATAATTACACATCTTTTAGATCTGACCAATTCTTCATAATCGAAGTTTGATAGCGTAAAGCTTCGTCTTCTGTTAAAACTACAGCATCTGAAGGGATTTCAGTGAATTTCTTCCGCATTAAAGCCATCTTACTTTTGACAGTACTCCCAAATTTATAGGTTATGTTTTATAACCTATAAAATCAATTAAAAATCGTTTTTTGCAATAATTCCAACTTATATTATCGAAATAATACAAGATTTTGATTGAAATTAATTGTATATTATCGTTTTTGTGTGATAAGAGTTGAAATTTTATTATTTTGGTTGAATTAAAAATTTTTATTGGTTATAAAACATAACCTCAAATTCTTAAATTTTCAGTATTGTCGTCACTTGTATTTGCAGAACAAAATCATGAATGAAAATAATAACGAATCATCACCGCATTGTAATCATTTCGTTAGCCGTAAAAAACGCTATTGTCGTATGCTTGTAAAACCTGGTGACAAATATTGTGGTGAACATCAACCACCCGAACAAACTCAAACAACTGATAGTAAAATCCGTATTGTTTGTCCTCTAGATCCGAAACAGTAAATTAAATTAGAATATTTAAGCATTTTTAATGATTTTCCAACAATTTACAGTACATGTTATGCCCATAATTTGAGGAAACATTTGAAAATTTGCAATGCACGTCCACAAACACCATTACCATACATCCAAAAAGGTGTGAATTCTGGTAGTTGTGATAATGCTACCGATTGTAATGATAATTCTTATAAATTATTATCAACATTTTCTGTTAAAGAAATTGTAGAAGTTATCGATAAAGTCAATAAAATCTATGATGGTTTGCTACAAATTGCTATATTTTTATCTTTATAAACGCTAAATATTTGTAGATCACATCAAAGACCAGATTACAGAAAAATTTATGACCGAAGAAATATTGGAGAATGAAATGAAAAAACCGGAATATGGTGATAAATCAAAAAAACATCTAATCCAAACTTCATCAATTCTAGGTTTATTAAACGAATACAAATTGTTGAAATCGAATTGTTGTTATATTGAATTTGGTGCCGGTAAAGGTGTTTTAAGTTATTGGTTAGCACAAATACCGATTACCAACAATAATGGTGTATTTCTATTAATAGAACGTTCATCACCGAAACATAAACGCGACAATAAATTGGATAAAAGTGATGATAAAGTACAACGTATACGTGCCGATATTGCTGATTTAATTCTAGATGAATTAAAACAAATCGAACAAATTACAACAATTGTTGGTATTACGAAACATTTATGTGGTGAAGCAACCGATTTAGCATTACGTTGTCTAACAAATATGCAAAGATTTAAAGAGAAATTTGCCGGTTGTGTTATGACATTCTGTTGTCATCATCGTTGTAGATGGACACCGTACACCGGAAAAGCCTTCTTTCAAGTATACCACCACAATACCATAATTATGTGAATTTTTCAAACAAATTTTGTAGGAAATTGGTTTAACGCAACAAGATTTCGATATAATGTGCGGAATGAGTAGTTGGGCTACTTGTGGTACCGGATTTAGTCGACAACGTAACGCTACAACTACTGATAGTGATCAACAAATTTATCAAAATGATCGTGATCGTGAGATTGGTTTGAATCGTTTGGAAAAAGAGGAAATTGGACGTCGTTCGAAAAACATTCTAAATTGGGGACGTTTACAATATTTAAAACAACACAATTTCAATGGTTGTTTGCATTATTATGTAAAAAGCGAGATTTCATTAGAGAATGTCTGTATAGTTGCCTATAAATAAATGCGAGAATAATTACAAAAAAAAAAGTAGTTTTATTAAACCTTTTTAAACCAGACTACAATACACGCAATTTTCTTTATTGTTAAACACTAATAACATAATTATTCTTAATGTAAATAATAATAATAATAAACGAAAAGATGCTGTGTCTCAGAATTATTAAATGGCTCACTGGATTATTATTATTATTATTGAAAATTATCCAGTTTTAGGCACATTTTCTTGATGTTCTAAGCCATGACTGATAACTCAATCATTATTATTCTAATAGAAAACGGTGGAGCAATACAATAATCGAATCTTTTATACAAAAAAAGAAGATCCTGAGTTGAGACGCCTGTTTGGGATACACAATTAAGCCTTTTTTGGATGATTAGCAATTTGGACTGTTGTATCCCAATGTGATTAGTTTAAGTTGCGCTCGTACACCTACAAAATCACAGTGATGATGATGATGATAGAAGCAACAAGAGATCACGTGATTTACAATAAATGTTGTTTTATGCAGATTGTTGTTTATGTCTAATTGAGCATCAAACATGGATGATTTTCAGCTAATTTAAACGTGACGAAATATGGCAGTGATGATTTAAGTTTTTATTTCTTTCCCTTTTTGAAAATAAACATTTTTTTTTTGGTATATTTTTATCAATTTTTTCTGTTTTGTTTTAAAACTACCCAAAACTACAGCTATAATTATAATAATTACAATCAACTTTTAATATTTTAATATAGATTTAGATTAATATGAAAAATTCACTCACACATGATTATTGAATAACAAACAGTATAGATAACTGTCCCCTTCTTTTTTTTTTTTTTCTTACATCGAGACTTATTGTTCTTTTATTATTTGTAAAAATATTTTGGTAAATATGAATCTAGCCTATTATAGAAAAGGTAAAATTAACGCATAAATTCTTGCAATTGAACGAATGGGGAAACAAACAAATGAAATGTGCGATGATCAGGCACGATTATGGTGAAAAATTCAAGACTTATAATATTCGATTTTCATCAATATTTTGTTGTACCAGAAGTAGCGATCTAATCAAAAAACCAATTACCAGAAATTATAAGTCTTGATTTGGATTTGATTTCGATTAATTATTACCATACCATAAATATTGTGGAAGGTATTAGTTTTTTTAAATTCGTTGCGTTTTCTTATAGTTTGGTACAGTAACATATCGATTCAATTAAACACCACCGATGGGGTCACTTTCGTTTCCTAAATGGTGACGGATTATGATAATTATTATAATGTGTTTGTGTTGTTAATGTTGTTGTTGTTGTTGTTGTATTATTTGGTGATGTTAATGCTGGAAATTCTTGTTGATACGAAGTGCCCGGATAATGGTCCCACCAAACAGGTGCTGGTGGTGGTCCACTAATTGGTTGTAACATATATTGTGGTGGTGGTGGTGGTGGAAGAGTTGAAGTTGGTTGTACCATTACTAGAGTTGGTGGTGGACGACATGGGGGTGGTATTGTGTGAGAATAGGATGTTTGTTGATGATGATGATGATGATTCTGATGGTGGTGGTGGTGGTGGTGATGGTGGTGTTGTTGTTGCTGTGGAGACGTCATCATAGTTGGACGTCCCCACATTATCTGCTAGCATCGTTGATTATTCCAATGATTCATATAATCTTGATAAGTCACTGTTATTTTCTCACTTTGGTAACGAGTTAATTTTATACTGCGACGCACTTCATTTGATATTACTGATTTATAACCACCTTTACGTAATAGTGAGTCTATTGTTTGTACCTGATCCCAACCTGTTGAAATATTAGGAAAAAAAAAGCAAATTAAAATCAAATTCAATCAAGAGCCGGATCTAGAGATTTTGCCATCTGAGGCAACATTAGTAAATGGCGCCCCTCTCCTCCATATACCCACAAACGTACATTAAGTATCATAACCCAAAACAGGGGCTATAAAACCTTTTTTTCAAAATCTGACACCATCTCGCATATTTCGTGCAAGACGAGTGCCTCACTTGACTCACCCTAGATCCGGTTCTGAGTAGATACATATTTGAAATTTTCTAAATTGTAAAAGAGCCGATTTATAAACAAAAGTCACTTTGCTCACTAAATTCATAAAAATGTTTTCTTATTTAATCCATAAATAAGGGATTTACAAGAACGTACATCTTCACGTGAAACATGCTATATTTGTAAAAAAGTAAAAAATTATCAGGGCCGTCGAGAGCGAGACTGAAAAATGAAGCTCCATTACAATTACAACAACGTCGGGGGGTCATCATGGGCCCTAAAACATGCCGGGTCCCCGTAATTTGTTGGAAGTAGCATTGTTGGCATGAAGGAATTGGAGGAGAGTTCTAGACCGTAACATCTAAAAAGCAATGAAATCGTCTTCATGTGTGGGACAAAATGAGTCGCAAATTGAAAAAGCTCTCTGACAATCTGGATGCGTATGTGGGATGTAAGTGGGTGCATTTCATGTGAAATTGAGTCTAACAACGTGAAAACAATAGTTTCAAATCAATACAAGTTTTATATAATTCGAGAAATACGTCACTATTGGTATAATCGTGTTAAAATTTATTGATAGAACCTTGAAAATCATATTGGGATAGAGGGAAACCTTCTAAATGCAGCAGATGTTGGATTTTAACCAAATTAACTTCATTATATTTATAACAATTTTTTTTGTGGATTAAAACAAGAAATTCCTTATATAACGAACGACTTTCTATAACATTTACGTTATATAAACCAATATTTTCTATTATTATTATTGTTATTCTAGAACTTCTCCCATCGAAATATGAATATTTATAATCTTGTTTATTTAGAAAATATTATCAACAAATATGTTTATTTATATCACAATAAATACAATTATTAACTATTTTTTCATGTTGTTCTTATATTGTTGTGAAATTCTTTCGAGATAATAGAGAAGAAGTGTCTCACCTTTCTGTACGATTAACTGGAAATTGTTTAAAAATAACTTTTGTTATAGAAATTACGCATTTTACTGCTATTGTAGCGTCTTTTATATCTATATAGTATATGAAACTTACCTTTGACTCTTAATTAATAATCCGCAAGGTAAAAATATCACCCATGCTTTACAGATAATTACAAATATTATCCTGTTCCCAAATGATAACAAAAATAATTGTATTTCCTCTATTATTGTTGTTATTCAAATAGATAAGGTTTATTGTTGATAGATCTAGGCCCGCCAAGAGCGAGACTGGGTCCCGATAATGTGTACCCCCCTATTGTCGGGCCTGGATACATCATTTGATTTACCTTGTTCAGATGCAACTTCTGGTAAATATGTAGCAGTACGTTTATTGCCTTTTTCATTAATAAATTCAATACGTATACCATGTATACCAACTTCCCAATCTAAATAATCATCACCATCTTCAAAATGTCTTAATATCGATACAGATACACTTAATTTTGGAAATTCTTCTCTTGTTACTGGACTAAAACGTGAATCTTTAAATGCACTAGTTACAGCATATTCCCTTAAACCAGATTGTAGATTCATTGCATTAAATGTACCAATACAACCCCTTAAACGTTTATCTTTGCCAATTTTCCATGTGACAAATAGTGGGCTATGAAAAAAAAACAAAAAACAAATATTAATAATGATGCGAATCAAGGTTGGCTATGAATTTTTGTTGTTTTGTTGAAACAAAGGAAATTTTCAGACAGTTGAATGACCTGCCTACTTTGTCAATTTATTATTTATTTTTTTTTGATAATTTTATCAAAAACTAATTATTAATTTTAGATAATTAATTAATTTGAATTACTTACTAGGCGTCATTACTGAATGAAGGTGTCTTCGGGGGCGCCAGATTATACAAATGACAGTACAATACATCAAAACAAAAGAAACACATTTCTGGTAATGCTACCATGCCTGTTGTATTATTACTAATACCATTTGTTATTGTACCAATTGTGTCATTATTACATGATGGTATACTTGATGAATTATTTAATTTTTGTTTTTTTGTACCACAACACCCAGCAGCCATCGTCCTCTTACCCACAAAAAAAATCAAACAGCTGACTGGATCATCAACCAACAATCAGATGGCTGTGTGTGCGTGAGTGTGTGTGGTGTGTGTGTGTAAAATACGTTAGACAAAGATAACTAATATTATGATTTATCTTTGTCTTACATGTGTATAATATATTTGATGACGTCAAGAAGGTCTGTAAATTTCCAAATCTGGGATCTAAGGCGCAGATGACGTGATTCGCTCATCTAGCGACCTCTCTACCAATCAATCTGAATCTATTTCTTCGTGTTCTGAAATAGAGATGTCGCTTAAATAATCCTTATTTCAACTTATATCAACAATAATATATCGCTATTTTGATAAAAAAAAGCACCAAATATACAATTATAATTGAATTGCGTGTATAATTAATAATTATTAATAATTAATAAATGAAACTCATGAGGACAGCGCTATCTAGTATCACTATAGACAAGTATAGAACACCATTCGTGTAGAAAAAGAATCAGAGAGGGCTGTAGGCAATTAAAGGTCTTGTGTTAAATAACAATTGGTTTGAAACTAAGATGAACGTTCTTTGGAAGCGGGAAATTGAAACTTTGGAGTTGAATAATTTCAATTATAATGGTAAAAAAGCTAAAACAATTATGTGTCTCTTTCTCGGTTATATAATAGCGTTTTAAATATTTTATTCTTCACAGACAAACAAAAACATAATTTTTGTTGGTCTATGTCATCTTGAGAGATCTACTTCCATGCAACTTCGGAGTGGATATCGTAACCCGTCCAGGTTATCAGGCTGTCTTGCCAAATGTCTCAATCTTCGACTGATTATGTCCCAGACATGTTCGATCGGTGACTTATCTTGCTGGAAAATGCCATTTGGTAATGACTGCACCACTGGTTCAAGCACATTTTGGATATACAGACTCTTTAAGACGGTCATAAGAAGTGATTTTCGTCCAAGATATAGTCGGAACTCCTACACTCATCATTTGCCCACAAACAAAATCTTGATTAATCATAAAAGAAGATATTTCAGCATCCACACATCAATTTTTTCCCTCGTTCCTCATTGGGGCCAGTCTGTATGATGATGATAGTCTGTAGGAGTCTTTCATGTGAAACTAAGTGTAGATAATTGCGATCGTTTTTGCCACCTCGCACAGAATTTATAAATCAATTGGGAAACAGTCATTAAAACACCAAAGTGAATAAACTGTTTATTGGTTGTTTTTGTGAATTAAAATGTACACATTAACAGTGTGTTGGAAAAGAAAAAATTTTTATTATCGTTAACTTAATAGCAATTTTTGCTATTTCAACGGAAAATTCTATGGAACTTCTTAATTCAATTATTTTGTTGTGTTGTTAACAAAATTTTCGTAGTTTTCCATTAACACGAAAAGGTGGTGAAAATTGCTTAATTTTTGATTTTATTAGTAACTTTCTATTTGTTATCCATATTGTCGTCAACTTTTCACGTGGAAAATTCCAATTAAAACTAAAATTTCATCCGTTGAAGCTCTACGTACAGAAAACTATCTCTCTACAAAACTTTTAATTACCACCACATTCACGAAATGTACAATTTTCTGCATACAGTTACAACCACTTTCAGCAAATTTCACGACTACACTTATTATTTATGTTGAAAATTAGTAAAATAATAATAACAATAAAGGAAGAAGATGTGTTATGGAAAAGATAGAAGTTTATAGCATGAAAATTCACTGTGATATAAAGGAAAATTATTGAATCATTCGGATGGGAAAACTTCCTACCTTTTGTGTCGACCTTGTTATCTATGTCTACTGATTTACAAATAGTTGTTACAACTGAAACTATTGGTAAATTCAAATCAGCATACTTCACTTGAAACTGCAATTTTTAGGCAGAGACCACACTTGATGCGTATCGATAGATATTGGAGTGTGCGCAATTGAACAAACGTACAACTACGCTACCATTGTGATCGTCCATTTAGATTCACAGCAGGTGTCTTGTTGTTACCTAAAATAATTGTTGATTGTTGCCGTTGTTTCCTATTTACACAAAATTATTACATACTCTCCAGGTAATAGCAATGTTGATGTTGATGATGATGATGATAATGACAGCAATAGTAGGAAATCTCATTTTAGCTTGAAAAGCTTAAAATTATATTGTCTCATTACAGTCACCGGT
>JAZBGY010000040.1:77371-119794 GCA_037414755.1 Lydus trimaculatus
TAAACGAAAAGTTAACAATAAATTTAACCACGTAAAATGCTTCCCTACCGCAATCTAATCTTCGGCTTAGATTATTATTTGTCTTTATTTATTTTAATAAAAGCAAAACATTGTGAAATATACGTTCATTTGTTATGGACAAAAACGGTTGGAAGTGAAATGGAGAATACAGAAAAAACTAAATAAAGAAATAAGAGTAGCCCGTCGTTCACCCTTTTAGATCGAATTTTAACAATCCACAAAAAGTCAAAAGCTAAACGACAAATATCTACATAAAACTGAACGGTTTCTATATATCCTAAATAGGCGTTATATTGCATCCGTTTGTTATTGGCTACTATTCAATACATTTTTTTCGTTTTTTTTTTATCATTGAAAAATGAGAAACAGCTTTTGATCCAATCCTGAAATTTATGAAACTTTGTGAAATAAAAAGTTTCACGACTGCTACTGTACGTAATAAACGTATACATTATTTACGTACATTTAAAATAATGTGTCGAATAAGTGGATCCTACAAGAATTTAGTGCTGTGTGTATCTATAGATGCTACAATTTGAAACACTTCAACAACCACCATTTATATCAATGTGTGGATTAACTTTAGCTGTTGACATGTAGGAGATTTTGAAAATAACTTATTGTGTGGTAGGAATTATAGTGAATTTATAAGTTGTTTCAATGCGGAAGGGTTGTATTCTTTGTCACTAAACTTTACGCAAAATACGCAATTGTTTTGAATTATGTCGACGCTAAGTATTAAAACTGTATACTTCTTCTAGTTAAAGTTAGCCGACTCAACTTCAAAACAATCAATCGATTATAATTTACTGAATTTAGCACCAATAGGCTATAATTCCTGATAGATCTACAACGAGTCGATTCCGGCGTCCTTTACTAATTGAAAGTCAATCCGACAAATTTATAATTGATGGTGTATATGTTATCAGTTACAGGCTACAATATGTATTGTGAATAATGAACGTTCATAATTAACGCTTCAGCGACTAAACTTTTTACAAAAAAAAAAGCTAATTTCAAAGCCTTCTAGGCTTCATAAGGTAAGATCAATCTTTATTCGAGATTTAGAAATGGGAACTGAATTGTGCGCTTTAAGTTCGCTTCAACTTTCCTTTATAGATCTTTATCGCAACTTGTAATAGCATCCAACTCCTTGACGATAAGGCTCATTTCATATAGCCACATAATTAAATTCTCCTTTATGTATCTTATGATCAAAGAACAAAGGGATGATTCAAGATAGAGACAATCTTAAGTCAAGATTTAAGAAGGAAACGTGGACCGGACTTTTGGATCTTGAAATTAGAAAATGTTCATCATGCTGAGTGGAATTGCTGAATGTCCTCAAGCAAAATCTGCTAAATGAAAGTTGAGAAAAATGAGTTCTGGAGGATAGTTTGACTATGCGTCCTAGTTGATTTTGAATGATCAAGCCTCTTCATGCTCAATTTGTACCCTCTATAGATCAAGCGGCTTCATGTCGCATCCATTTCAATGCTTCTAAAGTCAATTAGGATACTTACGACTACTTAGCGATATCTGAACCTCCTTTTTTTTTGGCAACGTGTAGAGTGCTTTTGGAATTAAACTTTGTTCATCAATTGCTAAGAGCCAAGAGTGGCTAAAACACTTCCCCATTGTTTTTATAGTCCTAGTACAAAACTTATACTGCGAATTCACTATTGCACAGTTTTGCACTCTAAAATCCTTCCTTCTTGAGTTTCTTGATGTCTTATGAAGGATGTTTTCGTATTGATCCGCGACCTTAGTCCAAATTGAAGTGTCGTCTGGATTGCACTGAATACTTACTGTAGTTCCTAAATACTGGCAAAATTGTAAATCTGTGTGTATTTTGCTTTTTGTCGAAATAAAATGGCATCAAAACTATAATTGATTGGTCTCCATTGTAATCAAGACATGTGCACCTAGATCCGGTTCTGTCCAACGTGTTTAATAGAAAAACGAAGCACTTAGAATAATACAAAACACAATACAAAAGGAAAATAGGTGGAAAATGTAACAATACAGACTTTTTTATTTTTTATCACCATCACCATCTATCTCTCTCTATCTTACAAGCAACCCTTTCTTAGAATTCTCTTGGAAATCGGTTAATTTTAACATACACACACATGATGACAATTACAAGCTTGATAATATTGTCTAAAATAGGGGGGCAAAAGGTGTCTCTACGTTTGTGGAAAAGCTTTGATAAGGTTTGCCGATACATGTTCACTTTGTTTTAATGTTTATATATTCACCATGGACTTAATGGAAACGTCTTGATTTAGTAGTGTTAGTTTATTGTATAATGTAGTTGACAGGACTGTTTGTCGATAATAGCCTTGGATGTGTATTGTAACCACCACCAAAGAGAACTTGTTCAATGTTATCTACTGGTCCTTTTGTATAAATTTTGTTTAGAAGGCAATCGGTATTTGTAGAAATAACATATAAAATAACAAACAATTCATAGAGTTGACTATATATCTATACAATGTATACGTATAGGTATTGGTATTTGATTCAAATTAATAAAGTTGTGCAACAGCTGTGTTTCATTTTGATCTCAATAAACTAGGAAAGATTAAAGCGGTTTTTGGCCAATTTTCTTTTTGTGTTAATCTTCAACTATTTGCCTGTAAGCAGTTTATGATTACTTAAGAGATTTGTGTAAAAGTTCAATAAAGTGTAACAGAGATAACTTGTAGAACTTTGTGTATTAGCATGTATCTAGTACAAGTTTTATTAGAGTTCTATTTGGAAAAATTTCGATGCTTCTGGCTGTACAGCAAAATTGCCACCGTTCGTGTTAAATACATTGAATTTCCACAAGACTGTTTCATCCCTTTACTCTTCACTACATTCGTTCTTTTTATAATTTAAAGTGCCATTGTGCCGTTTAACAAATACTCCAACCCCTCTAACCATTGACTCTCCTATATGTACCTATATAAACGGTATCTGTCATCGTAATTGTTGGTAATTTTAAAACCATGTCAAACGTTGATATTAAAACAAGCATTACAATAACAGAAGCCCCTCTTTATTATAATATACAACACCGATCGTAGTATATCAAAATAACATCCACAGATGAGCGGGACTCGCGTCTCGCTCACTAAAATCAATGAACGCCATGCGCGTCCTGGGGTGTGTGTTGTTTAATGGTGGGGGATGTTGGAATGACTGCTCTATAGGCGCCAACCCGGACAGTCCACGCCTATGGAGCCAGCTGCACCTTGCAGGAGCCCCAGGAGTTTGTGTGTTGTTGTGATGTGCCCGTTAATGATGAGACATGGCCGGGCGAGATGTGATCACTGAGGTGAGTCTCTTGCATGCCCTCCTTAAACACGAAAAAAAACCACACATCTATACTATATAATTGGTGATACAGTGAAGCTTAAAACAAAACAAAAAAATCATAACAATAATAATAATGATAGTAAATGAGGAAGGGTTGAAAATCGTAGGATTGTGCCAGTAGATCTTGACTGCTATCCCGGACTATATCGAATCAACATTTCCCGCTTCTTCCCGGTTTTGATTCTATATATTGAAGAAACGGAAATTCATCCAGCTATACTTCTAAAGATTCCCTATTAAATTGTAAATTGAAATAAATGTTTAAATCGATTAATAAAACTCAGTTTCTAATATTAAATTTATGTATATACAGATGGAAGTTTTCAATCATTTTAACAAAACTATCATTCAAATTGATGTGAAGTGAAAATTTAATCATTTCTTATCATTCAATTATCATTAATGAATCCATCCAATTATTATCGTTGAATTGTTTTCTGAAAACATCAACTATTACAGTTTTATAATACAAGGGTGGTTGCCCCTTCAAAAAAAAAAATGACGACCATCTTAAAAGGACCACCAGTAACGTTAATCCTTATTCTATCAAATCTTAAACGGGTTGATATTTGTAATAAACTTTTGTGCGATAAATGGCTAAATAGCACCCCTTTTCTGATATTTGCATTATTACTGTTTACACAATTTACATTTTTAATGACATCTCTCTAGATGGTAGAAACGTAGTGTTTCTATGTGTTTATGTAGAGGTATAACAAACAATATTTCCTTTATAGTGTAAACTGTGTTTACTTAAAGTGTAACACCTTTGTCTTAATTATTGGATAATCGACATTATGGTGAGCTTAGAATTACAAAAATTTTTTTGCTAGAGAAATAGAGTGTTGTTAATTAATTAATTTGCAGACTCTCATTTAAAGCTTTTAAGTATAAAGTTGAAATTATCCTCTGAACAGTCGTTTATTTCAATTGGAATTGATTTAAAAATTAAAAAAAAAAAACTCCTATATTGTTGTTATTGTTTTATTATCCACTGAATTGAATTAAAACAAAAATTGAATTCTTATCAATTACCAACATGTTTATATATCCCGATTTAGTAGATAATGATTGACAAATGAATTAGAATTTCATAGTACTGTACGTTATACAAAAAAAAATTGTGATGATTTGATCGAAATTATTATTTACAAAATACGATTTGTACATCAAATATTATTTTCTTTATAAACAATCGATCCAATCAAAACTAAACTAAATAAGATATCAAATAGCATAATAGGTAGTAAAATATATCGAATGTCGTGATCAATCTTAGAAGTCGATTGGTTTTTATAACAAAAAGCTCTCTATCTTCACATGTCTAGATCAGAGCTTACATTCCTACTATAATTTATAACAACGAACAAGAATAAATAAAATTAAATGCGAGCTTTCAATGTTATAAATAAACAACCACCAACAACAACAATACGAAAATATTATAATCTTTAGTGTGTACGCAATTGAAAGGGTGGCTTTTACCTTTCCATAGACGAACATAAACGGCCATCGACCAGTCCGGACGCAAACACTCCGCCTGTGAAATATCACAGGAAATGTAGGTACAACAGTACTAGACTGGAAAAGACAAGTTTTGTGATTAACAATCTCTTGATTTTCTACAAATATTTGAAAATAGTCGTCAACTGTAGAATATTTGCGCATTATTTGCTTTTATCAATTATGAAAGTTTCAGTCGTGTTTTGTTACAATTAAACAACGATTTTCTTCAATTATGGATGAGTTTATAGAATACAGGATGGGGTAATTTCAGACACATATTGATTGATGTTTACAGAGATTTGTATCAAGACAGTTTAATCTTACAGGACTGTCGGTAGAATTTAATCGAATAGAATGCTTTTCTTACACAAATCTTTACACATATTTCGTAGATTTATTAATCTTTTACGCTTTAACGAATTTGTAATCATGTAATTCGCTAAGAGATGATTGATACACAATATTCCACCTAAAAAACTGTGTTTAATCTTTATTTAAAACTAATTGAACTCCACTATTTGGATGATCTCTAGGCTTAACTAACAAACTTAAACTGACCATCGTATGGAGGAACTAATCATGAAAACGATCCTACGCAAAGAGAAAGTTTTGCATCTTGCAAAACAGTTTGCAAACAGAAAGTTCATTTGCTCTTCAGTTATAATCTTGTGTGTGGGTCTGTTAAATTTAACGGACAATATTTAAATTTGTTGCGACATGGCGGACATCCTTTTTAAGCCACACCATTCTAGAAATGACGGATAAACGGAACTGCGATGTTCTCACAAAAACTTCCTTAACTATAGTCATCTACGTTATATTGTGTTTAGCGAGGCGCGGTCAGGAAAGTAGTTGACTTCTTTGGACAAAAACAGTTTGGCACTTTTAAAAATTCAAAAATTTGAAAAAGAAGAAGTTTGACGGTTCAGAGCAGGACAGGAAAAAGAATCAAATTCACTGACAAGGTGCTACCTTTTTCATCACACACTTAAACTCCAGTTAAAGTTGAGCTATACTCAAATCAATCTAAAATTTCTTGAATTTAAAACTCTTTTACTTTGTTCCACATTTAGAACTTCCCTATTAAAATACATCTCATGTTCGTGGAACTTTAGGTAGATTTGTGCAGCATTTGATCTTCACATTATGTGTCCAAAGAACAGCCGAGCTTAAGTGATCAAATACAATCTGAAAGACAACTTTTCCCACCTGCAGGGGAGCATCCTGTATATAATTAAGATAATAATAATTTTATTCAAAATTTTAAACGAAACATTGTTTTGCTGCTTTATAATTAATATATTTTTTTAATTTGCCCTGTAAAACATTGTGTGTATTGATTTCTATGTCAACAAAGTAAATGGTAGAGATAGCTACAAATTATATGCCAACAAACAGACATTCCTCGTGTAGTAATCAAGAATTCAAGTCATATCTCAAGAATTGTTTAGTTCAACCGTAATATATTTTAAAACAAAAACAGTCAGAGGGCCAAACAAATCATTATTCTCCTCAAGTAAGAAATTGAGGAAGTAACTTTTATAATACATCGATTCTCTATGCAATCTATTTTATTTTAGATAGACTGAAGCAACCGAGGCAACGTTATATAAAATCTCCACTATATTGTGGTTAAGGTGTTGTCTCGCAGTTGTTGGTACGCAGAAAAACACGTTTAAATGCTGAGAATGATCCGAATTGGGGCATTGATCTCATTTGTTTTTTTATGTGTTCGTTTAAAAGCTTCTTGAAAAGTTCATTTCAAGTTCAAATTCATAACCTCGACATAAATAAAATTTATAAACGTCGTTGTTTTATATTATTCAACGAACGAAACAAAACATAACAGTTGGAGGATTTATGGTCTTTCCGGTCGCATTTTCCACATATTCGTACAGTTAAGCTTAAACTAATTTGAACAATTCACAATTTTAACAAATAATTTTTACAACACTTTACACTTTCCAAACCGTACTCAATCCTATATAATGATGATTGATTGATATGGCCGTATTGTTGTTGATTGAACAATTTGTTTACTTATAGTAGTTGATCATTTTTCTTCATCTTTTTTTCTATTGGAACAATAATTAGTGCAAAACGATGACCCAGTTCAAATTGTCATGCATATCAAATTATTAAATGGCCGATGTCAGTAGTCAATATCTAGACTATCCTTGCGCAATGTCGGCGTGCTTTTCAAGCCTTCAACAGTCGGCTGAAATTGAAAAAGTTCCAATCTACAATTGGTGTGAAAGTTCGTTGTCACTATTACGAAATCGTATATAAATCAAAAAAAAAAAAAAAATATGACAAAAAGAAAAATAATAATATATAAAAGTTTCGTTTTTATTATGGCCGATATAATCGAATCAAATTAGTGTCACTTGTTCTATATTTCAAGTCAGTTTTATTCGTTCCACGTGTAGCATTTTCTTATATATCCATATAATAAAATATGCATAGTGGTTCCGATGGGTAAATGGTAGTTTGAGTAGAAAATTCGTTTTATAAAAGCAAATCGGTCGTCCACAACGTTGAAATGTTTAAGCAATCGGTTAGGGTTGTGTTGATGCGTTTGTTTACAATAGCATCTGAAACCCTTTTTGATAAAGTGTACCTTTTACTCGTATATACACTGTCTACCATCATCATCATCATCATCGAACGATATTCTATATAGTTGGAAAAACCTGGTGAGATGTGTTGGGTAACGGTGATGATATTGATATTGACACGTTTCAAATTGAAATCATTTTGGGTTCAAAATAACGGGGTACAGGGAGAAATATACTATAATATAAGGATTGTAGAAAAATCGTTCAATAATTGTGACACATGTACTGAATCGTTGTAAGAGGAATTCAGTTGATAGTAAAAACGTTATTTTTACTTTTATCAAAATTTTATGGGAATTTCTGATCTTGTATTGTATAAAACTGGGTAACAATAAAACCCCTCGCTTTCAAACTGTATGCATATCGGGAACAATATTGATTCAATTTTGCACACAGCTAGATATTAAAACATCGACTAGTTTTGTCGGTGTGAAATTATTCACTTGCACTGTACAAAAGATTTAATAACTAAATAGAAATGTTTAGTGAAAATCAGATTGAGCTTTTTTTTTTTCATTAAAAAGCTCGCTTTATCGTTATTTGCAAAAAAGAACACAAAAATAAAGCAAGATTAGTAAATTGTGTAGAAATGGTGGATGCGCCGGGCCAAGATCCTTTATTCCAACTTTTTCCCGTTACACTTTTCCTTCTAATTAACCACAACAGCGATCAATTACTGTCAATCCACAAATTATAGCCTTCTTATGTTGATTAAAACCAAAGTTAATATGTGGGTGTTTCGTTTTTTGTCTTTTTTTTTTTAAAGATTCAATGTGGTACACTGTGGAAATACCATTGCGCCGCGCACTACTTGCACTGTTAGCACACTTGTAGGCGTTGGATTTTCAACGGTTGCCGGTTTTTAATAAAGAACAGATATCAACAAGTTGTGGTAAATCTGAGTGGGTGTCCATTTAGTCCACACAAATGTAAACTGTTTCGCTTATAGTTTCTATTTATTCAAATCAAACAATATAAGATTATTGTATTTATTTCAACATTTCGTGGTTGTTGTTTTTTTGGTCCTTATGTTTTGTAGGTTTCAACAGCAATACACCAAAAAAACTAGTTAGTTTCATTGAAAACCACAGACACAAACATGTAAAATATGAGCTTCAAGCGATATAGTTTTAGAAACTTTTGTTGTTTCAAAACTATAAACAAAGTTTCTACTATAATTCTAAACTGTATAATAATAAAAAAGAAATAAATTCAAACAATACTCAGAAATATAAATTTAATAAGCACTCTTGAAGAATTACCAAATAACACTTGATTTTATTAGCGTTTCGGGTAGCTTTTATTCAATTTCAAGACGTTATCAAACCCTTGATGTACTAACAACATCTGTGACAAACAACTGTTATCCACCATATGTGGGCTTTATGAAAAATCAAATCCAAAAACTTATTTCTAGATAATTTCAAAACGTAACAGTTTCACCTATATAGAGTTCCCTATAGTTTTCTCGATTTATAAGTAACAAGCAACTGAAAGAGAACGATAGATTGAAACAGAGAAGACTAAAAGAAACCTTATTGATTTATCGTTATGTTCCTGTGGTGTAACTCAAAACAATTAAGTTAAAAGAAATATCGGAAAATATCAAAGGAAATTGAAGGAAAACTGAGCATCTGCAATCGTAAAAATGTCATGAAATCTCTGAACTGAACTGTCACGTTTTGATAACACCGATTAAATTGTTTTATTGTTTATCAATATGATTAACAGAACAACTGAGATTCTTAACAATATTTTCAATAATCATACAAGTTTTCTGTTAATTTATAGATTTAGTATTAATTTCTAATAATAACAAAAGTATGAAATCTTTCATCGTTGATATTCGCTAAATCGATAGAGATAGGTTGGATTTAACCCGTTTTAGATTGAAAGTTTCCCAACCAAAGTGTATCTAGCCAGTTGTTTTATAATTTATGTAACATTACTGTACAGTGATACGAATTTAAATTTGATCGACTTGACTAGGGATACAACATCAGGAATATGAATTACACCTACCCTTAATTACCTTTAAATTGTCAATTATACAGTCTGTATATGCATAGAGGCGTAAAAAATCGACACCGAATCGGCCAAGTTGAATACGATTCACTATAACTAGTCGAAATAATTTATAATTAAAGATGATCTCAATCTCGATCTCTACTTTCGATTGTTCTCTTTAACAATCAAATTTGAGTTGTTAGACTTTAGAATTACAGAAAAATGTGTTTCTTTTCTTGGCAAATCTATTTGTTGTGGTGTCTATTTCTAAATTTTTGTTCAACAATAATTTTTCATATTCTTGCTTACCCGTTTAAAGTATCTCAAACAATTATTGTTAAAACAAACACTTGATGTTCATTAACGTTGATAACAAACATTAATTACACCACCAGCCAAAACTATCAACTTCAATTTACTAAGAGTTAATATTACTCTCATGTTTCAAAGCTAAAAAGCCCGTGATTTTATCCGGATAGCTTTATGTGAGTTTTTCGGGTATCAATTCCAATTAAATTGACATAATGCACTATATATATATGTTTGATATAAATCAATAAAACCAATTGAATCCAATCGAATATTTGTTAATTGTTCGTATAATATTAACAAAAGCTCTATTTGGTAGGTGGAAAATTAATTGCTAGGATTCCTTAGCTTACCGTACAGGTTACAGTTAAACACTGTAATTATTGTCTATGATATTACCTAGCCTCAAATTCACTGAATAATTGAGTTATTTTAAGTTGGAATAATATCTATAGGGGTTGTAACGTGATGTTGTATAACACTTGAAGATTAATTTCTTACAAAATATATACACGTCAGGGGTGAACAGTTTGTGTTTCATTATCACTCTTCCTTGTATCAAAATAACATCATATGTTGTAATTATCATCCAAAAAGGTCTTTTACAAAAAGTTATTTTGTGTTATTTGAATGTTTTAGGGTGAGCGGAGCAACATGCGGCGTTTAGCCTGCAGGTCCTCGTGACAACATGAACTCGTCGCCGACGGAGAATACGTCTGTCATCCATGCTCCGCACGAGGCCACCTATTCCATCACCCAAGTCGTCTTTATTGGTACCATAGGTGAGATACTAATACCACACAAAAGAATATATTTTATGAATGGTTGTATTTTGGTATATTTGGCAAAATGCCAATTCCTATAAATGGGTGTAAACGAACCATTTACATATTTTTCAATATCTATATTATATTGATAATATTCAAAAGCTTATATCGCGTTTTATCTATCTTGTTTTTCTTTCTTCTTTTAGCTGCAATCTTATCAGTGATCACAGTGGTAGGAAATATTATGGTAATGATCTCATTCAAAATCGACAAACAACTACAAACTATAAGCAACTATTTCCTTTTCTCATTGGCTGTGGCTGATTTTGCAATTGGTTTAATATCAATGCCTCTATTTACTGTATCAACATTATTGGGTTATTGGCCATTAGGACCTTTAGTTTGTGACACATGGTTGGCACTTGACTACCTCGCTAGTAATGCCTCTGTGCTCAATTTACTCATCATTAGTTTCGATCGATATTTTTCAGTAACAAGACCTCTCACTTATCGTGCTAAAAGAACAACAAATCGGGCAGCAATTATGATAGCGTAAGCTTCAATCAACTAAAATAGAAACAAAATCAAACAATTGTTGTTGTTGTTATTGTTCTTATAGATGTGCCTGGGGTATTAGTTTACTCTTATGGCCACCTTGGATCTACAGTTGGCCTTATATAGAGGGCGAACGAACGGTACCTGAAAACGAATGTTATATACAGTTCATCGAAACGAACCATTATATTACTTTCGGTACAGCTATTGCTGCTTTCTATGTACCAGTAACAGTTATGTGTTTCTTGTATTGGCGCATCTGGAGGGAAACAGAAAAACGACAAAAAGATCTACCGAATTTACAAGCCGGCAAGAAGGATAGCAGCAAAAGGAGCAATTCAAGGTATCCTTATAGCTTGTATACAAAAGAACACAAAAGTACACCCTTTATTCCTGTTTGTTTCTTCTTCTTTTTTGATTATTTTTAAGTTGTTGAATTAAGATACTTGATTATCGGAAATCTTGGTTAGAAACTACGAGATTAAGGTCAATGTAAAACTGGAAATGTAGCCCAAGGTTTTGTGCCAATATGAGACTACTTCAAGCTACCCTACATACCATCATCATCATTCTAATAGTTTTTTTTATTTTTATTAAATTTAATTCAAACAAATTCTATACGATAGAACTCTAGCTGTGTAGAATTAAATCACGGTTTGATAAAGCGTAAATTTTCCTCAAGTTATGGGCACTATGACGAAGCAATATGCATGTAAATCAACTCAATCTGTATACGTATAAACTGGACAAATTTCGAGTTTTCAAGTGTAAATTACTTTACAATCTATGTAGCTATTTGCATGTTGTTATTAAAGGTAGCTAGTACTGCTAGCTTCACCACAAACACACACACACACACACACACATTGTAAGTTTGGATTATATCAATGTTACAATGTCAAAGACATTTGTGTATTTATCACATGAATGATGTATAGAACTGGAACAGATTGTATACAGAACACACACACAAATACGGTCGTTGGGGTTGAAGTGCATCAAAAATCATCACCGCCAAAATCACCCCTATTTGGTTAATTAAATCTTAAATTATAAGTTCTATAATGAATGATTTATTATTGAAATTAATGTCGTTTACCATTAAGACTTAATTATAATAATGAGATAGAAAACGGTATGTTTTAACTATTTAATTAAAGAAAATTTGAGATGTTTTCACATCTTTATATTGTTTTATTTAATGTACGTTTGCCATTATCGAGATAAATTAACAAAGAGAACTTACCTATTTACTTCATTGAACAAAAGCAATTTTGGAAACTATAAAGACGATGAACACAAGTCCGGAGACATTGGTCTCTAATTGATTCATAGATTAATCAAGATTTTCGCAAATTTACCATTTACAATTTGGTAAATTGCCAATAATTTGCTACCATGTGTAAAGGTATACTTTAATGGCAACTATAAATTTCGATTTTTACCGTAATTTTTGTTTGATTTTATTTTATTTTTTATAGTCCCTTTTGTATATTATTGTTAAAGAAAATGGTATCATTTTGTGAAGTCCTTATTATAGATGTTCAGTGTTCTAAATGTGGTAAATCAAATGCTTTACAAAATTAGTTAATTATGTTTACACAGTGTATTCGTGTGCAGTGATGAGGCGAACAATGCTTGTTCAACGGTTGATTTAGAAGAATGGCGACGACCACGATCAGAATCATCAACAGGAGCTGATACAGATTCGGTTTACATGCACAGTTCTGTATGTGTGGATCATCATCGAAGGAAACGACCGGTAAGCACAATAATTCCCAGCAAATTCTAATTGTTGACACTATTTTGTGGGTGAAAAACGAAAAAAACGTTGGCTTTATTCAGTTTGAATTGTTACAACTGAATTTGCGCAACTATACTGCGCAAAAGTGGGAGAAATTGACGTAAACAAAATAAAATGTGCTTATTATTCTATAAAGTTCAGATTTAAAAACAGTCGAAATTAACTGCATACTTTTTAAACCTCGATTTCCCAAGAGGGATCCAATTCCTTCTCCCTCTTCCGATAGGTCGGAAAAATACTAATCAATCGTTTCCACTTAGGGTACTGTTTCCCTTTACCTGTATTGGTAAAATCTTTATCTGTTATTATTTGATAATTTAACAAAAATAAAGCTTTGAGCGATTCAAATACAGGAGACGCCGTTTAATGAACATATCGCTATGTTTTGTTTTTACTGTAAAATCTGCTATTGGTAAACCACAAAACATCTCGTGATTTGATTTGTTGCAAATTGTTTTTAATTTAATTTGGTCATCATGTGATCAAATTAAATAGCGACCACTGTAACTCATCACAAATTTAATACCTAACTGATGACATAAATCTTTATGTAGACGTTTTTTTTTATTAAACAAAACGATCTAGATTTCTCTTTAATTTGGACAATGTTACATTGCTCGGACATATTATTGACCATACATCAAACACACGCTGTCATTGAATATGACAAAACAACAAACATATGTTAAACATTGCAACATGTAAATCGTATCAATTTATACGTTTGATTGCTTTAATTATTGGATAATTAAGAGAAAATCTATTTCAAATTTGATTGATCTCTAATTACATTTAGAATTGACGAGATTCTCTCTAGAGAGACACTCATGTTTTTGTGAATATTAAATCGATTTATTGATAAGGATCGGAAATGTCGTACTTCCCATTTTCTTCGATCGTCTATTTTAATAGGAAATTGAATAAGCTGCTTGTTATTTTTATATTGGAGATTTAAAGAAAATTTCATCAAATTTTGTTATTGGTGTGATTGTAGAGAAAAGGTGGATGGTTGGCGGGTATGTGGAGAATAAGAGCCTGGTGTGTGGCATGGTGGCATTCAGGTAGAGAAGATAGTGACACAGAAGAGGAGAGTCCTAGTGAACAAGGCCAGGGTTGTATTACACCAGTGTCACTTGATACACCACTACAAAGCTCAGTATCACGATGTACTTCCCTAAATGTTATAAGGTAATTGCTTTATTATTTCCAAATTTCTTCTTTTTTTAAAAGTAAATAATTGAATTTTCAAGGGATCCGTATATGAGTACGTTATCAACACAACGCGAGCTACCACATACTCAAGCCAATATAACCCCAACACGATTAGCACCCAGAGACTCCCGGAGTTTGCCAACAGCGAATCGTTTAACCGGTCGATCAGTATCCAGTGATAGTGTTTATACGATCCTTATACGATTACCGGGTGATACTGGTGAAGGTTCCGGTAATACTGAAGGAGCTTCTATTAAAATGATACCGGAAGATATTAGAACATCAACACGAACGCATGGTTCCGATATGGATTATTCAATGAATACAATACATACGAATCATTTGAATAGACGACCATCAGCAATGCCCGATATAAGGATACCGTTAAATGCAAAAATTATACCAAAACAATTGGCTGGTAAAACATTATTAGCAAATGCTACAAAGAATCAAGGTAAGAAAAAGAAGAAGACACAAGAGAAGAAAGCTGATAAGAAAGCTGCAAAAACATTATCAGCAATTTTGCTCACATTTATCATAACATGGACACCATATAATGTTTTGGTGTTATTGAAACCGGTAACAGCATCTAGTGCTAGAATACCACCACAATTATGGGATTTCTTCTATTATTTGTGTTATATCAATTCAACAATAAATCCTGTATGTTATGCCTTGTGCAATGCAAGTTTTCGTCGAACGTATCTAAGGATCCTTCAATGTAAATGGCATAATAGGAATCGTGCAGCTATGAATCGAGGTTTCTACAATTAACCTAATTTATCCAATGGTTATTTAATGTTTTGTGCAACAACAAAAAAAACAAAACGAACTCTCCGGAGGATTTCTAGATGTTTTTATATTTGTAAATGTATACCGCTCAAACCGTGTTCTATTATAAAAATTAAGAGAAAAAAAATAACGTGCGTGAGTACTGAGAGACGTGGTAGATTTAAAAATAAAAATGACAACAACCAAAATTAATATTTATACATAATATAGAGGCTGTGTGTTAGATATACATATATATATATATATAGTATTACTTGTTCGTGCAAGACCAATCTATGGACACCCAAAAAATCATCGATCGACGTGTTGACGGCTGTCTTCCACATCCTTTAGTGTTGGACGGGATGAACTGGCCGGACCAGAACTCGTCATCTAAATGCCTAATCTTAACTATAAAGATTATATGGATTGATAACCACATAACCGACTCATTTAGACACCACTCGACAAATTCTATTCTATGAATAGACTAAAATGATAGAAGAGTTCCCCAAAAATTTTGATAATCATTCGGGGGAGCACCAATAACAGTCGACGTTGTAAACGAAGAAATAATACACTTCCCTATCCCCATATTCTCTATCCAGAAACATAAATTAACAAACTGTGCCTCTCTTCCTTCTATCCTCCTATTCTTCTTCACCAAATCCTGCATTTTCTTTGGGATCTATGTATTATTTGTTCGGTACGGATAACATCCACTACCAGTACCAGTCTGGAGCTTTGTAGCGCCTCAATGTATAGCGATTATGTTTAGAAGCAATAATCAGCGATAATACAATAATTTTTCTTAACCCTCCCCAACTATTCCAAAAGAATTTTTTCCCAAAAAAACAAACAAAGAATTTGTGCCAAATTATAATTGATGTTTCTGTAAATTCCATTAAAAATTTAACCATAGATATTTAGAGCTCTATCATGATGTATTTTGACAATCTTGATGTTTCTCGCCTGTTTCTTTTATGTTTTGGTGCCAAATAAATTTTGGTGATTTCTTTGATTTTATGTTTTAATGCTGATATCAAACTTGGAATTAATCAGATGTTTTTGTTTTGGAATAAAAAAAAAATGTAAAGGAATCAAGTGATGATTTTTAATGGATCTCTTGATTCTCTCTACAGATTTGTAATAATAAAGTTAATAATAATAATATTAATATTAATAATAATAATAAATAATAATAATAATAATGATAAGACAAAACCAATGGAACTTTCAGTGTAACTATTGACGCACATTAGGTACAATTTATTGATAATGATGAAATTAACAAAAAAAAAAAAGAAAACTTAAGTAACAACCACAAGGAACGAGATTTTTGTAATATTTACCATTCCCGATATAAATAGTGGTTTGTAAATGATGTTAATAAATAAAATGTTGTTTTATATACTAATATAATAAAGAAATTTTATTAAAAACTTCCCAACTATTAAAATGGACTAAAAAAACAATTACGGGTATTATTAAATATATAAAATGTTAATTGAAATTGAACAAAAAACTGTATAAAATTAAAATAAGATAATAAAGCTAAATTAAAACAAAACAAAAAGACAGTATAAGTATATATACATATATATGAATATCTATCCAACAATATAGACAAGCTTTACTTGATGTTCTTTGGATGTTAGTTTTAAGTGAAAATCTATAAAATCGAGCGTTTAAGGAGATTCTAGAAGCTTGTTTTTCACTTTGAAAATTGAATCAAATAAAAATATCTCTCCAAAAACGCTCGTCTTTTTAAAATAAAAACAAAAAACAAACAAATCACAACAAAATGTGCTAGAAATAATTTTTGCAATCTATATTCTTCTAGCTCCCTTATGATACTACTTTCTAAAAATTAAAAAAAATACAATTTATGTCAATTTATCGTAAATTTTGTTTAAGAAAAATATCAAAACCTTCATTTTTATTTATTTGTTTATTTATTTATCTAATTTTACAAAAGAAACGAAAGAGTTTGTGCATATTTTTCTAATTCGATCAAATATAGGAAACATCATAAGGATTTGTTTGTGTTGGTATATCTGGTGGTACATTCAAATGATCTGGATCACCATCTGTACTATTTTGTTTTTTCGTTTGTTGACGGTATTTAGCTGACTGGATACGTTGCTGAAGAATCTAAAATGTAGATCGATTAAAATTCGACTCAAATTTCTAACTATTGGATTATTCATAAATCTCAAATTTCCCGCCTTAGTTTGTGTGAAAATTTTGAGTACATATGGGGGCGTTGTCAGACAAAATTTTCATGGACATCTAGCAAAAGAAGACCGAAACTGGTCAACCTACAATCAGTAGCATAGCAGTGCCGATTCTAACTCACTTTTGCGCGGAAAATTTGAATTTTGCGTTTTGGTGGAGGCGCTTGAAATTTGGGTGTGGGTAATTCATCCACTTATAATACATGGACTCCGAATCCCTATACTAAACAACGGTGAAATTTCGTACACACCAAGTTTTAATAGCCGGGGCAAGTTGTCTCTTTCTAACACATATTATATAGCAGTACAATCTACCGAATTTTACCCATTGGTTGTCTATGGCAACACGTAACTCACGATCAGTTAGAAAGAATAAGACTGCCCCGGCACAAGCTATCTGTCTCTAAAAGTGGCTGGCTCTACTCCCCCCCTGCGCTATACGGAGTCCATGTATTAAAAGTCCATAGGGTAATTCGCCCGTTGTTGTCGTCAACAACTTGTTAACTATAATAGCAACTTGTTAGCAATAACGACAACTTGTCAGTAATAACAAGTTGTTTATGACAACAACGGGGGAATTACCACCTCAACTCCCGGCGCCTCCACCAAAACGCAAATTTCAAATTTCCTGCGAAAAAGTGATCTAGAATCGGCACTGCTATACTACTACACAATCAAATCCTAATACAGATGACAATACAATCAGAAACAAACAGATAATGAGCTTTTCAGTGTAAAATTACTAAAGTTTCTAACCATTGATCCACAATTAATCACTTTGTAATTGCATCTACCATTAGTGTAAGGATAAAAGTAACGTTAGCCTAAATCTATGCGACGTATATTCGTCTTTGTCCCACTTTATAAATATTAGGAAACACTAGACAAAGATGTCGAGTGTTCCGTATCTATTTGTGTATCATCTATCTGTTTAACTAAAAGATTAGCAGCTGTAAAGTACGGTATTTATGTGGGAATTAGGAAAATAGCACACGGAGATTTGATTGAATCCTTCAAGGGGAGATTTATTCGCCCCCTTAACGTATAGAGAGATGCAACTGTAATTGTGAAACTTAACGTAAAGGCGGGCTTTGCTAAATTGTTGCCAAAAGTTCTGAGTATTCTCCTCAATTTTGATAGTCCAAGATTTTGTTAAGGAATATAAAAAAAATACAAACTTGTTGACGTCGAATCTCAGCTTCATCGAGTTTCTCTTGTAGTTTCATCAATGCAACTTTTGGACTAGTTTGTTGTTCTTCTAAACGTTGAAATCTCTTCGGTGGATGTTTTTTGATAATACTATCATCATCATCTTCAGGAAAAGCAATTTCAAACGATAATCCATTTGCTAGATTTTCCACAGTTTCAGTCAATGAAAATGGAATATTAATTTATTAATTAATATAAATTACCGCCTTTTTGTACATTATTAACAGCACCATTTTCTAATAGTTCAGTTTGTGGATCTTCACCTTCTAATGGTGGTACATCTGATACACTATGCTGTATTGATACTTTACGTGTTTCATCATTATGATTGTTTGTTAATTCAGTTACTTTATTGTTGTCTAAAGGTTCAATTGTTAAATTCTTGGCAGCACTACAACCCATATCTGGAAATAATTCGTATATTATGGTAATGAAATGGGTATAATTCAAAATGACACATTCATGTCAATATTTACATATTTGTATATACAGTAGAAGTCGTCTCAAACTAACAATAAAGCTGTTCTAGTGTAATAAACTTTTGGGTTTGCCTCCTAACACAAGTTCTACTGTATTTACGTAATTCTAGCTGTTTGATATCGAAGAATATGCCGTGTTCCAGGTAACAAAACGTGTTTGATAAACGGCTAGTTGCAATTTAAATTGACAATACGTTTATGTTATTGTCCATTCCGTGACACACGATAATCATTAATCTTTCATAAATAATAGGAAATTCACGGAAAAATTGTAGATTTAAGCTTCTTATTTGTTTCTGCTTTCGGGAGGAATGGGGGAAAGCTTGATAAAATACTAAAAATCTGTCTTCCAACATATCTAGTATACATGCAAAGCTGATTATTTCGACGTAAAAGACATTTTGGTGTCGTATTAAATTGGTTCTGTACATAAATAATAGGATTCTTCAATCATTGTCTGACAGGACGGGAGTGTTTGTTGTGAGTGATAGAATCGATTGGCATATATGCTTTCAATAAAAATAAATTACGCTTTAGATTAGTATGATAATAATAGTAAAATGCAAATCAATAAAATATATAACAATTGGTGCTTTAGTTATTCGTTAATTAAAAGCCAAATCAATTAATTTGTGTATATCTTTTGGTGTAAAGAATCGAATTTTTAAAAATCTTGGATTGTTGCGAGAAGCATCCATTAACTTACCGGAAGCTGTAAGTTGTTATTAGAAGATAACAACATTAACTGCAAAGTTTTAACTTGATAAAAGTAATGTTGTCGATTAACGTTTTTATTTCTTAATGTACAAATACTTACTAAAAGGGTTACTTTTATAATAATGCGGGGTTGAACACCTGACACTAGACATGCGCCCATTTTATGTTTATGTTGAACATACAAAACACTATTCTTTGCTTCCTGAAAACTGTCTATATGTGTACACGAAATCATTTATCATGAAAAACAATTTTTTATTATTATTATCATAACACAATAATCAGCGATTACAACTAATAGATTTAATTCTATGAAGCACAATTAGAAATAGAAATAAATCGAAAAACCTTGCTATAAAATTATAGCGTATTACCTTTTTTTTTTCAGATTTCTAGTAATTACAAATTAACTGTAATCTTTATCTCTACATAAATTATACGGAAATAATCAAATGAAGGATAGAATTCTAATGACTGAGGGTATTATCTTAATTTCCACCGGTAGTTACTTTAATTCACACAAGAAGACAATAATTTTAGATTAACTTGCTAGAATTTACTACAATTTTACTACCACTGTTAAAATAAATTGTGCTATAAAAACTGGGATTTCATTAAAAATGAAACATTAACGTTTTGAGTGTTGGTGAAGCTGTCTGTTTCATCCTCTTATAACATTTCCTAATAACATTACAACGGTAAAGTGGAGAAGTAAGACAATTTTAAATTTGATACCGAATGGTTCTTTCTAAACTATAGAAATCGGTACAAAAATTCAAATTCTACATAGTCTACATACAGCTATAATTAGCGAAACCTGGCTTTATTTCTATTTTACCTATTTATTTATATAACAAAGGAACTAAGGACTTATTTACATTTTTGCGCACGCATACGATTTCTGTAGTGATAGCTGAAGACAAAGCAGCAGCAAAGCATCCAAACTTTATTTCGATACGTTAATTATAAATTTTACAACGATTACGTTAGAAAGAACGATCTTGAAGGGTGGCCAGTAGAAAGAATTCTTAGGGTGATTATTATTTGATTGTAGAAAAGATTGCTTTCCATAACCTAGTACTTTTGTTTTTGCGAAAACTTTGATAAGAAAATCCTTCTTCAGGGGAAGTACGTTGAACCTTTCTGCTGTCTCTATTTACTCCCCACTTTAAACACCTGTGTATACCTACTGAAAAATGGTACCTATATATACTGTAGATATGTTTCAGTTTAGGTATTCCGCTTGCATTCCCCAAATTTTGAATTTACTCAAAGCTGAAACTAGAGCCTGGCAGGTGTAGGCTCTTGAGGTATGCAAAACATAATAGACTACATACTATATGAGAAAAAACCGATATCCAGTATTTGTCCAAATAGTGGACAGTAAGGAAGCTGAAAGTAGCTCTTAATAAGCCACACTACGCTTATAAGTAAACCTTACAAACAGCGGCGGCTCAAATCCTCTATCAGGGTGGAGCGTAATTCCCGTTCGGCGCCCTTCGGTCGATACCTCTTGAAGCAATTATAATTCAGTTTTTGTTAAGTAATGAATAAATTGAGAATGTTGCTTTTCACCCCTTTCCACCCAAGGCGTAGAGCAATCGCTCTACTCTCTCTACCCCAGTGCCGACACTGCTTACAAGGTGAAAACTCCGGATTTTGATGATTTTTGGTATGTAGACAGAAGATTTTCTTCTAATTATAAGTGGTACGTGTTATTCTAAAATGACTCAACTTTTTTGTATCTTATTTGGAGATCGAGCTAGAAACAATTTTTGGATTATGGATGGATACGAATTTACAAAAATTAGAAGGTCCAAGGTTCGGGCACTGTTCAAGGAATTAATTGAAAAATTAATCTTCCTATTAAAGGATCAATATAGGTACCTACAAAGTCACAGAAAAGTAACAGTTTGCACGAAAAGTGTCTTTATAATCATTAGAAATTAGGATTTCGTTCGTTTTATTGTCTTAGGATTGATTCCAATCTCCTCGATGGTAAAAAGACACAAAAGACTAGTTTTGCTTAAAAAAAAGCAAATTCAGGACACGCAGCATTGAGCCTCTAATTTATATGTTGCCACGGGCACAAAGTACCATAGATCCGACTCTGATCTTCCTAACCTTATCCTGGATCTCTGCAAATACAGAATTATCTCAGTTTGCTATTTTTTTTTTATCAAATTGCAGAATTATTCTTGATAATCAGCATAGTTTACAAGAAATCTAAAGGTAATTTGTATAAATTAGAAACAAATCTAGACGAAGTAGCATTGCATGCAATCAATTTGACACAATAGAGCATTACTGGTTGTCTACCACAGGCGGTGGATTGTTGCATCTCAGATTGTGAACATAATTAGATTTACCTTTACAAAAAAAGATTGGATAATTATTTAAATCTAGATTAAGATTTATAAATAAATATGACTCAAATATTGATGAAATCCAATTAATTACTAGACATTAAATGATAAACATGTGGGATTTGTTCATTAGCAAATTAATTGATTTTTGTGTAAATTTCCTTAATCTTTTTTTGTCGATTTCCTTCAAATTATTCTTCCCAATATGTAAATGAGATAAGATTATAATAAAGAATTATTAACGTAATAATGCGGTTATCAATAAATAAACAACAATTGATTGAATTACAGTAAAATCCTGTCTGATAAAAATCAATCAAGAAAAGATGACGGTGGTTGGTCATTTATTGTTATGGTAAACTTCCGGAGGATATAACCAAATCTGGAACGTGCGTTGGTCGCATCTTAACAAACCAACATATCTGCACGCAATTTGTTTCTTTTATAAATAATAACCATTTAATCAATAAACAATCTTTAGGTCACCTTCATAATTTGATTGAACAAAACACAAAGAAAAAAAGACACAAATGACGATGATGGAATTTAACAATTAGTTGCACTTTTAATTCCAATTGTATTAAACATCATGTTGGTTATTTGTTTTTCTCATCTTGTCTCTTGTTGATTTGTTGATGTCTGTAACAATGTAAACGTCGAATTTTTTGATTAATGCTTTCTAAAGGCAGTATAGCCACATAACGATCAGAAGTACTAGATTTATGATTGGCTTGTTGTTACAAATCGAACAGGAAGGCGTTCAGTTTTTTACCATTCGACTTTTTAGCTACCGAGATTGTGTGGATATACGTATGTATAAGTATAGAAAAATATTATTATTTCATGTCTCAAAACAATTTATGTACGATTCGAATAAAACATGAATTTGATCGATTTATGTTTTATATCAAACACAGTTGTTTGCAACATTTCAACATTGAATTTTTCAACAACAAAAAAAAATTATTCAACAATTTATCTAATCTTGTACAGAGCTTTTCTACCTATAAGCAACATTGCACCCTGTGTTTGTTAATTACAACTACCAACAAGAAAGACAGCTCGGCATTTCTGATCAGGGACTAGAGAGTGCTAAAACTAGTAGGTTGGTGATATACCAGTGATAAATGTGTTTGGTATTCAACATATCCGCAATAGTTATTTTCTTCTTATTGTATACAGTTTTCTTTTTTACAAATTTTCCTCGGTTTAAAACTACATAAATGTGTAGAAATCACACATATCTACCTCACTTTCAGATTTGTCTTATACTAGACTTGGACTTAATAAATTGGTTTTTTTCAAAAGAAACTTGAAGAACGCTGTTCAACTTGTTGTTTTCCTTTTATTTTTAACTTTATACATGTATATGTAGTAACGTATAGAGTGGACACACACTTTGGTGTACATATAGGTATATATATATAGATATACCTAGAGCTTTTTCAAAGGTGGATGCACTTGGGTATTTGAGATGGATGAGGGCAATTACCCCAACACAGGAATCTCGGGCACGTGTTCTAAGATTTCTTAAATTTGTAAAAGGAATAGGTATAAATGGTGGAATGTATTAGCATTGAAATATGTATTTTTACATACTGTCGAAAAGCTTTATAACATGTTGGAAGTTTAATGAAGAAAGCTGAGAATTCTAAATGTAATCAACTCTTCGATCGTCAGTTTCCAAACTATAGTTAATTAGAGATGCTTGCACGGAACAAACAACAGTTATCCAAGTTTTGAAGGCTTTTAAGCATGCAACTTAAGTTTCTACCCGTTGAGATACCTACAAGTTTATGCCAACTTTAGAGTTATTTTCATTCGAAAGGATTAGAATTTTTGTTCGAATTGGAAACGGATAGAAAACAGGATAATCAAATTAGGAGAGCTATTGATTTATTGGAAAAACATATTTCAACTATATTTTTGCGACTTTTTGGGCGTAAATAAGTCAATAAAATATTTCTAAAGTTCGAAAGTTTTATAGTAAACAGATGAGAAAGTCGTTTATTACGTTTCTCCTGGAAAGTTTTCAACAGTTTTAAGTTGAACCAAGATTTGATCAAAATTGACAGATAGAGCTTCTATCTAAACTGTCTTTCATTGGAAACTATAAAGCATCACAATAAATGAGGCAAAGATAGCAGATTTGCCAACATAAGAAAGAAAGGTCCTTATGTGTAACGGACACGGTTGCCATATCTTTCTATTTATGCATTCTAACTGTGTACACTTATTCCCGAAAAAGACGACAAATATATAGATTTGGTAACGTGGTAAGGAACTACAATGCCAACTTTTCTCTCTCTTACAATATTGGCGAGCGTTTTTGTTAAAAATGAGCACTCCATTAGCGCGGAGCCGGCGGTATTTCATGGCCTAAGGAAAAAGCTTTATAATGTTGTGTCAAAAAAAGCTTAAAGTTTCAAGTTTTAGATTAAAATAAAACGCTTCAAGCTTCTAGTCGTGGATACCACCAGCGTCGATTACCGGAGCGCTATGCGACCCCCAAAAGTGATCGTAAACAACAAATACTCACTTAACCGAAATTCGAATTATCTTACGGAAATACTACTTTCTGCGCTTTAACTATCGTTGAGGGCCGGGTTAACCGATTTTTTAATGGACTATTAACTATCTCTCCGTATTTTCCGGCAGGTGCTTGGTCTTATAGTCGTCGCTTAAGTAAGTTTCTACTGTAATAAGGTTTCGTAGAATTTATTGTTTCTTTCGGTTGCTTAGTGTCCCAAAATTATTATTAGTTTCGGGCTCCGAAAAGGGTAGATCCGCCACTGGGTGTAGAATGAACTGCAATAAAAGCGTTTCTAATCTTTGTTCTAGGCTTTCAAAGTCACTAAAAAAATGTGCTATCGAAAAAGTGTGGGAAATTTTTGAATATCGCTCCTCTTTCTCTCAAGTTTTCCGTTTACAGTTAAGATAAACTGTAATGTTGCCACTTTTAGACGATGTCTGAGTTGTTTGAGCTTTAGCGACGTTCCTGACTCGCTTTTTGTCACAGAATCAAACCGAATCATCTCGAAATAGATTCTTCAAGAAACAATGCAATGAGGTTTAAATCTGGGCTAAGCCGGAGATCAAGTTTCGTCAAGCTACGACGGCTACGTGAATCTTCATCAATCAGATTCGTGTCGATTCTGATTCGTTTTTACGAAATTGTTCATAATTAATTATACTGAATTGGAGATGTATATTTTTCAGTTTTTCAGGCAAAAATCGAATAACTGCAATTTCTTCCACAACTGAGGGAAAAATATCAAAGTTTGCTAGTTTACTTGCACACAAATTAATGTTTTATCAAACAATTTTAATCATTTACATATTCATGACTGAAAACTATGCAAGATGTTTCAAAGAAACTTAATACCGTAAATACTTACGTGAATTACACATTAATGTTTATTCACTGTAACAAAATAAGAACGAATTGTGAATTAATCAAATTTATTTGGAAAATTTTGCAATTTTCTCACAACAATCACTGAAAATCTACGTATATAGAGATGATTTCAGATTAGATTAATCCTGTTTCGCATAATGTTCTTATCGATATATTTCAAATGATAATCAGTAAATGATAGTAATTATCCATGACTTGTTTATTATTATTATTATTATTTTAGAGCAGGTTATTAGCCCATTAAAATATTTAATTCAAATTGTAAATACAAAACTCGTAAAGAAACAAAGCGGAAATTAATGGTAGCTGTCAGGATCTGACGTATGCTAATAAACAAAATCTTTGTTGAAGGTTCTGAAGTTCCACTAGACAAGATTATTATTATTATTATTATTAATAATAAAAAAATATACATAACATATACATATATTTGAATTAGATCAATAATTCCTCTATCAAACATTTGGATCTTGATTTTTGACAAAACGATTTTAGATGATTTCTTAAGATAAACACTAAAAGAAAAATTGGCTCGATTTAGATAATAATTTTCGCATATATACCCTACCTATAACTATCTCTATCTATCTATATAAAATGAAGTAAATAAAAATACAACAGTACACATTTTTTTCATTAATTTATTTTTATTCCCAAACAGCCTTGGGATATTTGCCAAAATTGCAATATCTTCAAGATTGTTATCGTTTTTCTTTCACTATTTATTATAGTGTGAGGGAGACCAAACTAAAAAAAAAAATACATACAAATTGCTTAGATTTTTTAATTGTATCGATAGGCGGAAATTTGCGCAAATTTTCTGTATTTAGTTTAAAATCCAATGTCGCACAGGTGTTGTCCAATTGTTTATGGTAGTTTCATTGAGCGAATTTCTAAACAGACACAATAATAGTTCCTATTAAAGACAATAAATACAAGGTAAAAAGATGGTTGAAAGTAATTCTGAAGAGTTTTTTTTTTCTCTTGTTGTTGTTGTAGTTGTAGTAGTTGTTGTTGCCATCACATACCAGGCCTAGATAGATCCATGAAGAGAAGAGCATTGCGATTTTGCAACTTGCTCGATTTTACCTCGATCTATATACATATTGTTGTTGTTGTTGCTCATCTTCGTGGCTAATCAAGAATTCGATTTATCCACCTATTTGTTAATTAATTAAAGGAAATCGCATTGTAATTATGTCACGGGTATTGATTGTTGGTTATAATCAGTCATATTGCGTATTGATGATTAGTAAAATCGTGCTGATTGGCATCAAAAATGACTGTTAAATATTAATTTTTTGAAAAGAAAATAGTTTGTTTATTAATATTCTTCGCTTGATAACCATTTAAAAAAAATGATTCATTGCTTATTGTTATTACATTATAAAATCGTTATGTGGTATATATTATTATAGTTCATAATAATAATAATAATAACAAATAAAATTTTATTTTACTTTGTCACACGCTCCCGAACGTGTTGGTATTAAGGACACGTCTTTAATTAAAAAATATTTGCCATTTTCTATATACATATATATATTTAATGTATTTGTGGCAATTATTTTGTCCTTTATTTGTTGTGCGAATAATGCGATTTTATTGACATTTAATTAATACCATTTTTTCTGCACCTCTTAATACATTTATTTTATTACCTACAAAATATTATTTTGATAAATTTTATTGACATAACAAAAAATTATTATAATTATTTATTGAATAAGTCTTCTATTTATTTAACATTTTTAATTAGTAAATTGAAGAGAATAGCCGACACTTCATGCTAATTGAAACAATTATTATTGTTACCATTTATGGATGTTGCACCTTTAAATCAACAATAATCGACCAGTTAATGAGAAGTTTTACAAGCTGAAAGAAATGTCGTGTATATTGACTTAAATTATTCCATATATTTCTTACCATTAGAGAACAAATAAGAGCGAAATAAGCCAATTTTCCAGTCTATACTATACTTATGTATATCTTTATGAATTTTCATTTATTTTACTACAAATGCCGGATATTCAGTAGCAAAAAAAAACAACAAAAAAAAAACAACAACTGGAATTAAGTTAATAGAAAGGTTGAAGTAAACGGCCGGATATTTCGTTCAATCCTCTTTCCGGATATATTTCTTACATTTGGAAAGCTTTAATGATGTTTAACTAGAAGGAAATGAGAGATAAATGGAAGAGAGTACAGGGTAGGATTATATTTTTATGAGATTCCTGATTGCACTAGAGCCAAAATTCAAGCAACTGTGGCTTCTATAATGATGGAAAAATATCTATTGTCTTTGTTGTGCACGTTGCAATTAGGCTCTCTCCGGACTCGACGAGTTCGAGTCGGGTTCATGATTATTTCGCGGATCTGGAACAAATGTTTGTGCAAAACTTCACAAAGGTTCTTTCTGAATTCAGAGACGTTAGTTTAACAATTTTTTTTAACTATTCTGTTTCAATTGTAACAAATGCAGTGAAAATGAGGTGCGAGCGGTGAAATTGCAACAAGCACAAAGTTCGGCGACAATAAAGGTGGTGGTGTTTTGACATCAAAACCAAGCAATAAAATAGTGCAGGTATTGGCGCGGCTCTTTTTCGATAATTCTAAACCGAGACCCTGGTATCGTTGACCGGGTACAGCGTCCGAGTATTTGTAGCCGGACGCGGAGAATCGAAATCCGGGTACTCGGATCCGAAAAACCTTAGATCGCATGGTATTCCAAAGAATCCACCTCGTAGTTTAGATCTTTTGCTAATGTGACCATTAAAACATTTACAGCAGTTTTCCTGTATTTGTACAACTTTTGGCACTCTTCAAACAAAAAATAGTTAGCTTCTTCTGCAAAATTTTCGATTATTTTTGGAAAAACCATCCATACGGTGAATTTTGTTCAAATTGATGGAACAAACATGATGAAACAACATTTTACAAAAATCTCTACTGCTGTAAGCGTAAAAATAACATTGAATAGAAGCTTACCGATTTTGGAGTTAAAATTGGGGAGAAACTATTGCCTAAAAACAAGACGCAACGATCTGAGAATAGATCCAAAACGATAATCTGTACTGGGTTAGGAAAAATCCAATTAGATTTCAGATTAACTGATAAATCCACTAGCTTGCAAAATTCTGCATAAAATATCCAAAATATCCAAATAACCATACGTAGAATGGAAATAAGGAAGTAACGTAACTTCGATGGTTCGCACTCGGCTTCTTTCTAGCTGCTCGCTGTCTGACACCACAAATCGCTGTATAAAAACCTGTTATGTTGCGGATTTTGCTGATAGGTAGCAATATTATTTATTGGAAACCCCTAAAGGCAAAAGGCGGTTTGCTGTACTTATACTGCGATCCTCCACAGTCAGAAATTATTTCTCTAACAAAACTAATAGAATTTCCATTATTTCATCAAAATTTTTGAATTTGTGTCTGCTCTATTATTGCAGCTGTGCCTTCTTGGCAATAAAAACCAACAAATTCTTAGTAAATTATTGTTAGATTTAGCCGGCGTTAATAATTGAATGTGAATCCGACCCTGCTGTTTACAGCCCTGTTTATAACTTGTCCCTTGGCTAGAAGCCTACTACACAAAACAATTAAAAATATTTTTAAGTGTTAAAACGTATAAACTGAAATATATCTTCATTTTCTTCAAAAACAAATCTGGTATTTGCCAAAAAAATTCATAATAATGCCGTGAATATTGGACGTGGTTGTGTTCTCAACAACAAATATTCCTTGAACTATTAAAGGATTTTTGTGTAGGTGTACCAACAGAGATAGAAAACAACAACCCAAAAAAAAAAAAAAAAGAAACACATTCGTTACATGATATTGCATGGAAATTCTGTCGACATATTATTACCGTCCCAAAAAACCAAAACACTACCTAGTAGTTGTGTAGTATTTATTTTCGCAGCAAAGGCCGGATTCCTAAAAATAACCAGAGTGTAAAATTATAAAACTGAAAGGAAATGCTCTTAACCGGGCAAACACATCTAATTCCAAACGCATCTAGTTGTGTTGTATATAGAAGTAGGAACACAGACGTTTGACTATTTCAGTCCATGTATTATAAATAAATCGGTGAACACTCCGGTATGGAACGCTAATGTATTGAAGGAAAAATGGAAAGAGATACTACTATACATGACGGGAATTTGGGAGTTTTAGTTTGGGGGAAAAATAGAACGCAATAGTTACGTTTTATTTCTATACTCTGTATGGAAAATTCTCTGAAATTCAATAAAATTATATACAAACAACACAGAGACTGAAATAATTTTTATTATCATTAAATTGTTTATAATCATTATAAATATCATAAATATCAAAAAAGATATGTTATAATCTAAAGGCACATTCAACAATTTCTTTTAGAAATAAGTTAATAAATACAAAGTATAACAATTTGATTTGGGTACAATCAAAATACAACAAACCATCAGCAATTGAATGCGCAATGTGTATATACCGTTTTGTTAAATGTTAATCCTGTTTTGGAATGTTTAACAAATTAAATAGAGAAATTTTCAGATTTGCTGATGGAAATTGTTAATTGATTGTTTATAAATATTAACGCACTAATAAAGTATTAGTAATAAAGAAATTAAACATCTAGAAAAAATCCACTAGCTATTTTATGACTAGCATTATAACACAAGCATAGTTATAATTACAAAATAAAAATAAACACCAAGAGTATACCAGTCGAACGCTAGCACTCTCTTGGTTCGATTAAATTCAGTCAAATACAGAATTTTCACAGACAAATTGGCCATAAATTATATAAGTACAATGTCACTCTATATATCGCAATGAATTTGGCAAGAATTATTGTCATTTTAAGTACCTCAAACTATTAATATCGACAACAGTTCATCAACCCTTATTATGTATAGGTACCGTCGGTCGATTCAAACAAATAAAACAACCAAAATAATAATAATAATAATCGGCAATCAATCACACAATCAAAATAATCAATGTACTATTTTATTACCGAACGGTTAATATTTGCAAGTTGAAGGAAATGGGCACATCACGTCCCCAAAATGAACAGAGACGCGAGCATCCGCATCGTTTACCGGAAAAGGAAACGACTAGATATACAACAAAAGAAGCATATTATACGAAATTAATAATTAACAAAAAATTTTTGTTTGATTGTAGTAAACGGAAGCCCACAACGTGCTTATAGAAAAAAAAAATTACTTTCATATCGATCAGTTCCGTTTCGATGATAAATCAAGCTCTCCTTGACCATTTGCTGTTACCATTGATAATGGTATTGTTATAAATTGTGGATGTGTTGAATTTGGATCTGTTTGTGCTAAACTAAAAATAACACCACCATTTGATGGTGTTGCATACATCATACCTTGTGGTGTTTGATAAACTAATGGTGATAGAATTGGTGGTTGTTGTGTTGTGGATGATTTCGATGATGTTGTTGTTAATGATGATGATGTAGCTGTTGTGGTTGTTGATTGTTGTGATGATGATAATGTGGTAGTTGATGTTATAGTAGCCGTTGATGATGAATTTGTTGACGTATTTGATGAATTCAGTGAAATTGATGATGATGATGATATAGGTGGTGTTGTGGATTTTGATGGTGGTAGAAATATAACATCAGTCTCTTCTTCATGGACTTCTCCTTCACTGCTGTCACTCGATTCACCACCGGACATATTCTCGTCCTGCAACAATCCACAATTTTTACAAAATTTAACCCAAATCATCAAATAACAATCGGTAGACAAATAAGGGAAGATTCAGTATCAAATTTAGCTTCCGCAGTCTATATTTTATAGAAATATAAGGTTTGTTCCTAGAAAAACCACCGCTCTAGTGGATTCTGCGCATTTTCATCCATGCGCAGTAAGATAACGATAGTCCCAATGGGGAAAATTTGCACATTTTACAAAAAGAGACTGGTGTGTTTCAAGGAACGGAAATAATAAATTGTTAACACTTCATTTGAACCGATAACATTAATTTTTTGGGATCAATTACATTTCAAAGTAATTTAGGTTGAACGGTCATGAAATCCGGTAATAATAATAATAGAGGGAAAATCAACTGTATTGATAGTTAAATACAACAAACACAATAAAAAAAAAGTTGATATAGAAGAAAACAACAAGAAACAAGAAGAAGATCTCTTTCGAAATGAAATTTCCATGATATAAAGTAGTTTTTCTGTTACCTATCCCCATTTGGTTTAAGCAAGTTTACAGCTCCGTACGCAATAATACTATAATAGGTAAAGTAAAGCCACGCTGTCTGCGATTTTCCATTGGAATTGTAAAACTTGTCTTTGTCAAATTTGGTATTGAATTCAACTGCGGCACACGCGTAAATCTAGACTTTGAAGCCAAGCTGCGACTACTAATTACACGTATTAATTGTTTATCTTCTGTCTGTTTTTAATTGTCAATGATGAACAACAACAACATGCGATGATGATGATGATGATACGATAACAAGAATTTTGCAATCCTTCAATTTTTCTAACTAAAATTTTTTTTGTTTAAAAACAAGAACACCTGGATAATCGAACAATAAAAATTCTTCAACTAACTTCTATAATAACAACAATAACAACAATATATCCTTCAATTTTATTATATTTATTTTTTTTGATTTGTACAACAAAAAAAAATGTTAATTACTAGAAAATCATCATCTGTCTTATTGGAAATATGACTTGAAGGCATATTAACACCAGGCATCATTTATTAACGATAAACAACACACACACCTGTACGTCGACCCTTTTTCTTTCGCCAATTGATTTGACGTGCGACGCTGCCTCGTCTGGTATGTTTATTGAAGCGTTCAGACATATTATGTACAATTTTCATACATGACATGCCATGGGTAAACGATGAGGGTTGTGTGATAATATTTCAAAACAATATCGGAAAAACGATGTATTTATCAATAAAAGACCGACACACACAACTGTAATTGACATATTTTATAAGAACAAACACTAATCTCCATTAATTTGGATTAAAAACTGATGGGTAAAAATAAAATGTTTTTATCGAGAAAGGGATCGATCGGTGCAATTCCATCACGTACCTATATATACCATCAGAAGGTATATAAGTATTTTGTTCCCGACTACGGTAAAAAGTTGTAAACGATACCCACCATATGTCATAGAACTTCGACGATTTCAAACTTTAATTGGTAATAATGGATATTTAAAAATTACTGATTACACTCAATGATAATGAAGTAGAAAATTTGAAATTTTCAGCTAATAATGACCACAATAAAAAAAATCATCAATAAATTGATAATTCAACCGGATAATTGGATAAAGATTGAGTTTTCAGTGAGTGTCAAAGTTGACTATATTGTGAGTCGTAAAGTATACATGTTTGGCTGAAAAATATTTCACAGATGTTTGCTTCAGGACCAGCTGTACGTACGTCGTTCAGTTATTAAAATACGGAAAATACGCTAATTATTTTTTATTTAATTCGATTTAAACAATAGAAAAAAGTCGCATAAATCTACACAGATTTTCAGTATTTTTTTTTATTAAAAAAGAATAATAAAAAAGTCTACTGTCTGCTGAAAGTTGTAATGTCGACGAAACAATACGTCAAAGGCCCCGATTTCTCCACGTCAAAGAATTTTACACACATACACACAGACATTATATATATATACGTATATATACATATACAAACAATTCAAGTCTACACTATATACATACAGAAATTATTTCGATATTTACTATTAATTTGTTATTTTTTTCATAAAATTTATAGAAATTTCATGTTTTTTTTATAAAAATATCGATTTATTCATATTTCAAAAATTCCCAATTTTAATTAAAATTCAATAAAGGGCTGTTTTCAATCAATTCTAAGCGTTCAAGTTTTCAGATGGTCCAATGTCTGCAATGACCCGCGGTCCGCGGTGTACGGAGGCTGGGTCAATAGCCGAAGTGATCAAAGACCCCCGGCGCCAAAACACTTGACAGCAGTTCTTCCGATCCGATTTAATGGTGTTGTCTCACCATTATTGGCCAAAAATGTTATTTATCTCTATATGTTTGTATGTGTGTGTGTGTGTGTATATGTTTTATTATTCGTTACAGGTGGAAGATGTTACAACATTATGCAAACATTATTATATCTATAGAGATATTATTATTATTATTATTATTAGTGATGTTGGTTCAGTTTGTTGGCAAATGGGCGACGGCGTGGGAGATTTCGTTTTATAAAATAATTGTCAGACAACATTATTACATGATGAAGAATTTACATATTTTACTATTAATGATTTTATCTTGATACTGAAGGGTAATTTACCCTTTACTCCATAAATGTTCTCTCATGCATAAATTCTATTATAAACGTTGTTATTTATGGAAAATATAGTACAACGTTATAAGAACGGTTTTAGGACTTGTGAACGTATTCTCAAAAAAATCAGACTTTACTGAGTTCGGCTTTAAGTGTAAGCCGAATTTGTTACAGTGAAACTTAAAAGCTAAAACTAATTCATCTAATTTTAGTGTTTTCAATGCAAATCTACCATTTTCAGTCGTATATAATGACGATTCGGCTTTAACGAGAAAACTTAAATGGCTTATAATAACTACTAGAGAGCAGCATTACGGATATAACGAACGTAAGATGTGAATATAATTAGAAAGTTTCTTGAGTTTTTGTTGAGTTCTTACACTGAAAGTCGTCCTTATTTAGAAAATAAAACAAAGCTTTTGGACATATTGAAACTGGATTCGCACAAATAAACCGCGCAAAAGCAGGATGATTGCGTAAGTTTACGTAAATGTGCAACCAAGAAGTAACAATTTTAAAAAGAACCCGTTGTATGCCGCTTTAGGTTGAGTGCACCAAGCGGGCCTACAAACAAATACCTTATAGTACTTGCGTTACTGCTGTACAGTGCTAAAGAAAAACAAAGCAATAGAGTACTTAAACCAGATTTCACTTATTTTTAGCACCCTCAAGTCTGGCTCTGCTATAACGCATACATCCTCGTAATACCCGAGTTCCACTGCAAGTTGAAAAAGCCCTGTCATCATATTTGTTACAATCTGAAATTTCACAGTTTTCTAGGTAATTGAATCTGGAGAAGTATAACTGATTGGCGTTGACAGGTATGATACGTTAAAAGTCCACGTATATTGAAATGCGGGTGTTTATTCTGTTGCACATTATAGCCAATATATCAGTGTATCGCGGTCACATAACACAACTTCAATTATGTTCAATAAATAGTCGATGTTATCTATAATGTTGAAATCTACGTTATCAGTCAGGTATATCATGGATATCTGGATCTGGTAGCGATTGTAATCTATGGCCAAGTCTGTTGTCGGGATGGTTGGTCGGTCGGTCGGTCGGTTTGTTTTGTTTCACGTACCTATACCTATACGTATAGAGGTATATATTCTACGTATAGTCTCTGTTAAGTAATGGCCGGTTATACCACAATTACCCGAACAATGGCTATTATATTGTTATCGAGTTACATGGCAAAAATATTGACTTATTATATGCAGTCTTATATCTATTGCAGTTGTTCGGTTCTTTGGATAGACTTTTAATATAATAGTGTAGGTGTACGGATACATCGTACGGACATGTGCTCGAAGATAGTCGGACTCTTGATATTCTCATTTTTTTTTTACCATAGTCTTATTATAAAGTTTTTCCACTGTTATTGTTGTTGTTGTTGTTGTTTATATTATGATATATGAACAAGGATACATGTGTATATATCCCAACAACAAACATACATCGTATGAGGATATGTTAAATTGGTCGCGGAACTTTGTATTATTTGAAAGCAAAAATTTTTTCTCTTGAAGACATTTCGTTATTGTTGTTGTTGTTGTTGTTGTTGGACCTTTGTTTTTTTTTTGTCTGTTTTTCTTGAAACACAACTCGAATACAGTGAGTTGTTACCACACGCATATCTTGTATGTTTCCACCGCTTTGTATCTACGATTGCACGGAGGCGGAACTTGGAAAGAAACCCGTCTACAGGATTGTGTCTTCGTCAGTTTAGAATTATATAAAGTTACAGACAATAGATGGGAGAGAACAGAATGACTACTCTAAAAATAAATCATGAAAATGACAGCAATGAAACTACGATTTTTGCAAAACAAACACATGCATTCCTGTTGAATTTCAGAAAGTTACATAGGCTTATAACCGACACCACTACAGTAGAGACTCAATTCGAATTATTTCAAAATTTTCATCTAACAAAGTCCATCAAACACTTTTTACAACTACAAGATCTAGTAAATAGTGTAAAACATCGTAATCCACTTGTAAAACTATTTATTTGAGATTATAATTGGAAAACGTGTAAAGAAGGCGGAGGAATATCACTGAATTCTAATTTGTCAATTTAACACTTGTTAATCTGCTATTTTTCTTCTTTAAATGAAATTAAATAACAACAAACCGGTTATTACATCAAATTTACGATAGTTTGAAGTCGTAAAATTCAAACCTAATTTGATGAAATGATGAGAAATTAACCCTCTCCCGTTTGATGTTAAATAATCGCAAAATGTTTGAAGAATGCGGAGGAATATCACTGAATTCACGTGTTTCAACTTCTAATTACCTCAATGTTATTCGATTCAATTTCTGTTAACAACATAACGATAAATCGGTTATTACGACTATTATAACCACATAAAAAATCTTCAATAAACAAATGGAAGTAATGACACTGCACGATTGCATACAGTGTTGGTTTTCCTAATACGAACATCAGGACAAATACCAACATCACCTACTCTTAAGCAGGAAACCCACAGTGCATGATTTGACGAGTCTGGCTTGTGGAGTGTTTCGGTCAGGTTTCACTCGAAGGCTTGGCTCATGTGATTGGTATTGATTTGGTAAGTCTTGTCCGAGTCTTGTCAGTGCCGTTGTCCAGTTTAGTTCAGTTCAACTACATTTATCAACGACAATTTTGGTGCTACTGATGGATTAGGGCCGACATATGACGAGCCGAGCCTGAGGAGACTCGCCTTCTCTTTGACTCGTGCCAAATTTACCCATAATTGATAGGCAAGCACAAGCCATCACGAGGCGAGCCTGAAATGGCTGGCGCGTGGTTTGCCGGGCCTCAGTGGTTTACCAAGTCTGACTCGTGGCTCGCCACGCTTGAAGAGTACGGAATAAGTTGGAATAAGCGGTTGGTCGTCTAACAATAAGAATTCCACACATCTTTAGAACTATTTTTAAGCATCTTTGTCATGATCATGGTGGAACATCTGCTGGCAAATTTATCAGACAAAGATCGGTATTTTTGTCAATGTTCACATTAGATAAACCAACACTGTATAAGCGTTGTAATATTGCGTAAATCATTATATAAGAAACTGGTTGAAATTTCGCGGTTACGCTTCTAAAATATGTGAAGAATGGTGTATGAATATCACTGATAATTACAGGTTTGGCAACTTAACATGTTTAACACACTAAATTTTCATTATTGAGATATTTTTTGGAATTATTTCATAGATTGAAATGATAAAAGTAATTGAAATTTTAATTTGCTTACACAACAACAAAAAAAAAATTACAATCGCACAGGTACACACACACAGACACACACAGTTAAAATTTCAATTAATAGTCAAATTATCTGTTGATAGTGAAAATGTCATTTATAAACCAATTATATTTGAATTGCAAATTGCACTTTTTATGATAGCCAATGGCATGAAAATCTATTAAAAACCCCTCATAATATTGATATTAAATCAACCTCAGGTGGTCGAACTTAAACGAATCAACACCTTTATGGAATAAATTACAAAAATACAAACGTTAATTTAATTTTTTTTTCTTTTACCAAACAAAAAATAGAAACTAGTCTATCTATTTTTCTATATAATATTCAATGCTAAATTCAATTATTGGACAATTTTTGACATGCAGATGCATAACGGAGAAGAAACAAAAAAAAAACGGATAAAATATGCAAAAGAAACAGGTGAATTTTAGGATAAATTTCTTCTGTTTCTTTAAAAAAACCTATCATCAACATATATGTAGATGTTAATAAATTTTTTTTATAAATAATTATTATTATTCGTTCATTTGTTAAATTTCGGTCGCGTGTTTTATTCAACCACACATTTGCATGGTAATTGAATTATTAATTCATTTTTGTTTCTATCCAATTTGGTGATTGGTTATTTAAAAATGCATATGTTGTCAGATCACCGGAGGTATGTTTGTTGTTTTGGCAGATAAATTTTTTTCAATATTAAACAATTATCAATTTTCACGAATAGCCTTCGGAAAATTCTCACTATATCGATCGTTACTATTCAAATTTAAACGCTAAATACAACGTTGTTTTAACGATTTTTATCTGCCATACAACAACAACAACAACAACACATATGTATCTATTTTTTTGTTTGTTTCATTTTTACTTAAGTCATGTTGGATTTTAGATGACTTTACAATTTTAATCGGTGGATTAATAATTACATAGTCTCACGTCGGTATATGTTTTACTGTTACAATTAATATGCTTTTAATGAAATTCTCGTCTTTTCCGGTCCATATATAATAAAATAACATCATTTTTTTGTCTGTCTATATGGGTGTGTGTGTGTGTGTGTTTTGTTGTTCGTTATATGATTAATATATTTATTGAACTGTCAATTTCTTATTTCAAAGATAGATAGAATGAAGGCAAAAAAAACCCAACCGATTTCACTATTGTTAACTTACTAAGATAGATTGGTTATTAAAATTTTCAATATTTCGATTAATCTCGACATAGACATACATACATACATGTTATAGATTTGATAAGATTCTATTATGGAAATTATTAAATTAATAAAAGATGAGAGAAAGTCAAAAAAATATATATAGAAGGATTCAGGGATTCTCTCTACTTCCGTACGAAATTTCATTGTTCCACAAACTGAATTGATGAAAATACATTCGACAATCAAAAGAATTCGATTCTGGCATTCCCACAAAAGTCCAATTGATATCCACTCTTGTCATTGCTGAAATAAGAATCGGGCAACCAGAAAACAATAGCACGTGCCACACAGTATATTTCAGCTATATTTTTCTTTTTTTTGTTTGTTTCATGTATAGTAAATTTTCTTCAACCCAACTCTCTTCTTCTTCTTCTTCTTCTTCTTCTTCTTGGTTAACTAACGAAAAAGCCCGGTAGCCAGTATTTTGCAACAATACACGACCCATATATGGAATGGTTTGACCATGTATGTACCATGTATGGTGTGTGTATGTGTTTATTCGTCGGCAACAATCGCCAATAGACCGATGCCGTGACTCATGGGGTACCCATGAGGACTGCAGTACAGTTCTTCAACGGACGTCAAGAGTGCTCCTTGGGGGTACTGACTGTCTGTCCAACGATTTGATGTCCGCATGGAACGTCCAGGTGAGCGTATTTTTCACAAATTTACACAAAAAATTTTTTTTGTCAAATATTACAATTTTTGTATAACAATCATTTTTACAATTATTAATATTAGGAATTTGTCATTTTTGTGCAAATTACCACAAAATTCGTTCAAATACTGTAAGTTTGGGGTGAATTTGGTACAATTTTTCCGATTCAAACGTTTTAGGGTTGTTGTTTGTAAAATTTTTCGAATTATTATTGAAATTCCGTATAAGAGATTATTTGGGAAAATTGCGAAAATAACGAAAAATCGTACCATGTTGTTGGTGTTCGGTTTTTTTGTTTTGTGTATATTTTCAAAGAGTGCGATACTTATTGCCCGTCCGTCCGTCCGTCGACCTAACAACGACACCTGTTCAAAAATTTCGATTATACACCCTTCATTGATTAATAAAATAAAATTTTAACTTGACCATCATAATTACCATAAAGAAACATATAATTAACAACAAATTTTTTTTGAATTTTTCAATAAACTACCCTAGAAGGGGGTGAAATGTGAACAGGTGTGACCTCCCGCTACTCTCCACTCTCCAATCAACTATCTCTCTTTCTCTTTGTATTATATAGTCCCCTCCTTTTACAAATACATAACAACATATATAGATATAGGTATATACATATACGACTTATAATCTCTCCCAAGTCGGTCAGCGCCAGTGTAGATGTCGAAAATCACGATCGGACAGTTACAAAGGTATCGCATGTCATTTTGATATTTATGATAATCATTATTATGCTCATCATTCCGATGATCAAAAGACATCTCTCGTCTGCAACGTTTTTTTTTTTTTTCGTTTTTGTTGTTCACCAAAAGATAATTAGGCTGTTTTAACGATTTCATTAATTGAATTTCACCAAAAATAAACCGAAATTAGGGCGCCAATCAAAATTTCAATGTTCTTTTTTCCATCATTGAAAACTACAATTTACAGATTCAAATGGTTAATTTAACTGGAAATTAAACGAAATATTTGTTTAATCGTATAATCAACTATAATAAAATTAGTTAAAACGTAAATATTTAGATTAAACTTTTGGTATGTTTAAAATCTTTCTAATTATAACAATTAATTATTTTTGCTCGTATAATAAATTCAATTAAAACCGCGTACACAATCAAGGTGGATTATCAAAAACATACAACAACGGCTAATTCCAGTAGCACTGGACAATTAAACAACTTATTTTTATATATATTTTTTTGTATGTTTGTGTATATGTTTAAACGAATTTTTGTTGTTGTTGTTGTTACAGAAGTGGACGACCATGGAACTGTCAACATGGAGAGGACCAAATGTCCCTTTTACCCGTAAAGGATCCCTAGTTTTAATTTGATTTGTTCTCCTATATAGGATAGAAGCTTCTCTACAGTGCCATATTAATATTAATTTTACAACTTCAATCAATCAACGGATAAACAGAAAAAAACACGGTAGCTCCAAGAATTGAATTTTAAATAGACAACAACAAGAACAACGATGAGGGGAAAAAATTGATTCGTGATATTTAGATTGATATCAGGATTTGACTTTGATCGAATCGCCGCTTTTACATTTAGATTCCCCCATATAATAATAACAAATCTACTGCCTGGTTATTGTAGCTTTAATGTAGTTTAATATTTGTAATTATAATTTTATATTTGATATATGATTGACAAGATCGATAATATACTTAGATTTAAGACATTAATTACAAATTTTAATTAGACAAAGTAGTTTTTTTTTTATTGGTTTGTTTTAAAAATTCTCCACAATATTCAGCTGAAATTTAGCTTTAAACGTTTTTTGTATATATGTTTGATTATGTTTAAATAAATTAATATTTTTATAAAAGATTCACGTTTCTATCGTTTTTATTTGTTATTACCAAATGAACCTGGTTTGTTTTTACAACAACAACAACAACAACAACAAAAATGGGGCATATTTGCGGGAAGAACTTGTTTATTATCACAACAAATTAACGATAATAATAATATATCGACACACTGGCACAAAAATGACCAAATTCCATCAATTAAACTATAATTAAATAGCAAAACAACAAAAAAACATGCCACAATCGTATATAATTTCATTCAAACGAACTAAAGACACTATTTTTGCCTCTCAAATCTACATTAATTAACTTGTTAATTATTAAAATAATAATAATAATAAAAATAGTGTCTATAGTTTGTAAAATTGTTTATTTTATAATTAATAAAACAGGATTTATTGCAAAATAATAACATTTAAAAAAAAACCTAAAAATAAATAATAACAACCATAAATATTGATCTAATAAAAACATGCTACCATTTTTTGTGTGTGTTTTGTTTAAATATAAGGGTGGTAAGGAATAAGGGAAGATAGGAGCCTAAGGTATACATTTTTTAAATGTTTTGTTTTTTATCATATTATCATTATTAATTTGTTTATACATCACATAATTAAAATAATACAAAATAATACAAAATAAATATTTTAAAAAAAAGAAAAATTTAAAAAAAAAATCTTGACCATTTTGAACAATAAACTTACTTTCTAAATGGACTAGATGATCAATTATTTGTTATTATAGTTATCACACTATAATATTTTACAATTAGCCACAATTTTTTTTTTTTTAAATAATTATTATTATTATAAATAATAATTATAGCACAATTCTGTTCAAAATGGCACACGTAATTTAAAATAAAGTAAAAACAATACCACAATACGAATTAACAGGGCGTTTCCAGCAAATTGGTGGAATGTGTTACAATTTTTTTTTTTTTAAATATACAGATTGACACATTTCATCTAAGAACATAGAACAGTCTTGAGAGTGGGTAATTTTGTATATTCTACCGCGCGCCATCTCTTTCCAACACAAACGACGGCTATAAGACTATCGCGATTCTTGTAGTTCCTCCTATGTTCCCAGATGAATTGTCTCAATCTGTATATGTATAGAAAAATTACGGAAATATTTTGTACAGAAGTAGAGAAATTGTAGTTTAACTCTTAGGAATCAAGGAATTTATCGAAAATTTGTGATTTTCTCTCAAACAAAAACCAATAAAATTTCATCAACAACAGATGGGTTCAAAACACCCACATATATTTATCTGGATTTAAGATTTCGTAAAAAAAGTGGGTTGAATAATTGCTAAATCGATATGATCTAATCGTAGAAAAACAAGAAGACCACAAATTTCTTTGTTTTAAAAAAACAACAACAAACCCTGAGTTATTTTCAGTTCAATTTAACGTATTTTCTGTGTGTGTGTATGTAAGAAACATTGTCGGAATAATAAAAATCTTGGAAAATAAAGCAACGTCACCCTTGAATAGATCGTGGATTAAAATGAAACAAAAACCGCCTACCAACTGGGTAATAAATGTAGGTGGATGTAGGTTAAAACCTTTATAATTTTTTGATATCCACAAATCTATTCAATCCCAAAGCAAAACTACAACATGCATTTAAAGAGTAAAACAACAAGAAGAAAAATAAAACAAACAAACAAACAAACAACAATAAATCGCATCATACACAATTTAGCGCCTCGTATAATTCG